>VXBL01006671.1:3339216-3415687 GCA_013400195.1 Aramus guarauna | reverse complement strand
TTTTTTATATATATATATAAATTGAAATCTCTTCAGAAAGAATATCTTATTTATCAATTATTTTCTTGGTTGTTTTTGCAGTTTATATCTTGGAGTTGTATATGGCTCCAAAAAAACCCAAACCTGCCTGTAACTTTTACAATAATAATTTTTTAATTCTAAAATACAATTTGAAGAAAACCAAACTCCTTTTTTGGCATGATCATAGAGTCCATCTCTGTAGATAAGTCTGAGCCATATACAAATAGAGGCTGCAAGTTTGCTCACACAACAATCATATATTATGACAGTGATCTAAAACAAGAATGAAGATGTCAGAGCTACCTAGCAGCGAATGTAAATTTAATCTTAAGATAAAAGCAGATCAAATATACCCAAGTGGCTTATTGCCAGAGATGCTAATTAGAAAAAACTGTATTATGAACACAACCATTTGTTCCAAATGGCTCTTGAGGGACTGGGTTATGGAGGCATTTCTCCTGTGTGGTTTGTTCTTGTTTACAGAGGTTGTTAATATTTGCATAACCATCTCAGTGACAAAATATGTTGAGTAAAATAGATTAAAAAGTGACTCTGGAAATTTCACTTTTCAATGAAAAAAATCTTGCAAGACCTCAGGAGCTGAAATTTTAAGGAAAAGCTGTAAATTAAAGACAAGTATCAGTAGCAGAAGATTTCAACTCCTCTTGTATAGCCTGGATCACTGCGTCTTCGGGGATAAATAATTTTGGACATAGTAAATGACTGCTTCATAAAACAGCTAATCTTAGAACCCACAACAAAAGATACCGTTCTGAATTTCATCTTGAGTGGTGCTCAGGACTCAGTGCAAAAGGGTTTAAGTGGGTAACAGCCAAATTACAATTGTGGGGCGATAGGAGGCCCAGTGCATCCAGCATACAGGTACTTAATTTCTAGAAAAGGGACTACATAAAAATGAGGTGATTAGGTAAAAAAAGAAAGCCTAAAAGAGAGCGTCCAAAAGATACCTACAAGATGCCTTTAAGTCGATAAAAACATACTATGTTTGCAATCAGGGTGAAATATATGCCCATAACTAAGGATGAAGCTGTCCTAAAATACCATGAATGGCAATGGGAAGGTTAAGGAGGTACTGTAGGGAAAAGGTTGGCATTCAAAAATTAAAGGTTGCCCAAATGAGGAGAACAGGATCACCTGAGAAACTCTGTGCATCTTTCTCATTTCCCCCTCACTAGCAGTGCATGACTCTAAAGCCATCAGATGTCTTTTTGCCTAAAATGGTGCTGAATAGTTCCTGACACAGGGGAGGCATCCTCCTGCCAAAGTAACTGCCAGGAATGTCCTCTCTATTAAACAGACATCCATCCATCATCTTAAGAATCCAATGGACATTGCAAATGCTAGTCATACCTTTCAGAGTAAATTAAATTACTTGTATCCCTTTTACTCAAAGAGGATAAATGAAGCCCAGAGGGAGGAAATAGGTTGCTCAAGGCTACTAGACAAGTCAATGGCAGAACTGCACTAAAAAAAACATTAATAACAGTACTCCCAGGTTTGGCATATCTTGGCCCATGCACACAGATGGTCTTTATGAAAAGTGAGGCAAGAAATGTAAATAGTGTCCAATTTATGGATTGCTTGAAAAAAAACCCACAGTGAAGCACAAATAATATAAAACTTAGGGTAAAATCCTTAGGTGGCAACACTGGGCGTGTTAGAAGAAGAATTAGTCTTTCCTGATAAAGATTTACTGAAAAACAAGTGAGCTGCCCCTTAGCAACATTTTTTCCTGATAAATCCACTAAAGCTAGTTCTGCTATGAACCACTCTCAGTCATAGCAACACCATAATTATTTTTTCTAGGCATTTAGCAACTGTGTTGCCACATGTCCTTACAAATAAATAATGAATCATTGAAGTGACAAGTAAGGGAAGTGTGAATGAGGAGTTGTTAGAATCATTTCACCTGGTCGGCAGGTGACCCAGCCTGGGCAAGGGTGCTGCAAGCTGTCGTTGGGGAGTGTCACAAACAGAGCAGCTTCCAGCCCCGAATGTGCTGGAAAGATGGTTAACTTTGTCAGAGAGCTTTTGCTTATCAAAAGCCAAAGGAACAACACAAACCTGATAGTATAACAGCATCCAACAAAGAAAAAATGTAATTCCCTAATAAAATCATGAACCATGAACGTTAGCAGACCGAAAGCCCAAGGGGAGGTTCTGCACATCAGCTGAGAACAAGCTGACATTACCCAGCAGAACAAGTGGGCAGGGCAGTGCAGTCTACACAGGTCCCAGCCACACACTTAGGATTTCAGCTGCCTGCATTACAGATTTGTCTCCCACAAGATCCCTCAGGCTTGTGACACCACCCATTGGATAGCTGTGCTGCCTGGGGAGGCACATTGCTCGTGAAGACTTCACCATAGCCATTCCCCACCCTAATTAGCTGTTTCCCCACTGGTCACCACTAAGGATGAGAAGTCGCTGAAAGGTCAGGGGCAGTTTTGCCACATCCTTTCCATCTCCTACGGAATGCAAAACCAGTAAGCTCTGAGAAAGAGGATCTATGTACCTTGTGCCACAGCAGTTCCTGGAAGCACCTCTTTGCTTTTGCCCTGGGCTATCACTTGCGTTCTCCTGCTCATTGTCACTCAGCTCCTAATGGGGTCAGAGCAAAGGAATTCTTGCTCTCCATTCTGCAATGTAGGTGCACGTGATGCTTTACTATACCTAGCAAGGCTGTCTATAATGTACTTGCTCTTATATATCCAGCTCCAGATTTACAGAGAAGCTGTGCCAGCAGATGCCTCAGTCCAGCTTATATATACAGCTGTGAATCTACCCCATGGGCACACTTACGACAATCATGCATGCAAGCTAGATAATGAAGAAACAAAAATATCTAATTAAACATGAATTTGCTATTATGCAGCAAGTAGAACCGTATGAGTTTATAAATAGTGTACATAGATCTCCCTTGCTGGATGACACAGGATTACTGCTGTGAAATTTTGCAAACCTTTGAAATCCCTGCAAAACAAGACATCATCAGGCAAGTATAGAAAGAGATGGCAAAGAGAGGAGGAGCCCGAGCAGAGACAGTTGTGATAGAAATACGAGACTGGCCTTATTAACAGAAAGCTGAATTTTACCCTGCAAATACAGAAGAACTGCAAATGTGATCTTCCATTATTTAAATACATTGTATCACAATCCCTTCTCCAGCCACTCTACCTTCAAAGATGTTTCAGTTTTAATAGATTATCTGATATTTAAAAATATAAGTATAGAGAGAGTTCCTAATATATGTAGACTGGGGAGCTTCATTTTGGTCATCTCTGACTCTAGCTTCCTCTTAAAACATTTAATAGCAGCTTCATTCCTCTTGACTTGTATGAAGTGGGGATTTTAATTTATTTATGCCAGTGAGGAACTTTTCAATATCCTCTTCCCCTCTTGTCACCATTACAGGGAAGAGGGCAATGATTTTTAAAGGAAACTGTTTTTTATCTAGAACATGCAAAATTAAAAAGATACTGGAAAATGCAGCATAATTCAGGCTCACAAAACTCTGGAGACCTAGTTAAAGAACACCTGTTAATGGAATTAATTTTTCATGCTCCACATAGACAGAGGAATGTATTTCAGGGAATATATAAGCCTACAATATAAAATCGGAGTCAGTTTCAAAAGAAATGTAATGAAATGGTAGAAACTTGACCTGATGAAAGTACTGATTGTTTCAATATCTCATGACTTGTTGGTTGTACAACAAATGCTTGGCTTCGCCCGTTGCACAGTGGTTGAAGAGGAAAATGCCACATATGACTAATCTGACAGTTACTTGTAATATTTAACGTAGCCAGTCTCCTCTCAACCTTCTGCTTCTGGTTAATCTATTTATTTATAACTTTGCTGCCAAGTATTACTTTAAAACTAAAACAAAGGACAGGATTCAAATATGAAGCATGGGTCATTGCCATGCCATCTACCCTTGAGGCTGCTTGTGCTGGCTTTCTCCAGATTTTGTGCACCAAATTCCTTCAGATTTACTTACTCAGTCCTTCCCTGTTCTTTAATTCTTTCTACAGAAAGTTCACCTTCCTCCCCAGAAAATCTTGAGATTTTCTTAGAAATCATGTAACTTAAATTAAACCATGGGTTATTGAGCTTTTATGACTCACTTTACCAAGCTCTTCTGAATAACCAGGCGGGCCAGAAAATTAATTAATTTCTATTGTCTATTTGCAAAATCTATTCATGTTCTTCAAGAAGAAATAAGCTCTGTCGCTCACAGAAAACCAAACTATGAGAACTTAATGGGTTTTTTTTGCAGCACTGTATTTTCCTCTAAAAGTAGATCTCAGTCTATTGCAAATTTATCCAGGCATGATCACCAAGCACCATACCTCCTAGGCAGCACTTTGGAAGATGAACAAATACATTCAAGTATCTGAAGCTTTCAAGAATGCAAATTTCTGTTTTTCACTTCTGCAGAATAAGCCTTGCAAATTTGATCCACATGCACGCTAATGGTTCAAAAAAACAGACAGCCATGGAGATCCCTGAAATTTCTCCTTTTCCCCCTGAAAAAAAATACAAGAGGGTGCGGGCATGGGAATGCAATTTTCAAGGCAATCTTACAATTCAGACACCTAGCAGTAGTAATACAGGCAAGGGACTCTTTCTCTCCCTATGTCAGCAAGCCAAAAGTCTTCTCCCACATTTTTAGTGCCAGAGAAATAGGACTGGGGGTATTTGTTTGGCACAGGCACAGTGCCCTTTGTAGAGTACCACTGTCGTGTTGCACCTGCACTGCTGCTGGAAGTCAGCTATAAACAACTGCACAAAGTAGACAAAAACAGCAGGATCCTCTCCACTCTCCCATTACCCCAGATAACAACTTTCCCCAGTTTTTCTTATTTCTCTCTAGAAGATGGAAGATAGGTGATAATTCCCTTTCAATACAGCATTTAACAATCATCTGGAAGGTGATAAATGCTACACTCTAGAGAGATTAGCACAATGAAACCCAATTATAATGAATAAAATGAGAGAGCAACTGCAACAATCTGCAAATCCAGAGATCCTTGGAGCTGTGTGAATAACTGATCTTTTATTATGCTGGCAGTTCTGAAAAAGTATTTAAAAAATTTCCATTTGAAGGAAATATTAAGCATTTCATACTTTGACAAATCGAAGGAAGTTGAAACAAATAGCTTCATAACAAACATATTAATCAGAGGCGGTGGAGGGTGACACCTCAAAGGTGTCACTGAAAAATTTTATCTGGAATATTTTCTCCAGCTCTAGCTTTTGCTGTCCCCAATGAACTGATGGCATAGGTAAAAAGCCTTTGGATCTGCAGAGCTGTCAACTAGCGTAATTTTATAGTGAGTACCACATTTGGAATTTGGGGTTATACAACTCTGGAATTGGGAAGTTGCAAAGAATCTTCAGTTTTCATGTAAAAAGCTGAACATTTTTTTAATCTTCCTAGCTGCAGACAAGAAATGAGGAGGCAGCCATTAAGCTAGAGAGTCCTTGAAGACAACATGAAATCCAAAGCCAATCTATCAATCAATCAATCAATCTTGTGATTCTGATCTCTGACTCATGATTTTAAATAGTTTGAAGTGAAGAAACTGGGTTTGGCCTTCCTTAGTACAGATGCTTACTATGGGTATGCCCTTCTGTGCTAATTCAGAAGGCAATTTATGCCAAAAAACACACCATATTATTTTCTTCCAAGCATACAATAGCATGGCGACTTACCAAATGCCATTATGAATGCCAGTTACTGTTACCGGCACACACATCAAGAAGCAAACGTATACCTGTCATTCCATAGCTATTAAAACATAGTTCGATGCTTTCCCACTGGGCTACTTTTTTTCATAGTAGTTCAGTATTCACTATTCAGAATTCATAATAGAAGGCAACGCATTTCTGAATAACATTTAGATTTTAGGGACCATCTGTAAATGAGAGGCTAAGATATAAATTACCTACAGTGCAACTGTATTCTGCTCTATACAGCTCTCACTTTTCTCTCAATTGGGAATGGAGCTGGATTCATAAGCAAACCAAGCAACAACTCTTCCCCTTGACCTGAGAGAGCCCTGTTTGAGAGGGGATAAAATCCTGGGAAATTTGCATTGCTTATCAGTACACAAATGAACATTGCTGAAGCTTCAAAATAGCATTTGGAAAATACTTGTGAAGTTCTTTGAATGAAATATTGAACAGGTGTCTAAAAATGAACTCTAGTTATTCAAAGTAAACAGTGTAGAAAGAAAATTAGTATTATTGTAGAGGAGAAAGGACCTGTTTACTTTTTATGTTTCTCCTCATTAAAAGTGTGATTAAATTGAAGAAGGCAAGATGAGATAGACCATGTGTCATGTATTTCCACTGAAGACAGCCAGGCAGCATCATATTTGACTTCAAAATAAACTCCCCTGTAGCTGTGCATCCTAGTAGGTCTTGATTTTATTAAATGTCATGCTAGAAACTATTACTTTGCTGTGTTTGTATGAAGTAGCTACCGGTGCCATCCCATCTGTGCTTCAACCCTCATTAGCCTCTGCTCTCATTTTCTACAAAGATTAATCTATTTTGGAAAAATCATGGGAAGAAATTATGCTTGTATAGCAAGGTCTCATTCTGCAAATTGTGAGAACTGTGAAGTTGTCCTTCTGTTTGCACTGAATCTAAGGCTACAATGTCAGCGAGAGATGATTAAATGAGTCTGCAAAAAGGCGTACATTGGCAATCCTTGGTTTTGCTTGTGTAACTGAGTGGTTACATGTACGTAGTCAGAACTGGCCAAGAATACAGCCATTATATGATTCATACATACAGCTGTGGCAACTATATATCAAATTAGGCCTAAATATGCATGTCCTTCATGTACAGCTGCACACTACAATCATTGAAAATATTTTTCTGTGACTGTCAGTGCAGTCATGCTACACATCATTCAGGTCTGATGAAGAAAAAAAAAAAACAAGTACACTATCCATTTGTGCACCTCCAGCTTGCACTCAGTCCAGATAGTACTGACCTCACAGCTTCTGAATTATTTCATGCTCATAGCAAGATAAGATATATCATGCAACTCTGTGGAACTTCCTCGGCCTGTGACTGCAGTCAGAATTTGCTGGGCTGCAGGATTTAGCTAAAGAAGCTAAAAGGCAGAGTGCTAGTCCAATATTCAGAGGTGAAGATTCTTTTTCCAGCACTGAGACAGGTCATGCTACACGTGTTTTAGCTTTCCTCCTTTGTAAAGCACTTGGGCATATACTTACAAAAAAGTATTATGTAAGACTCAGCTGTTATATTAACATAACAATTGGAAAACATGATACTAACACATGATACTAAGCTATTTCATCTGGGTTTTTTAACAACCATAGAGTATCCAGGTTAGTTTGTAGAGCAAGATGCTGAGGACCACTTCACTGAAGAGTTGGTACGTCTCAAGTGGTTTTGCAGTTGCCATGGTAAAATATATTTGCTGAGTGCCAAAGTGCATCCTGGAGGAAGAGAGTTGTTTTCCTTCTTAAATGGTCAAAACATAAGCTAAACCTGCCTTTAGGCAGGCTCAGTGTACCCTGCAGCCACCTTGCAACATTTTCAACAAATAGGAAAAGTTTGCAATTTGAAACATGAACATTTGGGGGTGTTTCAGCTGGTTTTGCCAGTTTTGGCTTGGGAGACACTTAACTGCCAAAGCTTTTCACTTTTAATGTTGACTAAATACTAAGTAGCACTACCCTTCTCTCCTTGCCCTTCTGCCAACTCCAGGGGGAAAAAAGAAAAAAAAAAAAGGAAAAAAAAAAAAAAAGAGGAAACACAAATATCAGAGGAAAAAAAATCAAGGAAAAAGATACCAGCAGAGGTGAGAAGAGCTAAAGAATGCTTTAATGGGAACTGCATTTCAAGTCTATTCACAATCCTTTCACTGTGCATTTAGGCACTCAAGCATTATAAATATGAACGTTCAAGACAGCACTGTAATAGATACCAAAATTTAACTTCTAACTTGTGCCTTGTTTTATTTGAAAGTCATTATACGTGCTACTAGGATGAATTAGGTGCATTACTGAGAACAGGTTAGAAACAGTATGGTGAGCTAGTCAAACTTTGCCCTGGGTTCTGCTAGGTAGCCTACTTGGATTTACAAGATCTCAGATGTTGACTATGCCCCCTGAAGATCAAGCTCCCAAACACTCTCTCCCTCTGAGCTACATAAGAATTAGCTATTTTATAACCAAATCCATATTACCAGCAGACTCAATTTTTTTTCAGATTTTTTAATATGTAATTATGTAATAGAATGCATAATACTGCGTGCATCCAAATATACTGTATAGATATACTACGTAGACACGGACACACTATAAAATTGTATTGAATTTGAGGAGGGTGGAGCATACATGCGTTTGTAGTGCATAAGCAAAAAGCCCAAAGCCAAAACCAAAGAAAAGCAAACATGCGGAAAAGGGTGGTTTATTTTGCTCTGAAAATGGAGCTGTTCTGTATCACCCTGGTGCCTTGCTGGATGCAGCTGCACAGCATTGGCTCACACCCTGTGAAAGCACTCTCCTTGCTGTTCGTGTAGCACGTACCTGCTGTTGAAAGTTGAGGTCACTGAGCAGAAGTACTGAGGCTAGAGCCACCATGTGATATCTCATTTTGTTTCTTGCCACCCAGCCCTCTGCGCTGGGGTGGCAGGCTGAGACATTCCATTAGTTTCACATCACCTTCTGGCACCAACAGGCTCTGCCATCTATGTGAGGCTGATGTTAACACCAGATTTGTGCACGATTGTTTTTAACAGCAGTACAGGTTTCATCCAGATCAGGCATGGGCAAACAATCATATTTCTGTCAAATCAGCCAGAGCTGTGATCAATTTATGCCAGTTCTGTGCTTTTATGCTAGATTGATGCCAGCTGTGGGAAGACGGACAATGCTTGATATGTCGTAAAGTGCAAGTGGCGCAGACAAATGATACTTGATCCAACAGAAAGCTTGCAGGAACAAAGTTGACTGATCAATGTTTCTTTAACACATTTGAGATGGCAGAATGAATTTCTACTGGATCTGCACTTTGTATCATTGGGACCATGGTAGTTTTTATCTGATACTAAGTGCTCTAAAACTAGATTTATTGGATACCAGCCCAAGACTTTGTAAACCAGGGTCTACTTGTTTGTGTCTGTACCTTCTAAGGGTTCATCTAGGTTTATCTACCTTGTGGAAGAAAAGTTGTGTTAAGGAAATCTGAGCTGCTGAATCTAATTCAATGCCGTGCATAGATCATGGAAATATATAACTCATCCCACCCAGCACCCTGCTAACTGCCAGTGCTTCTTAGCTCTCCATTTCAGAGCTCATAGCTATAGAAATTCTGCAGTGATATTTAAACACCCTGCCTTGTTGGGTTACCCAGAGATCTCTAGCACAATGCTCCACTACATTTTACAAATGTTTCTTGTTTCCATTTCCTTATTAAACAAAAGAAAGAACAAAATCATAAGATGTGTTTTATTTTCAGCGTTAAGCATTCTATTCTGTTTTTGGTGGTTTTATTGTGAATCACATGTTTTGGGCAACATACCCATGTGTTTTTGTAAATATGAGCTCTGAGTGATCCCACCAGGAATGCACAAGACATGTAACTCTCATAACTCTGGAGTAAATTGCTAGAAGGGCACCTGGGCCGTGTGGTCAGCATGTGAACAAAATCACTGAGCACCAGCACATGTCAAAGCAGTAAAGCCTAATGGATCAGGTGCCTGGAAGCAGGATATGAGCTATTCAGTATAAAATGTCCTCTTCAAACTCCTGGGGATGTATTCTGTTTGCTGATTTATTGCAACAGGAATTCTTAGTCCGGTGCCCACACAAAATGTCATCACAGCTAGTATCAATTTCATACCTCTGCAGGAAGATCACGGGGACAGACTAACACCTGCTCTGCTAATCACGGGCCATTCAGGTCAGGGTCAGGCTTCGCTGATGAGCGGCATGGGGAAGTTGTGCTGCTTCACTAGCTGTGCCAATTTCTGTGCACAAAGAAAAATATGCATTTTTCAGTGCTGTCAATCCGGTATCCTCAAATTTGCTTCCCTCAGCACTAAGGGACAATCTGGGTGGGCTTCTAGGAGGTATGCAACCACCGCATGCAATTGTGCAGAGAAGGATGCCTTGTCGATTGTTCTGCCTTACTTCCAAATAGACGTATGTATTTTAGAGCTACTGTCTGAACTCATCTTCCAAAGGCTACACCGATAGCCAGATATCGGAATTATAATTTTTTGTTCGTTCAAGCTTTTCCCCAGTAGCTTTAAATAGAAGAATAAATTTTCCACAGAGAAAGAATCTTCTATTAATAGCATTAGATCATTTCAGCACTTGAAAGGAAGAAATTAGTTGAGTTTTTTATGGTTTTTTTTAAGAATACTTTTAAAAATATTGTAAGTTCTTTTATTGTGCAGGCAAGAGCATCCGCCTTCAGAGTTTTAATTACTGGAAAAAAAATTCTCTCTCTTTCTCTGAGTTCAAAAAATGAAAATAGTGAATGAGACTATGTGAAATGGCTTAAAATAAACATCTTCAAACAATCTGGTCCTATGTGTCAGTTCTTTCTCGTGCTTTGATAATCTCATCTCTGTTGTTGAAACAGACTTACACAGATTGCATAGGAGGCTTGAAGATGATTGAAAGGACTTATCCAGTGCAGTGAATTGCCAATAAGAGGTGATGTTCTGAAGGGCAGTGTCAACAAATTTCCTCACTATATTTTCTCATAACACAGAAACTTTGGCCAGTTGCACTTCTGTGATCTCACATTCTAAGATCTCTCCTGATTCATTTAGGAAAATGAGAGGAAAACAAGCTGTAGGCTTCTCTGCATTTTCCAAATGAAGTTTGTTATCCTCTTATGTAAAACATTAAGAGGATATTCCAAGTGGCAAAGAGCTTTATACACAGCTTCACTTAAAAGCAAAAACATAAAACATCTTTTGTGCTGAAATTACAGAAATTTCAGTTATTTATTGTAATGAATGGGCAATGTCAAAGGAACATATGGTATTTTTAGGTCTGCTTCATTACCCAATGTGGTAAACGAATCCTGAATACTTGTAATGTCCAAAAGCTTTCCCTGAGAAGAAAGGCTTTTCCTGCATAGTCTTGATTAAAGTCAGACAGTTATTGTCCAGAGGATCAGTAAACCGTACTGAGCAGAAAGAGAGGGCTGCCTGCAGGGTAAGTAGTCAGATCTGTACAAATGATGAAATGACAGCAAAAAAACAGAGTTGGGTGTAAAACCAGAACGTGTATAGAGAAGAGGAAGGGTAGCTCAGTGAGAAAGGGAATAGCCTCTGATGGGGAGACGTAGTTTCAGTGCAATAAACTTCTGTCTGACCTTATGTTCAGGAATTTAGGCCTGAAGCTCTATGTTAGAGGCAAGTAAGCTTAAGCTAACATAACTGAAACAGGGCAGTATAAGGCATAACAACACATGCCTATAAATGCAATAAAGCTGACAGGCAGATTTGATACCAATATCCTCTGTCAATGTGTTTTACAACTTTTTTGTACTGTATCATTTGCTGTATGAATCCATTTGACCTGTCAATGAATTTGGCTTATGCTTGAGTATGTTGACCTTTTTTATTTTTCCCCTCTTACTGCACAAGATCCTTGACCTGATATGATATGCTCTGCTCAGTCTAGACATGAGTCAAAGTATGAAGGATCTGGCTTATTCTAGACAAAGTTATGGGATTTCAGAATGAAGAATGGTTTTCTGCCATGAGCTTCCCCTGTTGTTTATAAATATAATATTATAGGTAGTTTCAAACAGAGATTTAGTTTGGATATACCTTACTCTGCATAGGAAGGAACAGGCAATGGTGAACATGTTAGCTTGGAACAGCATGGATCAGCCTGGCAAGCACTGAACGCCCTTCCAGTTCTCATAAAAGCCTGTGGATTTTAGAGTTTCTTGGAACATCACAGGATCAAATCCAAATTATGCCTAGACCAGTGAAATTCAACACCATAATTATACAAAACAATCCACAAAGTCAACAGCAGTCTGAAATCTCTGCAAATGCTGAAGAAAAATGGCATAAAGTTGAGGACAGATTGTTATGAAAATCTAAATATCTCAGTTTTCATTATACTCATAAGTAATCAGTGTTTGCAAATAAGATAGTGTCACTTCCTCTATTAGAGTCCATGTAGGTTTCTGGCACAAAGAAGCTTTCAAGAGATTTTTGTGGCTTTTCAGTGGCATACCCCAAAACACACATAGGCTTCCTCATGTGGAAGCAGTTGTTATAATATTGTGTGTGGGGGGGGATGTGTGTGTCTTGTTTCCAGCTCTCCATGACTCATGCAAGCAGCTGAGAACACAGTTAAAATATGAAAGCTGAAAAGAAACTGAGAAGAGGGAGTAGTTATTCCACTTCTCTTTCTCTTGGAAGAACTAAAAAATACATGAATTTAGGTCAGACAGTAAAAATATTCCATGCTGTTTTTCCTTCCATGCTATTTGGGCTTTGTGAGACTTATAAAAACAGGCCCAGGATATGGTTGAAATGAACAAGACTATTATTTACTTGTTTAATAAAAACCATACATTGAAATAGAAATTCAGTTCATAGTATATGGTGGTTTTAAAATGAAAGTTTTGTCACAGACCTGGTTATCCCTTTTGGATAAAAAAAAGTAAAACTTTTTTTTTAAAAAAGAGAAGGAAACAAAAGGAAAAAGTTCAAATATTCTTGCTGATGAAAGGCAAATGTTAGAAAAACATTCATTAGATGATTCCTTCTCAAAAACATGACCTAAATGAAAATCAAGAGCTAGAGACCAAAGAACTAGTTGGGATTGGTAGTCTTAAAAAAAAAAAAAAAAGTGAATTTAAAACCTGTTGCCGGTACAATCAACAAAACTTGTCTGTACAAAGACAGAGCCTCTTGACATGCTTTTACGTTTGAAAATGGTAGTTATTTTTTGTTCTTTTGCATGAGCACTGACCAGCCAAATAGAAGTGTAATCATGTGCTCCCTAGACACCTCTCAAGAATTTTTTTTTTTTTTTCACCATTACATTACAGATTAAGTCTGTAAATGTAGAACTGGGGCAATCTCACCTGTTCAGACAAAATTTGCAGAATAGGATTTTGATCAGCAACTTCTGTATGTATGTGAAACACGGTACAGAGAGGGTTTGTTATACTGAGGCAGATTTAAGCTGCTCCATATCCACCATGCTGGCCCTGACCACTAAATTGCCTTGACAAAGCCATGGGAAAATTTATTAGCAGGAAAATCTTGTGCAACTCAAGAGTTGCTACAGCTTCTCCTGTTTCATCTACAGGCTGGTCTAGGCTGAGCAGGACAATGCCTGACGCATTAGCCACATGGTGACACGGAAACCTTCCAAGCACTTAAAAGCAGATGTGGGGAACCTTCACCAATGCTGCTATAGACTTTTTAAATATCAAAAAACAACCCCGTTTCTCAGCAGTTATTTACTTTTTAGTTTAGCTCATGGCATTCTTTGTATCTACTTTGAATATGTCCATATGCTACCTCCTTCCTCCTCTGTTTATTTCAGTTTAAGGTAGTTCAGTTTAAGGTAGATGGTGTAAGCACTGTAGTCATTAAACATCATGCTTGTACATACTACTGCTTAATACTCCTAGAGATAGTAACCATGTGCAGACATATTGTTGAGGTTTATTATGTGACTTTTACAGTTGTAAGTTGTAAAAACATGAACATTAAAATGGTATTTAAGACATTTCTCTCCTCTTCTTTCAAATGTAACCATTTCAAGACATTATCATGATGTATTTTCTGACTTTTTAGCAACAATTGTTTCGTTTGTGTGGAAAGAATGTTTTATGAAGTCAAAAATTAATACAAAACTCAGTTCTTGTACTGAACTGCATAAAGACTCACTCCAACTAATGAAACCAGTAGAACTCTGGTTAAATGCAAAGCCATTTCTCCACTAAATTCAGTGCACCATAAATCTTAGAAAAGAACGAGCTAAAAGAAACTGGTCCATCTGTGCATTAGAGTAAGTTTCCTTTTTCTGTCACAACTATAGCATCATTCTAGCAAGTATGAAGTTATCATTTTATCTATTTTGTTAATTTATGCATAGCAATTTCATTGATGCTACAATGTCTTGCTGAAGGACTCTAGGAAGATATATGCTGTTCTGGACAGAGGGATATATAACAGACAAGTGTAGTATATGGACATTTCAGATAAGCTGTAATATGGGTTAAAACACAATACAGGGGAATTTTTACTTCAACAGAAATTTAAGAGCCAAAGTCTTCATGAAAGTTAGTGATTTTTGGTACCAACAACTCATAGGAATTTGCATGTTTGTTAGGGGCTTTTGAATCTCATCATTTAGTAAGAGAAATAATGATCTTTATCCTTCCCCTGGAAAGAAAATACAGGAATTCTTAGTTCATCTTTGGAAGAATGGTTGTTTAATTTGGTTGGCATTTTTGTTTTAAAGAAGAACCTTGTTTCCTTTGCACTTCATAAGGAAAGAGCCCATTCTCTGTCAAGTTAGAGTCACAAGTTCATTCTACTTAAGAAATGCACACCAGAAGATGTTGAGTCCTCAGCACCAGCTGTTCAAGGCCCACTTCTAATGGGTTGCATTACTTGCTAATGTACACACAGCCAATATATTACATCAGTGAAAGGAACAGCAGTTACTTTCATAGCTGTTCTCCCTGCTTGGCTGCTGGGTGACACAGAGAGTTAATGGACAGAGATCACAGATCTCCTGCCAAATTGTCATTTTGGTGCTGCCGTGTGGGACATTGTCTCTCTATTCTTTATTTCTTACACAGGGCAAGGATTACAACTCAGTAGTTTATTTTTCCTAGCTGCTCTAATACAAGGAGAAAACAACCTGGAATAGAATCATTCCAAGAACAGCAGAGAAGACAGCTTTATATATTTTGAGTAATTTTTCATGCTCATTCCTTGCCCTGAAGATCCTGCCATTCCTATTAGGAATAGATTGTGGTCTTGTTTCAGACAGTGATAAACACTACAGTAAATTTGATAAGCATTTTTTTTCTCTTGGCCCTCAACCAGTAAATAATTTCATTTTAGAAGGCATATTGCTCTATTAGCACTTTGAAGATTGTTACCCAGAGCCCATCTATTTGGAAGCAGAATCTCAGTTTTTAGAGTATGGACCTCCCAGGAACTCAATTTTTAAAGATACTCAGATCTCTACAGTTAAGCATGTTGCAGTTTTGTTAGATCAGTGATTTAAAGCCCTTATCTGATAGTGCCATGGTAAGGAGCAGTTAATATTAACCTTAACACAAGACCTAACAGGTGAGAAGTGCCATTGCCCATGGGGACTTTGTACTGCCTGACTCTCTGCTCTGTGTGGATAGGCGTATGTGTGTGTCTTTTCTTGCTGAGGACAACAGGATTTGTGGTACCTTGCTTCTTTTGAAGACTGCTGAGTATTTGGTGTAATTGCCTCTTTGGAAAATACTAGTAGACAGTGGGATAAATGGATCTTTAAAATATTTAAAAATAATGCTCCCCTCAAAGTATTTCCTACATGTGTCTCATATTTACAGAATGTTATGTGCAGCAGACCAAGCCATTTCTAGAATATATTTAACCACTCATTCAGGTGATATGACCTCCTACAAAGGGTTTTATCACAATTTACATACTAACCATATGTAGAAATCACCGGCAGCTTTATAACAGTTTTACAAGCAGCCAGACTGGATGCATAACCTTTAGACAAAAGTTGAACTCAGTCACTGTGCCTGTTTTCTATCTACCTTTCTCTGTAGCTGTTCTGGTTTATGTCATAATTTTGTTGTCTAAGTATTTCTTCTTCCAAATGTCTGTCCTATTCTGTACAGCAGGCCTGGAGTAGCACCAGAGACTGTCGGCTAATGTGTGTTTGTTGCCAACGGCTGTAAGGAAAGTGAAAGTGCAAAGCAGCAGGAGTGATAAAGAAAAAAACAAAACAGCCCAAATGCAGATGCCTTTGTGTTTCACAAAGCAGAAAGAATGTTTTCTGTCTGCAGTAGTGGCATTGAACAGTGACAGAGCACCAACAGACAGCTATGGTGCGTTTGAGGGAAGAAGGAAATTATGCATTAAATTACAAGGGCCTAAAAGTACATAGGACATGAGGATTTGATTATTTATCTAATATACAAGTTTGGGATGGATATAAAGTAAGAACTGATTGCATGTCTGACAGACAGACTCCCACAAACAGAAGAAACTCTGAACAGGTCAATTCTTCAGCATGAATCCCAGAAAAAAAGCAATGCATAGCTCCCTGTTAACAAGCACAGTGCTCTTAGACCAGTGACTTCCCTGGCTGTTACATGTCCCTCTAAATGTAACTGCTATCAGGGATAAACTGCAGTGAAATGGATTTGAAGGTGCCTCTTGGAGACAGCATCGGGTGTGTTCAGTCTGCAGACTCCCTGAGGAAGCTATAAAAAACATCCTTTCAACAGGTTTGCAGCAAGGCTACAGCTAATTAAACAACTGCAGGTGATGAAACACTGGTCCTGCAGTGCAGACATCAGTGCACGGCAAAGCCTAATTCAAGCCATTCCTGTACTTCCTGGGCTTGGCCTCCCTTTGTCCTGCAGAACAGCATCTCTCCAAGAGGCTTGGGGAAACTGCCCAGTCCTGGGAATTTGTAACATGTATGGACAAAACCCTTTGCAGATGCAGGATGGACAGGGCTTGGTGCACAGTCTGGCTCTTGGCCCTGTGTAGAGGCAGTGCTCATTTGACTTTATTTGAATGGATTTTTTGTGAATGCCAGGAGATGCTGCTCTGCTGCCTGAGCAATCTCTCACTGGGTCAGAGACATGCAAATGTCAAGTTCCCCTCTCAAAAGAAGACGTTTTACAGGCTTGGGTAACTGAATTAACAGTGATAATCCAGCAATCCTTCATTAGCCTCATTTTCTTACTGTTATTTAGTTCCTCCTTATCCAGGTAAAGCATGTTGTGAGTTCCTTTACGCAAACACTGAAAAACTTATTTTGTTAATGAATTGCTGATGTCACACTATGCATTGTAAATGACAGGAAGTGCTATGGGGACTTGACACAACGATCCAAAAGTATGAAAGTTTCCTGATTAATTTCTTTGCACCTTGGCTTATATGGCGGTAATGCTGTTAGGTGATAATGTCAACTTCCCAGAAGAACATTTTCTGGAAGAAATCACAAATCTCAAGCATATAAAACATATTTTTATCTAAGAGATTTAGCTGGAGTTGCCACTTCCCTGCTCTCTTTCCTTTGATAAGTATAATCTGTTTCCCTGTTCATTTCAGCCAAAGCTGGTTTTAAAATCCAAATACTTTGAAGGGAGGCTCAGCATGACAGAATGGAAATAAACTTCCCTGGCAAGTACAGCCCCCTCCTACCACCCACAAATTATGTTTTGTGTTGTTCCCCCCCCCTTCAATTAAAGAAAAATGTTAAATCATAATTTAACATACTAAAGAGCAGTGGAAATTACGGAACAAGGATACATGGCAAACATTTGAGTATGAAGTGAAAATGGAAGCTCAGACTCCGGAGACCACACAAAAGGTAGACAGGAAAGCACAGTAACTTGCATTTTCATGCAGGGAAGTATAAAAACCTAATCAGGATTCAGACCACCTGGCTAAAAGAAAACTGATACAGTCCAAGAACAGTCTGTACTCAGTGGAAGCTGAACCCGAAACTGTTTTGGGTATGGTGCTCATAAAGGACTCTATTCCTCTTTGCCATTCTGCCATTTATCTTAGTATTTTCACCCTGCCTTCACGTATCTCCATGAGTCTGAAGTCTACACAAATTTACTGTGCCAGGTTTCCCCCCAAGGTAACTCGATGAATGATGTACTTATCAGATAGATGAACCTGGCCCACTACCTGTATCCTTATGAGATTAAACTACTGGGTGAGAAGAAATCCGAGGCGGGAAATCATGAATATAAAGTATTACAATTTTGAGAACAGAGAGAGATTAGAATTCAAGCCATTTTTACCTACACTGTTGACCATAAAAAATCTAAAAATTTGGATAGGTAAATGCCTGCATTTGCACCTCAATCCTGTAATTTTCCCTACTTTGTTTCAATATTTTTTCTGGTGTAACAAATATGATGTGTCAGAGCAACGATCTATGTCATATCAGCAGCTGTGCATCCAAAATTAGCTTACAATTACCTTCAATAATGTACCACAGGTACTTTGTTTTCTAAATGACTAAACTGTTAGGGACTAGGTTTTCTGTTTTACAAAGGATTCTGTGTAAATTTTTCCAGACCAACCCCAAACAATATTGAAACATTCACAGCTTCAAATACAAAGTCCTTCAAAAATTAAATAAATTTCAGGTTCATAAAAAGTTTTTTTCTCATTTTTAATTTTAATTTCTAACAGTCATTCAAATCAGAAAAACCAAAATACTCTGTGTTCAAAAAACTGAAGTGGAAACTTCAAACTGGAACATCCACTGCAGTTTCCTTTCAAAGAGTCAAGAAAGAGAGCATGTCTGCAGAAATGCAGGTGACAGAAAACATTTTTAGAACAAGGAAGAACTCCATCACAGGAAACATCTAACTAGTGCAATAAAAACATCTCTTCAGTTTGAATTCTGCTTCTCTGGAACATAACAGAAGTGTTCAAAGGCTCCTAGACACAATCAATTTACCCCTATCCTGCACATTCAATCATTGTGATCAGTTTTTCCTCTTTTAGGATGCTAAACTAAGGAAAAAGGGGTTTGTTCCTGCTGCTAATTCTCTTTCCCAAAGCTCAGGATAGTCCTTGCTCCAAAACCAAGACAACCTTTTTGCCTTCTTTCCACTGCAGTTTTCTCTAGATAAAAAGTACCGTCTGCATAGAGCACCTTTTGTCAGAAGTGCTGTTTCTTGGCTAACCTCACAAACGTTTAGCTTGCATGATTCGGGACCAACAGTAGCAGACATGAACCCTTTAAAAGCTCAGCTCTCTCTGTGACACCCTCCTTAGCATCCTTTTTAGAGGCAGACACTAATTTTAGGCAGCACTGAAAGTTGGCAGTGGTAAAGGCACCTCTATCCCAAAAGCCAAAAAGTCATTCTGATTCCACTCACTGTCTTTACCCTCTGGACTGGGCCACAGGGAACCATTTTTCCTTTTTTAACTCTGTATCTGAGTTGCAAAGACAGATGCAATGACAATAAAGGGGAAAACATGCAGAGCTGCATTACAAACCAATTCATCAGAAAGCAGAGCACGCCCACCTTACAAATTTGCCCGCAGCTCTTGTCCGCTGTGTTATTTTTAAACTGCCTGCAGGTTGCAGATTTTTCAGTGGTCCTGAAAAACAGCGTACACAGAGGATTTAGCAAGGCACAACTTCCATTACCACAAATTTAAGTTACCAAAATTCCCACCACATTAAAATTCAGCATCCTTCATCTTATAAACTTCTTACTGCGATCTGCGTATTCACGAGAGGCCATCCCATGTCTCTTACAGCCTCTATCCATGGCAAGGTCAGTATAATTCAGCTCTGCGTTCCTGATGTTCCCAACTGCCATACATCAGCCTGGGGAGTGCAGCCTGCGGTTGCTATAATCAGCAACCTAGGCGTCAAGCTACAGACTCTTTGGCTCATCATGAAAAACCCAAGAAGATAGACCCAACTGACTGAACCCAATGCTCATCTTTGCAATATTGTTATCACTCAGACACGATCGTCTCGGCACCAAAACCACCTGCTGTACAAATGAAGGCTATGTGCAGGCATAGGACACCCATCACACATCCAGGACACAAACTTCACAGTACTCCCAACAAACCTGCCCCACTTCTGCTGGAGGCTGGGTGGGACAGAGTCAGGACTTGACATTGGTAAATGGGAGAGCTTCTATGTGCAGAAAAACTTCACAATCCATGCACAATTCCTATAGAGAAGGGACTAACAGGAAGAGTAGTCTATTTATGTCACCACAATATTTTAAAGAAGAAAGCAAAAGGGTGTTTTTCAGAATGACTGATCACCACAACTGCTGCTGATGTAAACAGAAGCTGCAGATGCTTAGACTTTCTGACTTTCAGGGTCAGACCCTGCAGCCAAATGTAATGAATACTATGCTTATGTTCGTTCTTTGGTTTATTCTGCAGCCTGGAGAAGTACTGCAGAGCAATACCCATCGGGTCAGAACCTCTCCCATCATCTGATTTGGGATGTCTCTGACATCAAACCATTCACTCTCTTGACCACAGTTAGGAGCTCTAGACATTCCCCCAGCTAGCACTGTATGAGGCAATTGCCCAGCATCGTCAGCAGGGCCACAGCCACATTAATTTCACCCCTTTGCCACACACATAACAGATGACAACTGTGTGATATAGGAGGAGTTTGCTTTGGATCTGGAGGTCCAGCACAGAAGCCTTTACCCTCAATAGGACAGAGCAGGGACTTGAAAGTAATTTCGATATAAACACCAACAAGCTTCAGTCAGAGCAAAATCCTCTGGCTCCACAGGGCTGATGACTGTCTCCTTGTGGGGGCAGTGTGGGACCCATTGGTCTGTCCCAGCAGTGATGGCCAAGCAGAGCCTGGACTCCCTGTGTTGAGGAGGCTTAGATTGCTGTGCTGCGGGTTAAGCTTGTGCCTGCTTGACCCTGTATAACAACTATACCTCATCCTTCTGCATTACACAGCTAGTTAAGCTATTGCTCATTTCTCCCTGCTGATTTGGAGAGTTTTGATTTGGCTCTTGGCTGTTTACATTTTGCAGACATCCTCTATGTAATTGCATAGCCTGGCCCCAGGCTATCAGGCTCTGGGAGAAATAACTGCATTATTCCACAGAACAGTTAGCATAATTAAAATATTGACTGCAGATTAAAAAAATGTGCTGAATATTTCACAGAGTGGTTGGAGGGTTGGCAAGTCTTGGCAGCTTGTTGGCTGCACGAACTGGCTGATATTTAGGCATGCCTTCTCCTTCAGTATTCATTGCTGTATGTGGGAACTGCTTTTTGTGCTGTCAACTTCTTACCTCCCAAGCAGCCAACCCACAAGCAAGAAAAAATGAACTGACTGGAAATGAGGAGCTCCAAGGGCTTTCTTGTGATTCTTATTGCCAGCGAGACCATTTCCTTGTTATTTATGACTTCAGGACATCTGTCTTACTGTGTCTCTATCTATTTTTATTTGTGTCCATCTTTCCAAATGCACAGTGTAGGAACTGCATATGGTGAGAATGTACCAGGTGATATAACCATTTGCTTAAGAACTCTCTGTACCATATGAGAAGCATTAATAAAGTTAAAAAGCCCACGAAAACCTCCACTGGAACATTTGTTTTAGCTACTATTCTTTCTTTGACACTTGATTTCTATCCGTATTTCATCTGTAACCAAGCTCTAAGGCATAAAATCCTTAAATTTCCACAACTAAGAGGGCAGAAGGGGATGGAAGAAACTACAGAAGCACTGATCACTACAGGGCACATAGGGAATTCTTAGTGCCTTTGCAATATCTCCCTATTCTCTTAGGGGAATATCTGGGACAATAAACATGGATAGAGACACACAGGTTTGGGTTTGAATGACTTCCTGGTTCTGTCTACATCCCCTGCTATCTGGCAAAAAAGGTAAAATGATCTCGTGCTAGCAGTGTTAAACAAAACATGTGGATGATGCCTAAACCACTTTGCAGACACCTACATCCTCAATGAAATGCAGCAGGACCAGTAACTTGCCAAGGTATTGCTTTAAATCAGTTTCTCATTTAATCTTCATTTAACATGCCTGAGAAATTCCTGGAATGGTAGGAAGTGTTTGAGCAGCAGTGCAGTCTCACAAGCAAGGACCAGGGACGGCTGAGCAGAGGCTGTCCTGCTCCACTGTAGCTCCCAGGGACAAGGGTCTGATTTACAGTCTGATCTACAGCTCTTTTGAGATAAGCTAATTTTGTGAATATTTCCATTCCCACTCAAGGGATGTCACAAGAAATGGACAAATGCTATTTTCTGAGTCTTCTATTACAGCTTTAAAGTAATCATAATAGCAAATTAATAGCAGATCTACTCTGCCATTTTCCATTCTTATTGCCATCTCTGTAATCAAGAGCAGCTCTAGTTCTTCAAAGCTTATTTCTGCGATACTTCTCATATTTGAATATGCAATTAGGAAAGGAGCATGATATCTTGGCACTCCAGCTGTGGTCTGTAGGCTACAGTCCTCCTTCTGTGCTGGGCTTATTGCAAGTTTCTGCTCTCAACTTAATATTGACCTCCAAACTATAAATCATATCACCTTGGGTAGACATCGTTCTTACAAAGGCAAAAATATATTTTTACATACATTTTAAATCTCTTCAAAATTAAATACCAAGATAAACTCTGTGGAATGAGACAAGAGATGCTCTAAACTCAGTACACAGAAAGAGAAATTCACTGGGCATGCATGTGGCCAGGGGGAGGGGAGAGGACTGTTACAGCCTTTTCTCTGTTCTCATAGTTCACGTGGCCAAGTTTTTAGTTTGTCTCCACTGAATGATTCATCTCTATTACCAGTATTTTCAAAATTAAATGGAAGAGGAGGAATGTGTTCATTCCCCTGCTGTGTTTAATAATCTTCCCAAAAATTGTTTCCTGTTTACTCGGAAATCCCCACCTCCATGCTGTGATTTAAGCATTTTCACCCTGTTAACTTAAAAACAAAGCCTAGAAGATGCTGTATAGTTTTTATCTTGCAGTCATAAAGCAATTTATGATAAATGTTGTTGTTCCAGAGAGAAATTACTTGGTAATGTACATATGTTCATAGCTTCGCATTGCTCATTTAAATCATAACTGATTGTTGAAAAAAAATACAAATTGCCATTCAGTTTTTATTCATGTAACATGTCTGATGACTGATGGCAGCTTCTTTGTGAACAATCACTGTACTGGTGCTCAAATACAAATCTCACTAAAGACATCAATAACCCCATTTATGGAACTGTGCTACTTTCTTTCATGGTACTGGCTAGTACACAACTATGAATAGTCAGTATGTGTTGTTTCACGCAAGACTTGTCTATAAGCAAAACTTACAGTGTGTTTTTGAGACAAAATATTAAAAATACCTAAATTGCTTTTCCAGTTGAAGCATTATCTCTGAATTCCTGTGGCTTGGCTGGACAAAAGGGAAAGAATTTTCCCCTTAGCCTCCTCAAGGAATAACTTATGTAGTTAGTTAGTTAATGTAGTACATATCAAACAAACTATTCTTATATAAAAGATTTGCATTAGCTCACACAAGTCAGTGTGTTCTGTGTTAGCTTATGTGAAAAGAGTTCATTTAAAAGGCAGCAATATCCTGTGGCCTGAGAACAGAACTGGAAGCTGGGAATTCAGAAGGGACCTGAGCTTTCTCACACTTGCTCTCAGCTTTTCATAAAGGTCTAAATTTTTCTAAATGAACGTTACATTTACGTGATTAACTGGAGGCCACATGGGCCTGGTTTACAGATGTGTTAAATTTCTACTGCTCCTATTAAAGCTACTGGGAGCTCTCAGCTCTCCATGTTTCAGAAGGCTGTAATGCAGTTACACGCAGCCCTCGGGAGAAAGAGTAACACCATTACCTTGGTGAGTACTAGGCATGGACAAAGGGAGGAAAGGAATGGTATACAGCACAGGGTGTACTAATTCAGCACATCCCCCTCTCTATGGGCCTAATAGCCCTGATTAATCCATGAGGGATGGCAGCAGTGGAGGTACTGAAATATTTGGCATCCAGACAGGTACTGTGCAAGACCAGAGTCAAGAGAGCAGCTGGTAGGAAGCACCGGGCTGGCACGGTGAGGTTGAATGCCTCTCTGGCTGGCATCCCTCAGCCTGTCCACCGGCTTCAGCAATGCAGACACTGTCTTTCAAAGTCCTGCACTGCTTATCTTGGTGACTAGACTGAATGCTTTTGAGCTGGGTGAGCCTCCATTTGCCTCCCCTTTTTAAGTCTATGCTGAAGCATTTTGTCTAACAGCTGGCTTTCCTCTCTTCCCCTCTCAGATGAGATGGAGCAGTCTCCTGCAATGCGTTCTGACTACTTGGTCTCAGGGATTCGAACTCCGCCAGTGAGAAGGAACAGCAAACTGGCAACACTGGGCAGGATCTTCAAACCATGGAAGTGGCGGAAAAAGAAAAATGAGAAGCTAAAGCAGACATCTGCAGGTAGGATGAGAACAAGAGAGTGATACTGCATGGAGCAAAGCTTAGCTTAGGCAAAATTTGCTTACATAGGAAACGTTAACGGTGACCTGATCTAAATCTAATTCAGAGATTTCAGCACGTTACAGATTAATAATGGTTAAGGCTAGAAAGAGCCCATATAGGCTGACTTTGTATATAATACAACATAGTACATTTAGAAGAAAAGGTCAAAATAAGAGTGAAGCACAAAGCCTCAACACAAACTGCTTTTCATAGACTCTCCCTTCTCCAAATAGGCTATGTTTATGGCCCCAAGTATCATCACCCCTTTTATTTGGGGTGAATATTATATAGGTCACAGTAACATTATGAAAAGTGACAGGAGGGAGCTACAGCATGTAAAATGCCTTCCCTCAAGCAGCTGTCTCTGCAGTGAAGGAGCCCAGCACACAGCACTGCACGCTCTCACTCGTCTCCAGGGATGTCCCAGGAGATCAGTAAGCAGGCAAACTCACTTGCATTTTCCTAAGATGGGATGGTGCAATTCCCTCCAGTTGCCCTGATATCCTGTGGAACATCACAGTGAAGCAGCTCCAACATGCCGTATTAAACAGCACGAAGGCTCTAATATCCCAGTTACTCTGCACTCAGTCTGATCAGATAGTAGGTTAGATCATCAATCGCAGCTCCATGTGTGGGTGATTTTACAGCTGTTTTAACAAAGGAAAAGGCATAAACAGGCTGACCAGTCCATGCTCCCTAAAACAAAATCCTTGCAGTTCTTTCCAAGCACATGGTAGTTGAGACTAGAAGGAATTTCCACATTGCATCTTTCTCACTCCATTATATGAATACTCTGTTGTTAACTGGTGCTGTGTTATGCTACTACTTCATGCAGTGCTGGAGAAGAAGATGACAGCACGACAAGGTCGGGATGAACTCATTAAGAAAGGCCTTCTGGAGATGATGGAACAAGGTAAGTAAAAATTCTTCATCTTTTTTATCAAAGTCTTTTCAGAACAATAGTAAACACCTAAGTGCAAAGAAGAACCCTAACAATCAAATAATCCAAACAGGGAAGAAAAATCAGTATCTGAATTAAGCACGTCTTTCTTCAATTTCCTCCCTGCTGCAATCAATCCATGCAGTTTAATTTTTGATGTTTTACCATCTTAAATGCAACTCCATCTTTGCTTAATACATGTTGCAAATCTGAGCTGGTACGTATATTTTATGCAATTGGTCTAAACCTAGCTAAATCCCACTGCTGAGAAAGTCAGCTAAAGCTGGTATAAACATAAACTTGAACATAAAGATGCATTCAGCTAACACGTACAACCCATGAATTCACATCTCATATAACGATACTAATCTGATGTTTTCAGCTTTCTGGTGAACCAAGGTTGTGACAAAACATATTACCGTTCTGCCTGTTTTTCATCCACATGGAAAAGTGAAGCATTTGGTAGGGTCATTTTAAAGCTTTCCTGAGTACAAACCAGGTTCAGCAGAAGTCATTGAATGAAAGATGATAAAACGTCAGGAACATGCACAAAGGACTGCGGTTCTGTATACCCCTGCTCCAAAGCCCTGACAGACGCTCACGGGATACAGAGATCTGGGTGACTATTCTGAGAGATCAGGTGAGCTCCCAATATTATGGACAACATCCCAAATGCCATTTCCACCTAAACAGAAATTAAAAAAAACCCAAATCCATCTTTACTTTGAAAACTTTATAGCAGAAAGTACTATCATGAAGAAAGATTGGCCTTTCGAGTTTGACCAATCTGATAGATAGAAATTATTCTTTGAAACTAATAATTGAGTTTCTTTGGATAAAACAAATGCCATGCCTATAAATAGCCTGTGGTACAATACTCAGTGATGCTATGCTGGAGTGTAACCGAGCAACTGAAGAGTCAGAAAAAGAGCATTTTAAACAGGAGGTTTTTTTATTGCAGTAAAGCAATTTCCATATTATTTTACTGGATATATTTTAATATGAGTTTCATGTTCAAGTTAAAAAAAAAAATCTATCAAAACCAGTAGTTTATTCTAAAATGAAAGTTTTTAGAAAGCTCATTTTTAATTCTGTCCATTGAACTCTGTGTGTGTCTCATAATTCTATATAATTAGCTCCCCTATTAGCATATTAACACTATGGGATAGAAAAATACACCCCATTTCTGCTAGGAGTATGGAAGTTCCCCATAATCCATGAATTTGAAGACATGAGTATGTAGAGCTTTGCCAAAGCACAGTAAAACAGAACTTCTGTAGAGCACATTAAAAGGTAATAATAATAATTAATCAATAAACCTCTTGCATGCATAAAGAACTGGCTGGGAGGAAAACAGGTTATAAGTTGCAAGATAATTTTAACAAAATTAAAATATTTTAAATACATACATATTGTCCAATGAGAAGTGATGACGAGCTGTGCTTTCAAAAGGCAGCTGCAGACAGACTGCTTACCTGTGCAATAAAATTGCATAGAGCTCCTATAACCAACAAACAAATTTTCAGTACCACCCCACTGCCCAGAAAGGAGAGAATGGCTAGCAGTCAGTTGAAGGACATTGCAGCTACCTGCTAGTTATTTTTCTTTACAGAGTATTGTGAATCTCCAGGGTTATTTTATTATTAGTAGAAGCAGCTTATTAATGGAAATAAAAAATTGACCCAAATAATTCTCAGTAAATGATTAGTGCCCTACTTGGACTGAGCTGAAGTGGCAGCAGTTTCAAGGCTAAGTCCTCATTTATGCAGTAAGTAGCAATTGTCAAAGCAGCAATACTGTGCTAAAAGACTACAGTAAATCCTAAAATCCCTCTATTTCATCAGGCTCTACTCCACTTCCAGAGACCCAATTCCTGCTCACTTTCATAAACAGCCCAAAGTGGGATGAAGCTGTGGTCTGAGAAATCTCTAGATCTGCTTCATGCATTTACAATAGCTGTGTCACACTCCAGTTTCGTAGTACAAAGCCTGTCAAGCAGCATTTTGAACTGGACTGTTTGGCTAGGAGCAAACCACAAAGCTCGCGCAGAATCTGCATCAATCTGTGAGCAGCCCAGGGTGAAACTGCACTGTCCTTGCTTTGGTGATGAGTCATCCTAACAGGTTATGTCACCCTTTCTCCTCACACAACCCCAGAACCCAGCTGCCCGTACACAGTGCACAGATGAAGTTGCAGACTGGGCCCCTTCTGTCTTCTGCTCTCCAGCTCTGCTCGCACAGGGAAAATTCAGCTTTGCTCTAGGGAATCAACTTGCACTCTGTAAGAGCTTACAGCAGGGTCTGACATACATCAGGATTCATTCCCAACTAAATTACAGCCCTGCTTCTTCTGATTATTTTGCAATACTCAGGACTCTCTGCTGCTTTCCTTACCAGTGGATCCAACGTGCTTTCTCCTTTCCCTGGACTATCTCTAAAATACAGTGTTGGGACCCACTGCCAATCAAAGCAGCACATCCACTTTGATCTAAACATGAGCTGATCATTTCTGACCAGAAACATCACTGCTGTGAGTCTCAGATGCTCCCCAACAAGGCTGTCTTCTGCTTGTCATTACTTCATTAGTCATTACACTCTCCATCGGCTGGGATCTGAAGGAACTTCCGTCTCTGGCTGCAGTTTCATTGTGGCACAGCTGTCAGCAGCTTGCCTTTCCGAAGGATGTGAGGAACGTGCAAAGCAGTTACCCTGAAAACATTTAGAGAGCTTCCCCTGATATTTGTCCCCATTGTGAGCACAAAACTGATCAGATGTAGCTGCGCTTATAGCACCGAGAGATAAGGGTTGCCTGTCAAATAATGCAGGCAGCTGTTAATACACCGATGATTATGTATATGCTGCCTTCACAATGAGCTGAAATGTAGGCAATGAACTTTTTCCCCCTCCCCTTCTCTGTATCATAGCAACTGTGCTACTGCAGGGGCTATTTTAAGAACAGTAACTTTTCACCAAACGTGATTATGAGGCAGACTGAGTGAGCTCAGCATACAAAAATACTGCATCCCTTCCGCAGCAACTCTGGGCCAAAATCTGATACCCTTACCCAAAGGGCAATAAATTACTCTGCAGATTGTCCAAATAGTATTAAAAAGGAGTAGCTGTGAATGCTTGCTATTTTAAATCAATGTTCAAGAAACTTGTGATATCATTGCAAGAAAACATAGCCTTGCCAGGAGCTTCCAGAAAGGAGCGTCTAGGGCTGAGAAATACAAGTTAGGAGGTCAGGGGTGGACAGCAGATGCGTCCATCAGCATGGAGCGCTGGCTAGAGCGGGAAGTAATTGCTTTTTTTGGTTTGAAACAGTGATGTAGATATTGTAAATTCTGACAGAGACATGAAGTAAAAGGATAGTTTGTATTCTGAGGACTCTTGCCTGAATAGGAGAATACTAGAAAAGCTTCAGTCATCAAGATGCGTACAGCTGCAGGGATCACTGGCACAAATATCTTTCAGAGTAAGCAAAGGGAGCAGTTTCTAGGTCTGCATGAAGAGGGATTTGAATTTCTGATCAACTCAATCACACAGGACATGCTTTTCAAAGATGAGTAATTAAAACTATGCTGAAAACCTACAGCTTGGTAGGGAACATTAGCAGCCTCGTCTTCGGCAAGGCTCCGGCATTTCTCCTGGGGCAGCTGGATAGCCGTGCCATGCACAGAGCCTGACACAACTCAGACACATCAGACCAACCTGCACACGTGCTGTACCACAAGCTCTGCTCGTGCAAGGAATTGCCTTGTCCCAGAGACCTCTGATTTCCCATGCTTGTACTCACCTCCCACATAGCAGGTGCTTACAGAGTACACTGGCTTTCCTATGTATGCACAATGGGTGTTTGCCCAGGCTGCTGGATGCACCCAGAAGAAGGTGCCCCACTGAGAAATCTGGGTGGATATTAGTATCCAGATGGGCTGGTGTCCACAAGTTTTGCATTACAGATGCTCAGTACTGTTAGAAAACAGGTGCTGCTCTAAGACAAATCTCAGTCCCCTGAGCACTAGCAGCTTTGAGACTCACTCTTCTCAGGAGGATAGCAGGGAGTTTCAGCTTCCAGTGCTCACGGTTTAGTTAAGATTAAATGATTTGGTGTTTTAGATAACGAAGGCAAAGCCTGCACTGGTGATGATGCCACGAGAGCAACGCAGAGTGACCCTCCAGCTCCTGTGTGCCAGGCGCTTGCCTCAGAAGAGGTGCAGCAAGAGAGTACAATAGCAGCCACAACGAATGTGACCTCGCTCGGTGAGGAGCTGCATTTGGATGAGTTGAAAGAAGATGCAGGTATTGGATAGAAAATGTTTTCAAAAAAACTATAAAATGTTAAAAAAATATTTCTGCTGCTCTATTTATGAGGAGTCAAATATGTCAGTGCGTTAAAGGGTCAGAGCACCTTGTTCAGCTCAGCCCATACCAGGGTAGCAACCAGTATGTAAAACCAGTGATTTTTGAGACTGCTACCAAACTGAAGGACCACACAAAGCTTGGCATAATGGGATTAGTTGGATTATGAGACGATCCAGTCTTGGCATGGTGCCCCTTTGGTATTAGCAGTGACTGCTGTGAAGATGAAACAAGCTTCTCTTAAAAACATTTCTTAAACTTCTGTGCCAAGCCTGAAATTGCTTGTCCTGGCTCAGGAGAACAATGTCAATACACAGCCCACACTGTCCATATCATCACCCTGTCTACAACGCACTGCAAATACAAGTGAAGTTCAGTACCAGGAGCACAGATAAGCTAAACCAAGCTCCTTTCACGCAACCGTGCTCCGGCAGAGCTCATCTGTGAGAGCAGTTCCTTGGGACCACAGCAGCCAGGCACAACCCAGCAGCTGGAGGGTTTCCATTCACTTCCTGACAACCAAGAAATGCAAAGCTGCAAAGATAATGCTTTATCCTAGATTGTGAGAAGTGCCATATAGTGATTACAGATCTTCCTGCCCATTCCTGCTGGTCAATCTTTACACCTTCTCCATCTGCCCTGGTTGCCTTTTGTTCTCCCTTAAAATAGAGACAAAATAGAGAATTGGAGACAGCTTCTATTAATACATGCCCTTAATGCTGTTTTCCTTTCTCTTCAAATTCTATCCTTTATGACTGTGTTGGGTTTTGTATGACTCTAAAGTTAATTGAGAAAAAACCCATTCATCTCCCTGTTCTTAGAACAACCAGACCAAGATCTTGATCAGAATCCTTCAGGCACTGCTATTATTAGCAATAGTACTCTTTTCTAGAGTGTTTCATTCCATATCACTGAGGAAATTTGTCTCTGAACTCCCAATTCTTATCATTGGGACAGGCTATCCGGAAAGATGGTACTAATAATGTATCATGTATTTAACCTTATGACTCTGCAAAATCTAGTACTATGATTTAAAATTTACCTTACACTGTCTTCAAAATTGAGGCTTTGAAAATCATCCCAATTTCTTATGTCTCTCTCTCTAATCCCAGTTCCTTTTATTGTCTCCCTGGCACAACCCTTCTTCTCATCTGTATTTCTTTTCCTCCCTTTTTTGAGGTATCATTTTTTCCAGGTTCCAAAAAATGACAGTGGGATTACCTTCTCCTGTCTCCCTGGTCTGCGAGACTCCACTCCTATTTATTGGAAATCTTCCTACCTCTTTCATCGGTGGCCTCTGGCTTTTAAAATAATTATTGTCGATCTAATCTTCATGTGCTAATTTATCCCTGTCTGTGTATTTGAGCATTCCTGTCTCTAGTGAGTTCGTCTTAAGGAATTCATTGGGTGGGAAAACTCCTCAAAATTGTCAGAGTGTATTGCTAAGTTTATAATAAAGTTGAATTTATTATAGCTTTTGTCCTTGGGCTCAATCCAGACCCAGTGCAGTAGGTGTCTTTCCACAAATTCATATGAATATTTGACCAGCAGGAAACAAAACAAATACATTTGCTTTATACCCAGTATGTCATATTTCATCCTGAGGATTTGGGGGGAAGGCCAGGGAGGAGGAGGGAACAAAAGGAAATATTTGTAGACTTCATGTTTGGTTAATACACAGAAAAAGAACAGCCTAGGCAGAAGGAGGGCAGTTTTTCCCACCTAACCTAGCCAATGGGCTTGGGGGCAGTCCCAAGGGGAGGATTGCTACCTAGTAGCGAGATGGCATTTTGACAAGTGGCACTCTATGAATAATTAGCTACTCTGGCAAAGAGTCTAGTGCTGAACACTTGGAATACGTTCAGCAGAATAATATTCACTCTGCAATATGAAATCTGTTAATAGGTTTGTGTACTCAAGACTCAAGTCTGCCTTCAGACTGAGTCAAACGTGCTGCTGTTAACAGAAACAACCACAGAAAAAAAACCAGAAGCAAACTGTTCTTTGCAGGGAATGTAAAAGGGACATTCTTTAGACAACAGTGCACAATGCCAGTTTGTTTTTGTGATATGACTCTCAGAACAGGACAGGGTTCAGAAACAAAAAGATCTATTTGACTGAGGCTGAGCATATTTCAGATCCACCTTCTCTATAGGGAAGGTCCCACCATGGCTGGTCCTCTGCATCTGAGACAAACAGCGCTTCATGTCACAGGGAGGTCTACTGAAGTGAAGTTACTGCCAGAAGAAAGTATCACTCCACTCAGGGGAATGCAGTCAAATCTGACTAATTTTCCTATCAAGCTACTAACATCAACTGGAGCTCTTGATCTTTCTGTAATGTAACCCATTAATGACTTCATTTTTTTTCTTCCTCTATTCCACATTTTGTCTTCTATGCAGTAGGCCCAAAACTACAAGTGATGTTAGCCTGGAACAAAGCATTTCCCTAGAAGTATATTTAAAAGAAAATTACTTCCTTCTATAATTCAGGCAACTATCACATACAGCATCTTTCCTATCAAGCCAAATTTCACAAGAATTCTTGTTAATGATGCATATTTATTCTACTTTCCTGTCTTTTTTGACTGATAAATACTCATTCCTCCTCTTCTAGACATACTCATTAATCTGTTTGTCAACAAATTAAATGCTATTATCTTGCCAATGCTATTGTTTCCAACTGCCTAAGTGCTTTGGTGCCTCCCCATGCACTCTGAACACGAGGATTCTGAATGCTCATTAATACAGAGAGTTTGTATTCCAAACTAGACATAAAACTGAGCCAAGAAAAGACTTATGACAAGGCAGCTGTGGCTGCCCACTGCTGTGAGTTTTTAGGAGATGCCCCAGAATGGTTTGGAGGGAAAGGTACTTTGCTTAGACAATTCAGAATGCTAAAAGGAATGGGATTTGCTATTTATCCATCCCAAGCAGTTTGGACCTCTCTTATGCTGAGGAGAGACTTAAACATTGATCTCTCCATTTGGATGAGTGCTTCATCTGCTAGGGTAGGCAAAATAACCCTCATGGCTACTACTGAGCCTGCAGTGGCTGGAAATGCAGTTTGGAGAGAGCCTGGCTCTGGCTGGGGTCCTGGGTAAGAGTCAGGCTCGACCCTCTCTGTGGGTCCCCACATATGCCAAGGCAGAGATCAGGACATGTAACAGAGTGTGAAAGTCAAACAGTGAGTTTAAGCACTGCCAGAGTCAGCTGGTATCTAAAGCAGGATTCAAGGATGTTAATTTTGGACTTCATCACTGAAATTCCACCTATGTCCTGCTTCAGCTTTATGCCTTTCTGGATATATTCCCCTGTGCCCTCATCACAGCCAGGTCAATTTGATGAACTGCTCAGTAATTCAGTCTGCACTAACTTTAAGAACTAAGTGCTTTTGCCATCTTTCAGGAGACAATCCTGAAATGAGCACTGTTTCCTCATCTCCAATTAGGGCTTTGGTGATTGAAGTTTTGCTTAAGTACTTCACCAATTGTCCCTTCCACACGAGCTGCTGAGAACCAGTGTCAAATCTTTTTTATGACAGGCTTTTCTTGGTTACCAACTTTAACCTCAGGAAAGACTCAACAGTTCTGGAGTCAGGTACAGTAAAAGGACTTTGGATACAGGTTACAGTCATACATTAAATAAGATAAAATTAAATAGTAAAAATAAATGTGTACAACAAACAACTGGAAAGTCATCTTTCATGTAATAGTATTGGTTTGATACTCTTCCCCTTTTGGCTGCGTGTTCATAGCACAGACGAGTACTCACTCAGTAACTGTGCCCCTGCAGCTGGATGCTGTAAGAAGATTCATCGCAGTTCTCAATAGTTGCTTTGCCTTGCTGTCTTCATTATTTAAAAAAAAAAAAAAAAAAAGGAAAGGGCAAAAGGGTTTAGGGAAGTAAGGGAAGCTCAGTAGTTTTCTCAGGAACATCAAAACTAACATTTTTTCAATATCCTCATACATTTTATTCTTTACCTGCCTTGGCTGGTTGGCTATTTCACACAATAATTATTTTCACTAGGGAAGAAAAGTGCTTCTAGCTGTGTGCCATGTGTTCTGTTTTTCTGAATGTTCCTGGCATTTTCTCCTGGCCTATCATTATTACTAACTTCACATTCCATTAATTTTACTCATCTTCCTACTAGCCAAGAAACCTTCAGCACCCACGGAAGAATTAGAAGATGCCAGCCTGCCAGCATCTGAAGACAGTCCACAAGCCTTACTTGTATCTGAATCTACAGATTCCCCCCAGAAACAGACAGAAAGAAACCCAGCACAGCTTCCCAGCCCTCCATTGCTCCCAGCTCCACCACCTAAGGCAATCTCCAAAATCACAAAGAGCGTAACAGGTCAGTCATTACTGGTCAGTAAAGACTTTCTCATCCCCTATGTGTTGCTCGCCTACACAGCACTGTATGTAATTTTTTTTTCTTACATCCTTTTCCAAGCCTATTGCCGCAAACTGTTGTGAATCAGGCTAGTTCTATTGAGTGAACAGAATGCTAACGATTTCCATGAATTGAGTGGTCCGGTTGCCTGATAACAATGCACTGATCTTTGTACTTCACATATTTATCTGAATCTCTCAGGGGATTATTTGTTGTGAGTCTATTGCACTAAACACATGTAAAACAAATCAAACCAATTGCAAACATCTGCTGAATCAGATGCTCATATTGATATGCCATAAAACACAAAGAAGATTTAAATGTTTTCATTACCTAGACTCTCGCTGGATAACAGTACAACAGCCAAAACCAAGTTCAAGTCAATAGGTTCTGTAGAGGTTTCTGTCTGCAGGGTTTCCTCTCTAGGGTAGGTCTAAACTAGAGCTATGAAATCTGGACGAGTTACACAGAACACACTAAGTGATACACCTGGCTCCCACAAAGCAATGATCTGTGCCAGACTTCATTGAATGTTTCAAGAGCAATTCCTCTGGGCTTGATTTGCTAATGTATTGCCAATGTTGTTACATTTTCCAACGTTCTGGCACTGCAGAAAGGGTGTTAAAGTGAATATGATTTTAGTTTGTTCCAATTTTAGGGCCCCTACATATGGTAAAAGCAGTTAAAAGGGCCTTATTGCAAATTAGAATCAAGTCCTGACATCTAAATGTCAGACCTGTTGGATATTTAGACTTTTAAATGACAGCCATTATCTCAGCCCTGATTTGCATCCACACTCATCTACCGGCACAAAGAACAGCATTTTCAAAGTCACCAGGAAACAAAATATCAAAGGGGCATTGTGATCTGACCACTGGGGTTCATAAAAAATATTGGGGGTTTCAGTCTTTTTGAAGAAAGTTACAAGCATGTTTCCCATGGAAAATATCCATATTTTGTCCATGCTTAAAAGCCATACGAGTTTAAGTGGGAGCTGGATTCAAAATGGTGTCATATTGCTTCTTGGGAGCTGCTGTTCAGATTGCTTCCACATTCTCTGCTATGAGTCAGGCTGTAGCCTGTCCCTTCCACCTTACAACATGAACAGGCACAACCAGGGCACCCCTTTGACTTTGCTCAGTTGATGAGAAGGCCATACTCTGTATGAGATGTAAGCTATTTGGAAAACCCGACCCATAGAGGGTAATGAGATTACAGTTTCACCGGGAACTTCACAGCATTTTGAGTCTAGATATTTTGCTGCTTAAGCAAAGTATTTCCTCTAACATCCAAGATATTCTGAGTTTTGGTATTTCATTCTCATCTAAATTTTCAATGAAGAACAACTCTTAGTTTTCTCAATGACTCCAATAACTATAGACCCTTTTGCAATAGTGATTATACATCTGTTTATTTTTGTGTGGATTTGGAGGCAGAGGTAAGCTAAGACTAAACAAATACTGTCAATGAGTGAAAGGGAATTCAAATATACAGGGAGAGAGAAAAAAAAGAGTAATGATGAAAGAAAAGGAAGATGAAGAGGTTAAAAAACTCTTTTGTGTTTAGTTTCTTCCTCCTTAACAATGTTAGAGATGCTGCTAGCAGAGGAGTGAGGAATAAACCAAGCACCAATTAATCACAGAGAGAAGGGGAACATGGCAAGGTGCCAAGACATCACTTTGCAAGATTATTCACTGAACAGCTGTCATTAGGAAAAATAAGGTGGGACCTCAGGAAACTCTCAATATTGGTCCAAGCTGCAATGAGGACAAAATTGGCCCTTGACCTGTTCTAGGAACAATCAGGTATAAAGATAAAACAAAGTCTTCTCCCTTCCTGCTTTAGGGTTGAGCTGAACCCGGGGTTCTTGCTCTGAGAAAACACAGACATCCTCTCTCACCAGGCAGTGGTATAAAGTGACTTAAGAGGTGTGTTTTTCAACTCCTTAGGCCACGATTCAATGGGAAACACTCGATCGTAAATGTCCTCTGTGCATCTCCACAGTAGTACATAATCAAAATCCTCTTGAGTGCCAGAAAAACATCTTTGCTTAGCAGAGGTTGGCTGCGTCCTAGCCACAGAAACCATCCTGATCGGTGCAGGAGGAGCTCCAGGGTAGGAAGGTGTCTCATTGCACACTGGGCACCTAGACACTTGAAGAAATGCCCTTGCGCTTTCAGACATTTTCAGATTTTAAATAGGGTAACTTTTGGACTAGCTTGACTGTTGTCACCTGGATGCATAGAGAGATGAATGAAGCTCTAGCCATTGGTTAGAGTGCTGGGTGGGAGGGAGATAGATGTGCAAAAATGCCTTCCAAAAATGAAGAAAAAAAAAGTGGAACCTGTCTTAGAATAAGAAAGGAAGATTGTAATGTGGATGTAACTCTCCTCATTGAAAGATGCTCTCCTTCTCACCCCACAAATGTGAAAAAGAGTGTTGTCACTCTCATTTTTTTTTTTATTTTGGTTATGACTGCAGGAGCTCTCCTCCCTGCTTGTGCTTTTGCTGTTGTCCTCAGTCATTCTGCCCTCCAACCTCCAGATGCCCAGCTCTGTTCACAACACTACCCTTACCAAGCTGTACCAGATTTTCAGCAGTGAACTTAAGAGGCGGCATGTAGTTGGTAACCATTATGCAGGATGCTGGGTCTGAGAGGAAATATTTAATAACTGATGTTAATAGTCAAACCTACTTTTGTTCTCTCCAGTTTTCTAATAAGTTACCCTGCTAATAGGAACCAAGTCCTTTTTACATGGGTACTTAAGGATAAACCTGACCTGAGCAGTAGTTTTTCTCTGCTATGATCTGAAGAATTTATCTGAAAAGTAAGTGAAAACTGGAAAAAGATCTGTGAAAACAAGTTTATACAAAAGCTGTACAAGCTGTCAGTTTAAATTCCTGTTTAAAACACTAGGTGGCAACAAGCGAAAAGAAATACTCTTGCACGAAGCACTCGCATTGCTTTTTCACACCCAATCTGAGCTATTGGTGTAAACAACGCCATATGCCAGAGACTTGGGAAGGAGATACAAGGGAAAGGGGAAGAGAACTGCAGAACAGAAAAAGTTATCAGCATCTTTTTCAGGCCAGATGTTCAGTTATCTTAAGACTGTGAAACTACAAAATTTACAACCAGGGAAATGTCCACTGTGTTTTTGACTGAGGTGCTAGAGAAATGTACATATCAAAGTCTAATTTCCAATAAAATGCTTACATGGCACAAAAAAAGTCTGAATCTTGGGGTAAAAAAAAAGATTAGGTTGCCCCACCCTTCTTTTCTCTTTTTAGTGCTCAATACCACATCTTTCATTTGGATCTAATTTGGCAAGTTTTGTTATGCGAACATTATCCTCATATTATAATGATTTTGGCATTTCCTCAGCTGGCATATGAAAGACAGAGGTCTAAACTGTGCAGCAATCATAAAGGAGCAGATAATAGTCACTGGTACATTTTGTCCTGACTCAGAACCACAGTGCATAAATTTTAATACAGTCTGCCAGAGTCGAGCAGAGAAAGTGCTAGATTGGAAAGCCACTGCAGTACAAGCCATTGGTGGTCAGGAGGAACACTACTGGCAGTCAAGAATGCATTGATGGGCTGTGAAACAGGAACATCTGATACTGTGGGAAAGAGGGGAAATGCAGGAGGCATCAATTTTTCTAGATCAAAGATCTGGAGTCTGTGTAGTATAAGCCTTTTGAATTCAGATAGCTACTCAGCTTAACCATTCACCTCCTAGAAAGAACAAAACATCACCATTTTCCTCTGTTCACCACAACAAATTAATTTCAGTGCAGACTGTGTGTGCAAAAGAACAAGCAGCATTGCCCAACCTCTGACCCTCTTGTGTTTTGACAGCAGGAAGTGAAATAGATGACCCAGCCATGAAATCTCCTCCTTCCACCATCCTGAAGAATTATGTCATTGTTAGTTCCTCCCAAATCTCAGGACAAGCTGCCCTCTTCCATCCCTCTGGCCAGAAAAGTTCAGATCCCCATGTCAGAGGACAGGTAACAACACCAACTGGTTCCCCTCACCTGGCTGCTGTCCACCTGCCTTTACCTCCCAGCAGAGTCATTGAAGAACTCCACAGGGCTCTGGCCACCAAACACCGGCAGGACAGGTACCTACAGCCTCTTGGCAAATGGGTGCATGAGGAGAGTCATTCCACTAAATCATTTTTCTGGGTAAATGTCCCTACCCTGTTATTAGCATTTTATGTACTCCTAAAGCTTGGGTTTGCCTTCTTCTTGATGTCACTGCTTTGAACATCCATCACTGGTTAAAGTGCTTAATTTGGCAGTTAAAGTATGTTCTTCCTTTATAAGGAGGCTACTGTGACATGGAAGTAGGTTTTCTAACAGGTAGAATCATTTGATAATCCTTGACCTACTGCAAAAGAAAATCTCCCCACAAGATACCAAGTTAGAGTAACGAAGGCATATCCTGCTCTAAATATCTCAGTATATATCTCTTGGCTTATACATGAGCATATACGATACCCATTTTTATACAAATGCTTGTGTGGAGGTACATTAGGTACTTCATCTGGTTTTCATTATAAGCCCTCCTGTGTATTAGAAGAGGACAGAGATAACCTTTTCCATCATAGAGCTTTGGAGTTAAGTTGGTAACATTTCTCAATTCCATAACAGCTATTGTCATGGGGAATAGATTCATATGTACTATTTCCAGGCCCTGTTAAACCTTTGTCATGATCATAAAATATGAGAATGGTAATATTTCATGCCATGTATGTTTTACATTAGAAGGACGTGCTGTGTAGCGTTTTTAATCAGGACAATATAGCATGTGGCTATATATCTCTCTCTCAAAGAAATACATTAGTCACTACCCTTCCTTTTATGACAGAGATAGGAAAGTAGATCTGTGTCAGCCATTCTCAACATAGTCTTGAGAATGCCATTCCTTGTTGTCCCATGTTGAACACACTGCCCTGGCCTTTATGAGCTACAGGACATTCTGCTCATTCTCATATAATGATAAATTCCCACTATGGCAATAAAACAGTCTTTTGTAAAAACTGGGCTGTGCACCTTCCACCCACAGCTTCCATGGAAGAGAAAGCAAAGGCTCTCCAAAAAAAAGAGTGGATGTCCGTCCATCCAGAACATCTAGCATTGAGCGCAACAAAGAAAAGGAGAACTCACTGAGTTACAGCAGTGATTCAGAAAATAAGCGGAACTCAGTTAAAGAGTCGGATGAGAACAAAGAAAACATGATCATGAACTCAGAACTCAAGGAAGACACTGTTTTTTATCAGGATGAGGAAGTTTTGAATGACTCCATTATTTCTGGTAAGGAAAGTCACTTATTATATTATAAAGATATACTATCATAACCTAATGGAATGCTCTAAACAAGGCAGCATGCAACAGAAAATATCCTCTACTGTCACATCAACTTTTCCAAGAAATCCTGGTGAAAAGCTGAAGTTAAATTAGAGTCATAGTGATTGTGATCATGTTTGTCTGGGTAGGTACTGCATACTAAGATGACGGTTAGAGTTATGTTGGTAAGTCAACCTATCAGTAAGCTTTACCCTTTCAGTTACGTACCCTTTGTACTACCGCAGATGAATGGCAGCACTTGCAGACACATCTTGCTGTCAGTAGGCAAAGCTTTCTGTATACCAAGTGCCATGTTATGGATGTTATGAAATTAGGTAGTGCAGTGATTATATACAGATTAGTAGTTACCTGTAGATGTACACTGAGAGCAAAGAGAAAAAATGCAGCTGGTTTATAATTTGATAAAGAGGCCCCAGATATGAATACAACCCCCTTTTCCATGCAAAACACTTTCCAATTTCAACAAAAATAATTTTCAGTAAGAATTTTCTCTCATTTCTTTGTTTGTAGCTACACAGCCTTCTTGCTCATAATTAATTTATCTCACATTTTGGTATTCTCTTCACACCTAAACTTCAGTCTGCACCAAGAAGCCCATTCCATACACCTCTAAAACTTACCCAAGTCATCATAAGACTGGAGCTTTATACATAAGATCATTTTATTTAAAATGGCTGTAGATCATTGTGGACTGTCTTGTCCTTGCAGGTTGTAAACATGCATTTACAAAACCCCCCTAATGCCTTGTACAAGCCTGGTGCTTGTTCTGCCAGTGTTCAAGTTCAGGCACAGTTTAGGTGCACAACAAAAACCCAGGCCATGCAAAGTTTCAGCTGTTTGATGTCTAAGGAGGCTGCCATGAACGGGTATATGGCAAGCTGGGCAACATGGCTGGTTAAACCACACAAGTCCTGCTGTGAGGTGGTATAACCTCAGCTCCTGAGGAGACAGTAGCTTTGGGGATGCCAGTGGGGCCCATTTACTCAGTGCAAGCTGGGACACCCGCAAGGCATTTTTCATCTCGACACTGGGTGGCACTGCTTGTGCCAGCATTCATTCAAATGCATCTATTTGCATTTCAGAGAGGAGCTAGAGATGCAGTAGTGACAGAGATAGCACCAGAATAATTCCCTGAAAAGCTCCAGATTCTTTCTAGTTTAAAAAATCTGGGCTGGTTTGCAAGTCAGGAGGTAAAACTATCCATCAATCTATAGTTGTTTTACAATTAGTGTACTGCCTTATTTTGTCACCAAATTGACATTGCCACTGCAATGCAGAACAGTGCATCAGTGCAACAGCCCCATGGTTACAGGGAGATTGGTACAGGTCACAGACAACTCAGGAGAAAGCGAGGAATTGTACCTTGGCTTTCAATTAGCACTCTACTCAATAAATCATTCTTTGAAACCTCTAAAAAACCAAAGCAAGATAGTCATCTTGTACATGAGTTTAAAAAATAACGTAACTAGTATGAAGCCCGCAACAGATAACAAGTCCAAGCAAGGTCTTTCCATCAGTATTAGGATTTGCCTTTTGCTTGATAGGAAAAACAGTAAACATATAGGAAACTAAGTGTCATGATTCAAATTAATTAAACCAGGAACTTTTGTCAGGAACCTGCAGACCAGGCATTGAAAGGGTGTGAATTTTCAAAGCATTTATTGTTGACCTAACGGAGCTGCCATAAATCATGAAACAGGCCACAGACAAGATCCTGTCTGAGATAGCTTGGTCAGGGGGCAGACAGGCATTGAACATGCCTTATTGACCAGGAAAAAAAAACCTTAGGAAGAAAATACTTAAATAAGGGTATTTGCAGCTTCACTTTCCACTGAGATAATGATCAGGAAAGAATTTGCCTCAGGGTGCTGAAAATGGACACAGGGGAAACTAGTTCAGGGCTTTATTTCCTCTTTGTTCTCTAGTTTTGTTTTATTTATTTGCTTATTAATTCTGAAACATCAGATATGCAGCAGATATGCTGCAGGTGGAATAACAGAATTGGCCATCAGTGGGCCAGTCAAGATGAAAACAGATGAATTACACAGTGTTTCCCAGCATGTCTCCCTGAAGGGAGTAACATCATCTCCCTCTTTTCACTTTGTCAGGCAGGTATTGTTTTTCAGGAATTAACCCAATTGGTCAGGCATGGGGAATGGCTCCTTAGACTAGCAGATCAGCTTAATCCAGATCTCTTGCATTTTTATTTGGTGAAATACCCTAAAGATTAATCAGTGCACAGTGCATATGGACCATGGGAGTGGCTATAGCATAAGCCTTTTAGAAATCCAGACATCTGGATGAAGTGAGCACAGCTTATCCTGAGTGGGTTATATGCTCTCCACTCCTCTAATACAATAGCAGGATTTGGGTTAAAGTTGAGATTTTTCAGATATGATTTGTGTTTTTAATTTCATAAAGTAGTGGACTCTTTCTAAGTGTACAGCAGAGCAGCCTGGGAGTAGTCAAAGCGCTGAAGAGCAGCTTCATTTTACTGTTTCAAGCAAAATATTGCATTATTCCGTCTCACTTTGAAATACAAGCCTCTAGGGCATACGCTGATCTAGCTTAAGCCAGTATCTCCACATCAGCTTCAAAACTTCTTGCAAAAAGTTCCAGTCTTTTACCTGCAGAACATCGGTTTCAGCTGGCCTTCAATGAGATGAAGGACCGCAGAAAATGAGCCCTGACCTCATCTGAGCAAATAATCACTGTGATACTAGCCCTTGTCCTTCCACAATTCAAAGATCAGGTATAGTATAGTATGACAAGTAGTTTTATAACAGCCTGAATGGAGTAGGGATAGTTCTGCATGCTCATACCTTAGCTGTCACCGATGAATGGGAGAATAACTGTTTAGGGTGCATCTCAAAAAAAAAACAAAAAAAAGAAAAAAGAAAAAAGTGTTGAGTGCACACGTAGAACTCCCTTACTTCCTTCAGAGATGTATGCATGTGCTGTATAGTCTATACATAAATTGCTTTCAGTGCCCCCACAATGCACTGAACTGCCTGCAAATGCACTACACAGATGGCCAGCACATGGGCAGTACATCCATCATGTTCTGGAGACATTGGGCTTAACATGCATGTGCAGTCTCTCTGCACAAATCTCCTGACATGACCAAATTCCTCTTACCGCCTGTTTAAAATTTCCAAGTGAAAATGAGAACATGTTCAGGGATACCCCAAATGTGCTTCGGGTTGTTTCCAGAAGGAATTCTATTAGTTCCTGTGCTGTGCGGCTTGAGCACGGCAAACGCCCACTCTGCACCCACTCCCAGTGTAGTGGGGGCTTGAAAAACCTTGACAGAGTCCCAAGCCTGTGGCTTAGCGAGCCAAATGCATCTGATGGAGTCATATATTCAGTTAGCAGAAGGCTCTGTGTGGCATCAGCCAAATCATTTAACTTTTTACCCATCTGTTAAATGTATACCTACTACTTCACAGAAGGCTGTGTGGTTTAATTTAATTAATGTTTGCAACAGACTTTGAAAGCATTTGGAGGAAGGTGCTAAACAAGGGCACAGCATTTAGACTGTAAGAGGGGTTTTGAGCTGATTATGGTTTCTAAAAAGTGTAATTTTAGACTACTGCAACTATCAAGGGATTTGTCCCTACTCACACAGAGAGACCATAAATATTCTCTGGCCCTGTCTTCCCAATAAGTATGTGTGGATGTGGTATAGACTCCTCCCCTCTGCATAAAGAAATTTGAGATCAATAGTGATAATAAAAATGTAGGTCCACAGATCCCCAGCAAATAAAACCCCAATATTTGGAAATGAGAATCTATTTAGGATTTAGATTCTTGCCAACCTCCACAGCATCCTTTAAAATATAGACTTTAATCCTATCTCAAATGCCAAACAAAAATACCAATTAAATGTCATTTTCTTCAAAAATGAGGTGACCTTTTCTAGAAAAGGTGAAGCATTAAATTAAAAAGAAACAACCTTTAAGGTAAGAAGGAACCAAAACAAAATAACCTCCCATTACACACCATGCTCCCAAGATGAAGCAAATACAAAGATTTAACTGTAGTTCCTGCATACCCGGACAGTACTCTAAACCCCACCTGACTGGTGCTACTCTGCAGTGTTAATTTTCAGACTTGGCTGAAGCCCTGGGCTGGACACTAGAAAAGCCAGTGCAGCACAGTAGAGGCACACAGGGATCTGGTGTAAATTTACTCGCTTACAACTTACCTGTAACATGATTGCTGGAAGACCATAGTCCTACCAGTATGACTCGGCAGCTCACTGGTTTTAATAGCACTTTCCTCATCTTCTCCCCCCATCATAAGCAAGCTACCCTTCACTAAATATGGACATCACTTCAGACTTTCAATCTGCATTTGAAAATAAAGATGGCTTTCTACTTTGCAGCCATTTTATTGCATACCTTTCCAAACACATGGCAAAATGGTTTTATAAGCTCAGGAGTCCAATTTTCATTTGTTTGGCCTGCTGAAGTCTAAAGAATTCCACTGGAGATGCAGAAACACCTAAGCTCAAACACATTTGCCTCTAGTAAGAATGAATGGATGTTTCTAACGTCATCAGAGGGGCAGCATCAAGGACTTGACATCTAGCACCCTGCAGAGCAGTAGACTCCTACTCAAAAAAATTGCTGCATGTTCTCGTATGAACAGTTCTTTTGTAATGGCAATGTTTTAGGTTGTCTGGTCTGATGGAAAGCACGTGTTATTGTATTTTTACAATAAGCACAAGTCATGCAATCACAGTATTTGTGTCTCTTATTGACCAAATGCCCAATTAAGATGCCAGCATCCTGCAAATCATCATAAAACAGGGCCTTTTCTTTCATTCCTTGGAATATTTTTCCAAGGGAAAAGCTTAATGTCAACAGTATAGTATAGGATCGATTGCTAAATGAAATTCTGTTATGACACATGGTCACACAGAATGGCTTACATTTACTGTTAGAGTTACACACAGAGAGCATGTGTATGCGCATGTGTGCGTGCATACACACATGCCAAGTAACAACCTTGACTGTTTCAGTTACCATTGTCTATTCTGGGTTATACCTGGTGACCAGAGAGGAAGGCGTACATGTCCTAGCCACTCCTGTCACTGAGTGATCCAGTCCTTCTGCAAAGGAACCACAAAATGGTTCAGGAAATAGGGATTGCTCTGGGCTATAGGGATACTCAGAGGACTGAGGCAAGATGAACAGCCTTTGACTTCTAAACCAGTGACAGGACTTGTCTCAGCAGCAAATAATTTTCATCTGAAAGCACTGCTTACTTACAACAGATAACAAAGATAACAGAGGAGTATGATCCCTCTGCATTTGTAAGCAGTTTTGTGTCTGAGTGCTGCACGACTGTAAGGGCTACTTATATTAATGTCTATAACTGCTCACTGCACACTAACATACAGATCACTGTCACTCTGTAGGTTTCCCACTCTTCATATGTTCATGTTTCATCTCCAGGAGCTGTCTTTCTAATAACTGTCTTTTCAATGCATGTCCCAGGTACTTTGCCAAGAAAATGCAAGAAAGAACTGCTGGCAGTAAAACTACGAAACAGACCAAGTAAGCAGGAGCTGGAAGACAGGAATATTTTCCCAAGGAGGACAGATGAGGAAAGACAGGAAATCCGGCAGCAAATTGAAATGAAACTCTCAAAGTAAGTCAAAGAACAGGGAGGAACCTCCCTTTACAATGGAGTGTCCTCTGAGTACTGTCAGATGAGACACTGTCACCCATCTCCAAGTCCATTTCCCACGGTGAATCATGCACAAACTAATATAGGACATTTTCATCTGTCAATCAGTCACATGAAAAAAATCTTAACTCCCTCTTCAGTCAGGATTCCCTTGTTTTCATTAGAAAACAAGACAGAAGTCAATAGTCAATGTGGGAAACAAAATTCTGCCAAATCTACCTGCAGCTCCACTGACATAATCACGATTTTGAAGTCCTCCAAAAAGGCTAGTGCTTTTTATTTATTAACCCAATTTTGCTTTGTCAGCACTAACTGAATTTGAGGATGAAGGCAATTGTCATAGCTGCATATTTACATGAACAAGGGAAAGCTGCTGTATGCACTGGTGGCTGTATTTCTGCTTTAAGGAAGAAGCAACTTCAGCAGCATTGCTCTCACATGGGCAAGGTGTTTGTGTAACTCCAGCTGCAGGGACTGCAGGAATGGTCTGGTTTTGATCAGTAACCAGGGCAACAGGGTAGAGCTATGAGAGAAACAGCGTTACTGTGGTGTGTAGCCTAAAGAAAAGCTTTAAGGTAACTGTGAGGCTCAGATGGCACCATTTGGTTTTTGCATATGTGGTTTGTTTTTTGTTTTTTTTTAAAGAGGTACATTTGGATATCTGCAAACATGAATATTTTAGATGAGACAAAGTGGATTGTTAAATAATCTGTGCTGCGCCTGCCCACACTGGGACAGGGAACACTGCTCACCGCCAAAATGCTTGGAATCACATTGAGAAACATGAACAGAAGTTCATTTTCAAGGCTTATTAAATATTAAATATCTCAAGCCTCTCCTGAAAGAAACATTTATTGATATTTAGGCTAGCTCATTCATGTGTGTGCATTTGATTAAACTTTACCTCAGGGGACAGGGAAAGAGAAGTGCGCATATGGATCAGTGCACAAGTCCTAATGGACCAGAGTTTACGGAGGAAAACATCACTGCCATCACCACACTTGCCCTCAGATAAGAAACGAGCTGTTGAATGAACATAGATGAGATTTTGGGTGCACTTCGTGATGCCCCTGCAACCTTGGGGATAGAACAATCACCTTCCTCCAGTCTCAGTGATCACCATTTACTCTTTGCAGCACGGTAGCACTTTACACCCAAATGAGAACAGCGCATTGTGCCAGTGACCACACGAGACAGAGCAGATAACAGTCCCTGTCACAAAAACCACGTACATCTCATTTAAGTAGAGAATATCACATTACAATTCCAAGAGTTACAGGCAGAGCCAGTCATAGATGTGCCACATTAATACCCATTGTCTTAGAAAGGAAAGTGTCATGGATCTTGACCATGGCCTTGATCATCTTGACCTTGCAAGCTTTGTGTATTCATTCAGGGAAATATTTCAAGCTGCACTTTGATATTGTTAATTCCAGTATTTTGGCCAGTCAATTGCTCATGAAATTTCTTCATAGCTTAGGGGCCTAATTTTGTGGCTCTAAAGTACACAAAAAATGGTTTCCACCCCACTGCGTCCCTAAAACCAAGTTGGACCAAAACAGGGCATTGACTGAGTGAGAAGATTATCTCATATCCAGTCACACCTCATATTACTGAAATGCCTATGTCACAGCTCTTTTCGATACAGTCTAACTTCGCTTAGTGTGAAAGGTCTAATGGAATTACAACTTCAGCTGGTATAACTAGAGGCTTTATCCCTTTCTTTTCATTTATCAATTTGCTTGCTTAATAATAAGCCATAAAAATTATTTTAAAGGAGACATACCTAAAGTCAAGTGTCAGTCCAAGGACTTAAAAAAGAAACTGCTCCACTGGTAAAGAAAAGGGCTGGTCATTACTAGAAGCTAGGAAATGTACTGTCTATAGGTAAATGTGGTGAAGGAAGCCTCCATACTGTCTGCTCTGGTCTTATGGAGCAATCTGTGGTGCAGGCCATTAGTCTCATTGGTAATGTCTAGAGGATGGCTAAAAGCCATCTTTGTTCCAAGTGCTAGAAGACAGGCTTTCATTTAGCTTGTTCTTCCTGGAATGTGGAAGATTCAGCACATCTCAGGGAACAGACGGTGCAGAGATTGCTGGAATAGCCAGGAATGGCAAAACAGATTGGAAGCAACCTCCCACACAACTTCCAGCACATATGTGCCCTGGCAGAGCTCAGCTCAACTCTTAACTCATCCACCAGAACAGAACATGACCATGCAAACAAGCTCAGGTGGTGGATGCATGCAGGAAAATATTTACACCAGGAAAAGCAAGTGCATATGTGGTTTGTTTTTTGTTACCCCCCCCCAAAAAAAAAAACAAAAAAAACAAAAACAAAAAAAAACAAACAAACAAACAAAAAAAACACCACCAAAGTAAAAATAGGTACTGGTAAAGGCCAAAGAGTGGAAGTCCTAGAGATATCCCTCTGGGGTTTCTGGGGCTAGGACTGACTAGGTCTCTAGGTCTCACTCCACAAAACGCAGACCACCCCAGATCCCCCAAGTGAGAGCACAACCTGACAGTAGTGTGGAAATATAACCTCACTGGGCAGAGTGAAAATCTAGCATGAGATTTTGAGGTCTTTAAATCAATTCATTTTACTGGTACTTGTGCAGAACAGTCTTTTTGTGACAACTTGGGGAAGTATATAGCTAAGGAACATACTGCTAAGTGTTCAGGTGTGAAGCACTGACTGGGAAATGGGATCCAATGGAAATGCCTGTTCTCTGTATGATTTTGCCACTACCTATGTGGACACGTTACTGCTGCTGCTGCACTAGTAACACTTTGATAACAGCAATGGGACTTACTGGCTCAGCTATGAATCTGCATGTACCATCAGGCTATAGACCTGTACTTCAGCACGAAAGAATAATGTACAGGCAGATTACTGAGTAGTTATTCAATAGCTATCTGCATAAGAATGGCAAGGAAACAGGCAGTTGTCTTTAAGATCAGTAATTTCAGCACATTTGTAGGGATTTGAAAGTCTATAGCTGTCTAGCAAATTGCCTCAGTCCCACAGCTAACACAGCCTAGCTCTGTACTCTGGAGGGAAAGCTGTGCTGATGTATACAATGTGCAAAATATACCGTTAATAGTGTCTATGTAACTTCAAAAATGGGACACAAAAGAATAACATTTTCTCAAAACCACTGCATTTTTAAAATGGTTCTGGTTGCAATACATTTCAAGACTAGTTGTGAAACTGCTGAGAAAACCAACGCTCTGCTATCATGCTAATGAGTGTTTATGCAGCCAAAGCTAAAATCCCTATTTTTCTTCACTTTGCCACTCATTCTCATCTCAAAAGAAAGATTGAGGAATTCTGTTATATCTTTTGGGCCAGATTCTACTTTTACAGCAGTGCAAGTCCACTGACTTCAGATTTATTATTGACAGCAGCATGAGTACAGATTCAAGTATTCATTTATGTGCATTGCTGCTTTTGAAAAGTGTTATTTCCTGTATTTCATGCTCCAGCCAATTTAGTCTACCACTTGTTGCCGTGGAAACATGCACTTCTCCCTCCTCCTCCTCCCAAAATGGCAGTATTCCATTTTCCCCAGATTTCCCTTTCCAATAATGTTTTCTCTTATTAATTCATGCATCCCCAGTGCCCCAGGCCATGGTGTGCACTTGCAATATTCTACTGTGCATTAGGCAACAGGGCTCCCAACAGGTCTTGGTTCCCATTATTATGAGTTCGGAGTGCAGATAATAAGCTCTCCATGGAATTCAGTGAATTGAGAGCTCTTTGTGTCAAGAGGCAGAAAAGACATTTGCAAGTACGATTATTTGCAATAACTGTGTTCTGCCTTACAGTCTCACTTTGTTCTAGAAGGGGTTTAAGCTGAAACCTAGGAGAGTAAAATAGTTGCTAGACTGAAGAGTGACGCAGGAAAAGGTTGTTTAATTAAATTTGATATCTGTTTAGAAAGTTAATGTTTGAACTGCCTGGGTGGCTGGTACTTCTCAAGTATGCCTCATATAACCACAGTTAAAGACACTCCATTATTACTTAATGTTTCAATGAAAACACGAATTCCCGGAGAAGATTATACTTGTAATTTTCACTTCATGTTCTGTTTCACCTCCTTGGATATTTGCATAAGTAGACACGATGCATTAAGCGACACTTAAAAGATTATGGAGACAGGAATTCAGATACAGAAATGCGGGCATCAAAGGAATCAGACAGAAAGAATAATCGGACACAGAGTGGAACCAAAACTGGAGCACCTAAACCTGATTTTTACCACGTTGAAAATCTTGGCATAGGTAAGCGAATCATGCTGGGGAAAAGTTTCTTGGCAATGTAGAGTGAAAAGGACGTATCTTTATTCAGTACTCTACCACATCTGGAAATCTGTGGTTCTAGTGCTGCCCTGAGGTTCTCGGAAAGGCATTTTTGAGTTGACTTGCCCAGAAACTGCAGACAGAGCTAAATGCACACCCAGATTAGATCCTGATTTGTACCTCCAGCCTCACGTAACAGACTGTGAAGTACACAGTGCTGCTGGAGACAGAACAATGCCAGGCAAACAGCACTTCAGATTTGCAGCCTAAAAGCATAAAGCGTGACAGTTCAACACAGAGCAATCATAAAGGAAAATTTTACCTATTGACAAAGCAAAAGCTGCGCCCTATTTCTCAAGAATGCCATGTCCGGTGCCGCTTCCTTGCGGAAATGTCTCAGTGCAGCTTTGCTGACTGAAAAGGCATTGGCCCTCCAGACCGAGAGATTCAGTGGGAAACTGGGCTACTGCAGGGAATATTTTACTTCTGGTTGAGGAAAAAAAAAAAAGGGTGTGTGTGTGTGTGTGTGTACAAACTACTAGAATGCAGAAATTAAGTAGATACTGAACTGAGCTCAGTCTAGAGACTAGCCTAAATTCACCTGGAGATTATAAAGGTTTTTTGGTGAAGCTCCAATTTTGCTTAAACTCCCACTCACTGAACTAGAAATCAGGGAACTGCCCTGGATTCAGAAGGCTGGGAAGATGACACAGATTTATTCCAGAGACAGAAAGGCAGGGCTAGGCACAAAGAAAAGATCAGCTGTCACCACTAATTAGCTGTGTACAATTTAAAGCATTTCGTTCTTATTTGGCAGGAATCATCCAGGTAACCTTGGCACTGATGCTAAAAATAACTCCAGCAAGCACAGCGTGGGCCCTGAAAGGCTCAGCTCTTCGCATGAGACAGGAGCTATATATAGAGCTACGGTTTAATTCTGTGGGCGTGTGTGTAAGCCAAGGGAGTCTCCCATTCTCTTTGCTCTGCACTAGACAGCAAGACAAGATGCTGGCAGCAGGGACTAGCTGGGGGGGGTGGGGTGGGGGGGTGCTGTTGGATATTTGCATGTGGCTGCGGTATTTTATTAACAGCTTGCACAGTGCCCAAGTGCTTTTTAAACCTGGTGCTATGTGAGGATTTGGGATTTTTTTTTTTTTCTTCATGTTTTGTCCCTTTTCCATTATGGGCTCAGCTTTTCAGGCTACAGAAAAGAAAAATATTGTGGGTGATGAGGGGGAAGGATTGGAAGAATTGGGGAGGTGCAAGTGATAGCTGAGACTTTTTGGAGCTGCCTCCAGGATTTAGATTGCTGGATCCCACAGGCATTAATATTGCCTATGCCCTTCCTTGGTGTCAGGCAGTGACACGCAGTTGGAAACCCTGTGACGTACCTGGTAACAGCACTGGCCTTACAGTCAAGGGTGCTGAGGTTTAGTGTCTGCTGCCAGAGTTACTCTGAAACAGTCTTCAAGGATAAAAGTCAGGAGGAAAGGGAGAAAGCTCAAGGTTTTTTTAACATCTCCAAGCAATGAGTAAGTTTATCCTCCTGTTTACAGGGCTTTTCAGGTCCAAGGGAGCTGCATTACAGCTCAAATATGTGTATTAGAAGAGGTTCAAGTACATCTGTACATGTCATACCTTGACTGCCCTGTCTCTTTCTCTTAAGGGCTGAAGAGCTCTTGAGAAAGGTAACCTTTGTTCCCTTTCAGGTATTACACTTACAAAAATAGAATGAACTTTACTAATATGAATCCCTGCTTAGCAAGTAACGAACCTAACTGCCCTGAGTGTGTGTGATCATAATGGACCCTCTGGACAGAAGCTTTTTAACCAGAGGTGCTTGCTTGCTTCAGTAATGAAGCACAGTGCGTGCATGTACAATTAATTATGGAGCACCCGATCAGCTTTGGGCAAGAGCCATGATCTGCAGCTGAACCAGAAAGAGCAATTTGTTGTCTCAGACCAGCCCACAGCGTGTTTGGCAGGAATTTTTGAACACATTAATTCATTTATAAAGGGTTGCAGAGACAACTTAGTCCTTTGTGCTAGTATTTGATTTGAACTACATGCCTACGACTTGGTGCAGGTTTGTATCACTAAGGATTCGCCATATACCTCCTGTTGAAAACGCTGGGTATTTACTTTGTGCAAACATGAGGAAGTGTCATTCCAGAGGGCAGTTACTTCTGCCTGGGGACAAGAAAAAATTTCACGTCCGAGAAGAGCTGATAAGTGATTTCTTCTGGGAAGACACTAACTCCTTGCACTGCTCTGTTCTACTTCCCTGGCTCCAGTGCCGGGAATTCATAATGAAACATGCTTTCCATGGCACAGTGAAGGCAAGGGCAGCAGGTCAGTGCACAGCAGGAAAGGGAAGAGCAGAGCAGCAGGTATTAACAGAGAGAGGAATGTCCAGGACCTTTTCTGGGACACAGAGTCAATTCCTTGAATAGGTCTTCTGGCATAAGGGGCACATGGGAAACTAGAAATAAAAACCACACAGGGTTCAGAAAGCTGTAATGTATCACAAGGGAGGATAATTATGTAAATAAACTTGCAGGAAAACTGCTAAAGCAAGTGTAATTAAATAAGGAAAACACATTTTAGGGAAGAAAATCGTGCACTTGTTTTGCCCTGCCAAACTGCCTACGAATAGCAGCACGTGTTCAGGCTCAGATCCTGTCTCAGAAATTAGGCACCTACACATGCCTGAAGATCTGGGCCCTAGCCCTGTAAAGTGACAAGCAGTCATAAAACAAAATGGAAATCTGCAGAAAGCCGATAATGCTCTGTAATACCTCACCTTACCCTGGATTACGATTCAGGTCCTTAAGCTAGTTCGGATCTGCAGCACACGTAATTACAGAAAGAAATTACTTTAATTTAATTTGCAGACCTTCATCGATAGGGACCAAAATAAGCTGCTCTGGTTGTCACAGCCATTTGTGCTGTTTTATGACAAAAACCTGACCAGAACAAGGTGCTGTAGCAGTTGTGAGCTACTGATAAAGCAAGGGTTGAGCAGGGACTCAGGCATTCAGGGTAGCAGCCCTTGCTATTTCTGAGGATGGTTGCTGTGTTTCTGTGATTATTTAGGGTTAGTTTTTTGGTTTAGACCTGGTAATGAAATGCAGGAAAAATGTTTTATGCACTTAAAGCCAAGCACTTACTTCACTGTAATTGAAACAGAAGCAAGATAGGGTGGACAGCCTGTGTCTGAAAGACAATGAACTGGTACAGGCAAAATCTCAGCCAGAAGAGGGTTTGGCTGCCTGCTTCTCAGTTTTAATGTACCCCATTTCAGACGTGCCACCTGAAAGCATGTAAGAACAAAAGAGAAAGAGGTAATTTTGGTGTTGTGCTGGTTGTCCCCACAGCCCTCCTTTTAAACCTAACCAAATTTATACGTAGACTGAATATGAATGAGTTTCACTTTAACTGTTGCTGTGAATTGCCTGCAAAATACCTAGGCAGATAGAATTCACTTCTCCCACAAAATTTGTAGCGTGGCTTTTAGATTGGGGAAGGGAAGAGACAAAGCTTTCTTACGGTGCGCGTCGCATTTGCACATACTATACCTGGAGGGCATATAGCTAGTACCACATCAGTATGTTATCAGTGATTTATGGGACAGTGCTGTCAGATGAGTCATCTGCACCTTTGGGTGAAGAACTCAGCGTGTTTCTGGACTGTCCTCCAAGAACTGGCTCCCCACATGTGATTCAAGGAAACTGCAATTCATCCAGTGCAGTTCCTGGCCCTCCAAATACTGTTAGAGTTACTACAGTTTCTTCCTCCTGCAGCTCTGAGCACATTTTCTGTAGCCTGGTTCATTCAAGATCTTAATTCTTCCCAGGAATCAAAGGCTTGGGCTTGCTACTTTCATATAGAAAAACTGGGTCAGTCGAGAAGAGTTTCTACTTTTTTTGAAATAACCTTAGAGAAGGCAAGGGGTTGAAAAATGAGGGAAATAAATATTTAGAAAATAGGGAGGGGGGAAGGAGAAAAACCAGGTCAGAACAGAAGGTCATTGTTTTTAGTCAAACACTACTTAATAAATATTGTACAGTCATATCAATTATTAAAATGTAGTTCTAGCTAAATCTTTTCGATTTCATTGCCTGTGCCGACCTGGCAAGCTGCAACTGTATAATCAGGTCTTGTGGGGGTTTTCCTGTTTATTTGTGTAGCTTGGGAGCTACTTGGGTCAAACAGAGCACCACAAGTTTCCTTCAGTATCTGTTTTTCAGATTAATTAACTCATCCAAGTGGCCAGCACACTTCCTTGACCTCTCCAGACCCTGGAGAGTTTTCCCGCCCCCAGAAAGCACTCTCATTTTCTATCTTTTTCTTTAGCTGTCGCATGTAACACACCAAAAGACAAAAAAAGGACTCCCAGATGTATCAATCCATGCTCAAGTATTTATCCAGTGAAATGAAAGAGAAACAGACACAACCTTTGGAGGTTGAGGACCTCCTTCTGTTGAAGGTCCGCTTAAGCGGAGGACTGTATCAAGGCAACTAGGAAACACACCTGCTTGAAGAACCAGCATGTTGGTAAAAATCTGAGTCTTAAATCGCGTTAGACACAGGTTACTTCAATCTACTTAGTCCATTGTTGTACAAAAATGTGTCAGTTATTTTATTAAGACTATACAAAAAACTACTCAGCCAAGAGACAAACACCAGAATAAAAACATGACTGCCTCACTGTTGTAAAAGAGCCCTCAAAATCAAGACTACATGGCTCACAGATGAACAGCCATTGTCACTTGCTTGAGATGATCATATTCATTAAGCAAATTAAATTCTGAATGAATTAATACTTCATTAGTTTTTCAGAAATCATGTTTAAAAATTATAAAAAGCCAGGATCTCACAACAGTCTCTCCAGATAGCAGCTGGTCTATTGCTAAGAGATCAGGCTAATTTGAGGGTGTCTGCAAAAGCCACATTCTGGCCAGGCTACACTGCAGCCTTATTATAATAATTATCACAGGGAGTGGCTACAGTACTTCCAAATACCACCCAACAGGGGAAAAATCCTCCTTCTCAAGAAAAGGTTAAACAAACCAGTGCTAATGCGGTGAGGAAAGTTATATTTACAGGCATCATGCAATTAAGTTTAAAGAAGTCTTTTTGCAGCTTGTTTACAACATAAAGGAAAAAGATAATAGGGAATGATAGGTGTGTAGAAATACCAAGCTTAGGTCTACAAGGATGATCAGAGCAGGAAGCTCAGGGTTAGCAAGGACTTTTTGGTGGACTAGAGGCCCAGGACTCAAATGCAGCATTACCTGTGACTTGCTGTGCATCAGCTGAAATGAAACAAAACATACTACAAAAGCCTAGAAAACCAGTATATGATGGAGGTCATCTGCAGAGAGTCAAGGCCTGTCACTGCCACCTCACATTGCTCTGCTTAGCTTACCCCATCCGAGCAGTTACTTGGTAGACAGAATGCAACTCTAAAGAGACATAGATGTGATAAAATTGAATCCTTTCTCAAGAACACGGAGACCTCACAAAGGTTTTCTGTTGCTGCTTTGCACTTTGACAGTAAAAACCAGTGTATATTGTAACACAACAAATCATAGCAGTAATGTCAAAACTACATGCTCAGGACAATAGAAAATGTTACGTAATTAAATTCTTAAATTTTATTCAGTTGAGGAACCCAGATTTCAAAAGCTCAGAATTTTCTATCCTGACTGAAATTTGCCAGCAACCTCTATTTGGATTTACACCACTGTAAATAAAAACAGGCTCCTAAACAGAACTAAGGAGGATCCCAAAAAGCTTTGGGGAAGAGCAGACAGAATATGAGGATGACATTTTAAAATTCAAATCCTCTCTGTATTTTCTTATAAGTTAGCATGTCTGTAATGCTCAATGTCACTCTTTGTGGCATCAAGTGACAAGTCATACTCCTCACATAGCCCAATTTAAAAACAAAGAAACACAGAATCACTAAAATACCATTTGCAGAGTGAAGTGAATAAATCCCTGGAGGGCCTGCAAGTCTGGTTTTCCAGACAAGACACTTTGCCACATTTTCCTATTCTGAATAACAGAGATAACCATATCGTGCAGCTCTGCAGAGCACTGAGATCTGCTGGTGAAATAACTACAAAATAGGTGATTATTTCTGTTGCTGCAACCAGGGGACTTGTGCTCCTACAGAGTGCTTGTGCCACATCTTTGAGTTGTCAGTGGAATTTCTCATTTCACTCTGCACACTGATAGCAGGAACACTCTTTGCATTGCAAATCAACAGATAACCTCGAGAGAAATTTTGAAAAAAAGCAAAGATTAAAATACAATAAATGGGAATGCAGTAAAGAAGCAGGATTCAGAGCATGAAAGGCTGTGTGACCCTTGCCAGTCTTGGTTAATGACAGCATGAGGGCAAGCTGTTGGTCTAGCTCTATGCTGAAAAATGCTGGGCTAACAATAGCGTGCATGAGAGAAACAGAAAATAGTACAACAGATGGCGAGATGCTATCTGAAGGCAGGGATATCCCATCCTTTTGGAGATGCTGTGTGGGTGACTGACAGGAGAGAACTAGAAAGTACTTGCGTTGCCAGGGAGAGTGTTCCCAGAGAGATTCCTGCAATTGGCTAGCAGGTGTGCAGTCATACATATGGTCCCAGTAGGGGATGTCTATCCCAGAAGCATTTGCAACTTTAGGAATCACTATCCTTTAAGTTTTTTCTTTAGGGATTACACAAAGCCAAGAATGCACTGCAGTTCCTTGATTTACTTCAGTGATTAAGAAAGCGATCCCTTGGCACAAAGCCTGACATTACAGCCAGTTTGCAAAGTGCAACAGCATGCCCTCTCCTGTTAGGGTTTGAAGCTGCTGGGTTAGCAGGCTCACACAACTCGATACCACCACCTGCGGGGTAAATCCTTGCTGTTGCTTTATGTGACATCTTGCAACGGCAAATATGCCTGCAGATGTTTATTTGCCACTTCCCAGACTTTGCAGATTGCCAAAGTGCCCTTCATATACAAATACAGAGAAGTATATTCTCCAGAGCTCACATTGCATGGGGAAATTCTCAGCAGCCTGTATCCATGGCAAGAATGACCATTCTCAAATCATTTTGCATTAAATGAGGGGGTGGAGGAAAATTTACATACAGTCAGCAGAGGCAGCCTGACAAGCTATGCATACCAATATTTCTTTGCTCTCTGCAGATCCAGCTGTGGTTTCTTCCAGTGACCCAAATCCCACAGTTGTACGTTGCAGTGGCATCTGTTGGTAGAGGCAACTATTCATAGGTTATAGGACAGTGTTCCAGGATCTTAATGCTAGCTGTGCAACAGTGAGCATCCTAGCTGAATTCAGGACATTTTGGGACACTTCCACCTATGTACAATATCTCTATTTGATGGACTCTGAAATATAGCTAGTGCTACAGTCCAAACTGACATGTCTTTCTGTCCTCCTCTCCTGGTTAGCTCTAACCGTGGGGGCTGAAATTGCATTCCTGGCTGCCCAGGCAGTTGAGTCATGAGCCTACAGACAATTTATTACAGGGCTCAGGGGTGGCTGGCAACCCTGCCTCAGTCTTCCTAGAGGAGATCAAGAACAAGCATTATATCATTTATACAGTGAAGTTAAAATCAAATTTCCTTTTTTTTTTTTCTTGTTGTACATATCATTACCCAGTAAGCACTCAGGAGTATGCAACTGTTTCACTAGGAGTATGGGAAAGTCTCAGTAAAGTGGCAGTCCCCACCACTGGGCTAAGATTTTCTTCTGGTCTACTAGTGATTGTTTGCAGACTCTTTACTGTTGCTCAAGCAGTTGCTATCAGCATTGATTTTAGTATCACTTTAGCAGTGGCAGAAATATTTAAATATAATATAATGGTAAAACATACATAATGGGATAGAACTAAACCCCTGGGATTTATATAATTCCTTTTGTTTGCTTGTCCCACAATGTTCTTTCTTTACCCAAATCAGAGATATGTAACATTTTTTTTTTTTCCCTGTGGGAACACAAGGCTCCAGGGTTTTATTCCTGCTTCAGAGAAAAAAAAAAAATCTATTGCTTTGCAGTGAAACATTATTCACCATTTCCAGTGACCTGCACAGTGTGACCTAGATCATAACCAGCATGTTGTTTCAGTCGGAAGACCCTTCTACATACATTTTAATACACAGCCTTGAGCCCTCATCAGCCTTCAGCAGGAGTTGCACTGGGAGTCTGCACCACGTACTGTTATTTGAAGAGTGTGTTCTTTCAGCAGTTTTTCTTGCTGAGCTATTTTTAGCTTGAATGTATTCCCCAAACCAGTTCCTTGCCCAGCTGCAAGGCAAAGCAGAAGCAAGAGCAAGCAGCAGTGCTGCTCACACTGACATCGCTACCACAAGAAACACTCAAACTACAAACTTGGAGCATGTCTTTGGCTGAATAATCACTTGTACTTTTGTCATCCTAATGAAAATCTTGTAATTCTATTATAAACAGGACAGATCCACTATCTAGCAGCTCTGTTAAACCAGAGTGAGGGAGCAGATGGGAGAGGAGAAAGCTCCAGTTCTAAAATAAGCAGCTATTGCATTTACACCCTGATGTAGGCACCTTCATTCTTGTTATTAACTAATAGCTCAACTGAAAATGAAAACCCTTATGATACATCGGTCCTGGAATATGCCACAACATTGTCTTAGAATCCTTAACTACATGTTGAGAGAGGTATGAAAGCAAAAGCCTCTTGAAGGTGATGGAAAGAAACTCAGCATCTTCCCTGAACTTTGCAGCAGGCCTTTGAACTGAGAGACAGGCTCTGCACCCCAGCTGTGTCTGGCCTTTTTGCCTCACACATTGAGAAAACTATGAAACCAAAGGTCAAATGCAGCAGGGCTTTCACAAGTGGTGAAAACAGTGATTACTGTAAAGCCTTCTCCATCTGAATCCTCTCACATAATTAGATACTGGGCTGTATTTCATCCCACAGAGTGCTTATCACTAAGTAATACTATGCAATAGCAGACCTGTCACAAGGATGTAGGTCATTCAGGGACAGTGGGTTACGATACGAGGGTCACACTGGGCAAGTATGTAGTTTTTATTGCAACTGAAATCTGAACTCCTCATTGTAGGGCTTCTATCACAGAAATTATAATGATGGACAACTGTAATTGCCTGAGAGATGAGTGACAAAATTTACTGAACTCTTGCTGATTTGCAGCCTTGAAAATCCAGACAGAAATAAAGGCCAAACAAATGAATATGTAATTAAGGCAACATACGTGGCCTCTGCATTTATCCAGTATCTTCTACTGGTCACTCAAAGGTAGTTTTCTCATTTGGATGCAAAAAAATAGTTTATGAAGTAGCATAGACACAAATACCAAGCAATTTTAAAGCAGTAGAGTTTTTGCATGCAACTCACAATTTACCATACCAAGCCACCCTCTTCATACTGCTGTTTAGCCTCCTACTATTAGAAAATGGCAGCAACTACTCTTATCCTGTTATGGGAAACTCTGGCAACGTCACTCAGCTACCACTTTTTACGTGCTCCAGAATTACCTTGGGGTAAAAACAAGTTTGTCTCTCAGTGTCTGCCTTCTAATTTTGTACAGACTGTAAAAGGCAAGTCCTTCCTACCAAGGATTTACTACTACCCATAATTGTACATTGCAAACAGTACTGCACTGCCACGGTGCAGTGCGTGGGTGACTCAAAGCCCTGGCACACATCCTCTTCACAGCTACTTATAGGAAGGATGAAAATAAACTTCTTGTTGAATTGAACATGATGTTCTCATAATAGAGATGCCAATTTAAGAGGCAGAGCCTTTTGTCTCCTGATGGGCAGTAGACACAAGCTGCTTTATGAGGCACAAGCACAGGGGCACTCCCCGTTCTCTCTTTGCTTGGGCAGGAGCTCTCCAGTGAGAGGATCCTCCCCCACCACCTCCTTCCAAACTCTATCTGCAAAACTACCCGCACAAGAGACAATCAATGCAATTGCTGCTGGCTACAGCTCACTTACTGAAGGCTGAATTGATTGCTCACTTGTCAGTCCAGAGTCACATGCACGTGTCCCAGTCTGCCCTCCCCTTGTAGAAGATTATCAGAATCACATGGATCTAGCTAAGAGCAGAAACCAGATTCCAAAGTATATCTTTTGGGTTTAGCTACAAATCCAAAAGAAATCCAGTTTTATGACAATCATACATATAAATACTGTGCAACAGACTCCATGCAAAAATATATTTGGGAGACAAAGGAACACATTTGGGAGACAAAGGACCAGATAAGACAGCCCACAAACTAAGAACGCAGGCCTTTTTTGGACTGGATTTTGCTGAACGCTTGCTAGGGTCTACGAGGCAGGTGAGACCATGGACTAGTAAGAAGAGGTAGAAAGGAAGGACTGTCTGAGGTGTGGGAAGTCAGCACAGCCCCATATGCATACAAGTGGGCTGTACCTCCTCCAAATTTGTCTCTTATCAGCTATTCTGTGCCCAAACCTGCAAGCCCACAGCTTCCTGTGGCTTTGCTGAGATGCAGTTCCCACAACAGATAAAGCAGACACTGCTAAGGTTAACTGTGAGGACAAAAAACTTGGCAGCGTCTCCTTCTTGTAGCACATATTGATACATTGCCCATCTGATAGCAGACCCTGGGATCCAGTGACATGCAAATTCTCAGACTGCTGAAGATTTAGAGTCACCTGCAACAATACTATCAACCATGGTGTAATGCTGGTCCCAAGACCTTACGTCCCTTGAACACGAAGGAGACTATCTGACCATGTGAGGTAAATATTGATCTATTAACCAGTGGTTAATAGATACAGGCGCATATGAGAGTCATTGGGCTCATGAACATGTGACTTTGCTCCAGAGGGGATGAGCAATTAGTGCTTTTCCCCTTGAAGCCAACTCCAGTGTCTGCACTTGTGGATGTGTGGAACGTGTTAGTTAGCAGGACTCCAAACTAGACTCTTGTGGCGGAGGGCTGCAGCCCACTCCACCAGACCAGCTGACAGACACTTCCCCACCCATGGGGTGGTAGGGGCAGAGCTTGTTATCACCCTGGGCAGCCTGTTTTGCTACAGTTGTACACCACACACGTACGTCAAGGGAAACAGCCAGACACACATGGATTTACTGCCCTCTCAGAGGGTATGGAGCATGCATGAATGTCACAGGAAACCCATGTGCACATTGCAGGGAGAATACAAGTATCTTGAGGCCATGTGCAGACTCTCAGCCCTCGTGGTACTGCAAGATGAAGAGCACACATGGCTGTACCTGCAGGGTGTTTCTTGGGGCAAGCCACAGGTGCCTGAGCTAACCTGCAAGGACCTACTCCTCTCACCCTCAGGAGTAACACTGCAGAGAACACAGGAGCAGGCAAAGTCTTTGGCTTCTGAGAGATGGAAATATATACATTTATCCAGTTATCTGAGTCCAAGTTACTGGAGAAAATGTTCTAACAGTCATCTAAAAAGACTCCCAGAATGCTCCCTAAACTTCAAACAGCTGAAGAATACCTGATGCTTGAAGGTTTATGCTCACTTTGCACAGAACAACAATAAACACATAAAGTTTGTGGGTTTTGTGAACTTAAGAAACAGCTGTCCACGTAGTCCATGTAGTGCTGTGTGTCCCCCAACTTATTGGGACTGCTTTAGCATTATGAGAAAATATTCAGATTTTGATCTCTATCCAAACTTGGAGCATCACTGCATACGTACAGCAAACTGTCCAAACTATATCCAAACATCATTTACAGGGAAGCGAGATTGGTGCCTCCAGTTGTGCTCCATTTCCCTGAGGCAGCTGCAGCCACCTCAGCTGAAGCTCTGGGGGTTGAGCACTGCTTACTTCTGCTTTTGGCATCCCACAGTTTAAGCTAACGGGGCAGCAAATTCCTGGAGCGGCTACTCTTAGCATGAGACCTTGGCAATATCAATGACAGTCCATGCCTTTACACAATGGGGGATCTGGCAGAGATAGGACTTGCCAACAAGTTACTTGAGAGTTTTCCAGAAGGTTTCAAGACCCTTTGAAAAACAGCTGGCCCTGCAGAGGTGCTCGGAGCACTCCTGCCTCAGCAGACAATGCAAAAATACACAAACCTAGATTTTAACATCACTCAAGAACACAACAGCATTGGTTGAATGCTTTTCCCAAAAACAAGAAATAGATACCTAAACTTCAGTCAACTGAAAAGAAACCATTACTGTGACATAACAGAAGTGACACACAATGTCAGTGCTCCCAGCAGAGCTTAGAGTCACCTCACTGAGGTGAGTCCCACCCAGGGCTGTGAGTGCCCAGACAAGAAAACAACAGAAACAAAAAGCAGAGTACTCACATGTCCATGTCCACATCCATGCCCACACTGCAGCATTGCTAGAGTCTCATATCCACCTCAGACCTTCAAAGGGCTCCTACAGCCAGAGCTGCAGAGCAACATGGCACCCAAGTTGGGTACAGGCTAACCCAAAGGTGAAGCCCGGCACCCACCCACACTCAGGTGCAGGTGTTTTACTGAACCCACAGGAAATGAGCCAGGACTCTGCTTCAAAATGGCCTGCAGCTGTGTAACACAAAATCATCTCTGTGCAAAGCTTGGGGAGATTATTGACAGTCCACTGAGGGTTCAGTTTTTAGCCTTCACAAATGGTCCTTCATGGCAGGTGCCCGCTTCATCCTCTGGGATCGCACACAGGTTCCCCTGCAGTGATGCAGGCTGCTGATAATTGCTATTTAGCTGGAGTTTGTTTCCTTTAAACAGGAGATTTGAGCATCCCCTCTCTAGAGCCTTAGTCTCAGTACCCGCTTCCTGGCCCACACTCCCCAACAACGGTATGAGGAGAGCTGGCCGCCATTTCCCTAGGCCAGGTTTCCCTGAGGCTGCCGTTTCCCCAGGCGTTTCCGAGGCCATGGCGCTGCCTCTCCACAGGGCTGGACGGGCTCCTTCTGAGGAGCTGCACTGAGCTCAAGGGACAAGGGGTATTTTCTGGTGCTGGCATTTTATATTTGAACAGCTTTAGAGAAAAATATGAAATAAATATCCAAAACAGAGCATTTGTTGCTCAGGAGAGTGTGTGGAGCCCCACAGCACCCAAAGAACAGCTCACCCAAGCAGAGGCACAAACTTAACTGAAATGGTTTGTTACTTCAAAGCTCCCTTCAAGAGGGATGTGCATTTTTGACAGAGCTAACCTGCAGCTTCCCCTGCTCTGTGCTGAGCTACTGGGCTGACAGGAACCCTCAGAAATGTTGGGTTTTTTCCTTATCTTGCTCCGAGCCTGGCTGCAGGTGAGTTCTGAGGGAAGTCAGTGGCATCAAGGGACACTGCGAGTCCCCTTCTGAGGAAACAAAGTGCAGCTGGAACAGCCCGGCTGAGGCTTAGACCCCGTGGAGGGATGAAGCACCCTGCTCTGGATGGGTGCTGCTCCTGAAGCAGCTGAGCAACACAGGCAGGACAGGCTCTGCTCACGCAGTAAATACTCGCAGCAGCAACTACTTTCTCGCTATGACGGATGATCAGGTGAGGCAGTGGGCTCTGCGAGCAGGCACGCTCCTCTCCAGACACGGAAAAGACCCTCCTGCAGAAAGGGCCTCTGGTGTCCTGACTTGCTGCAGCTCAGTGGAGACGTGGCCTCCCGGCCCTCACCCACCCGGCTGGGTCCTGCTCACTGCTGCTTCCCCTCTTTACAGTCGGCAGCCCTTGGTGGAGCCACCTGGAGTCCTTCACCTCCACCAACGTGCACTGTTTCCCCTGCGCCCAGAACCCAGCCACTATGTAGCACGGCTCTTACCGCAGAGAAAGCAAACTATTAGATTTTTATTTTGAAGAAAAGCCCACTTCTAGTTTCCTGGCTATGACAAAATACTTGGAAGCGTGGACTGTATCTCTGAAAAACAATGCAATGCCCTCTCGTGCGCGTATAGGACTGTGTATGTCTGCACCTTTTCCTTCTGTTGTGTGTAAAGCTGAGGGTGTGCACCGAAATGGGGTGGTGTCTCAGGGCACCTACCGTGTATTTATCAAAGCCAAAAGGGAAACAGAGTTTTAAATAATTAACCATCATACATAGTGTAACTATATATATATAAATATACAAAGCATCCATATATATATGCATTCTCATCCTGCTTTAATAATTTCTGTTAGGCTTTTAATCCCCCAGTTTAAAAGGGGCCTCTGAGATCTAATGTACAGATTCTGGGGGAATCTATAAATCTCACATGGAAGGGCTGTAATTAAGAATGGCTGGGGAGAGGCATGTGAGCAGCAGGTCGGGTGGACCTTTCATTTGCTGATAAACTCTTTGAGTAAGTCATTCTTCCCTGATTTATATTATAAAATGCACATTAATCTCTTCCAAACAAAAGCTAGCCAGAGTTGTATCGTTTCTGAGACATACAAAGAAATGAGGGAGGAGGGAGTAGTCCAAAGGTAACAGGACTTAAAAATACATGTTTAAAGCCTTTAGAAGGGCATTTCAGCACCATTCCTGTTTCAGTATCGGGCTTACTACTCCAAAGAGAAGTGCAGAGACCAGGAGAAAAACCTTAGGTGATACGAAATGTTAGGTAGGAAGACCGAGAGTTAGGCTGTCAGTAGAGCTTACCAGCTAAGTTTTCCATTGGTGTGAATCTGGTATAATAGTTGTGATGCCTTTCTGTTGCCAAGGATGAGAGCTTTCCCAGTCATCTCAGGGAAATTCATTAAGAAAGGATAAGGAGTTGCATTCATATTTTGTGCTGTTGGTCTCAGAACATAGGACTACAGGGATGATTTTGAAGGTGAATTTGGTAAGGCTTACAAAACAAGGAGAAATTAGAATCAGGTACTATTACTGTTTCTTTTACAGTCTGTTAACCGTTACTTCATTTTTTCATCTCTTATATATTTGATAAAATGTAGAGCTTGTTATAGCATTACTTTGTAATCATTCCCTTATTTCCTGTACACAGTGGAGGGATAACTACTGCAGCAGAGGTTTGCAGTGTGGTCCCCGCTCTGAGTATTTCTTTGTCTCTGTAACTTCATCTCTGGCTTGGCAACATCTGCTGGAGAGGAGACGATGAGAATCCTTAACGTTGCCAGCACACAGGCCAGAAAGCATCATAAACTCTTTCCGATCTGCTTGCTGGATTATTACTTGAAAGCTAGCAAATGCAGCATGTGTGTGTGTCTGCCTAAGGGAGGGCTTCAATTACCTGAGATTCTCTGCAGATATTAGCAGTGTCTCAGGGGGAAGTCTCATTTAGTATGCAGAACAAAATCGCTGTGGCACTGATCATATGATTTGAAGACTCAATCCTGAAGCAGCACTACTGAAAAGGGGAGGTGAAACTGCACAAGACACTCGACACTCCGTTCAGACAGCATGAGGCTGTGAGCAGCACACGAAATTTATTCAGCAGGCAGGAGGAGAGCTGCTGGATTGGTCTGTTAGACGGGAAACCACAGGAAAGCTTTATTTCTGGCAAGTCTGCATTTTGTCAGGATGCACCACTGGTGTTACTAGAAAAAAGGAAGCCTGCTGCTATGTGAAGCTAGAAGGTAGAGGCAGTGATAGCTACAGAAGATCACTATGCAACTTATTTGATAACCACCTTAAATACCCTCTCAAGAGTGAATTTAACTGTTGGAGAGCACTGGTTCCAAGGGGCTGTCTGGCAAGTATGGTGAAAAGGATGCATGTTCTGAGGAAGCATTTCACTGACAGCAGAGCAAACTAGAGAACTTCTGCCTGCATTGCTGACATTTGGGAAAAATAATACAAGAAAGCATTCTGGTGCCAGCATTCTTGTATTTTTTTTTTTTTCTTCCCGAATCCTGGAGGGATTTTGCAGTCCCCTCCCTGAGGAAAACACCAACCAGAACTCAGAATACTGCAGACTTTCCAAAGAACAGGCATGGTACAAAATGTGATTTTGGTGTTTTTCCGCAGGCGACTCAGCCAAAGACCTGCTGTTGAGGAGCTAGAAAGAAGAAATATACTTAAACGTGAGTATTTTTTTCCTAAACTATTGTATGTGTTTGTTGAAACCAGCAACTGCATTTCTAGAACATATTCTTTTTAAATGGACAAATTAATTCACTGTGATTTTCTGTACCTAAAACTTTAAATTTTTCCCATGTCCTGGGTTTCAAATACTGCAGGCATCAGAATTTACACTTTGATAAAGGCATGCATTTTAGTGCAGAAGAGGATGACTTGTTCAAATTCAGGCTTTCAAATAATTGTCATTCTGATTACCTTGTTACAGATGTCTAAGTAGGGAATACAGTCTTAGTGTCACACAGTGCAACAAGAACTGGACTGTCATTTTTCAAGACGTGAACTGTCATGGCAAACCGTACACTGAATAGCACCAAGGCTAAAGTGGAATGGAGAAAGCATCCCTGCAGAGATGCGATTCTCCTAGCAAGTACATTTGTCCATGACATTAGAGACCTTCCCAAAGACAGGGCAAAGAAAGATCATTCTGAGATATTACAGTTATCAGAGGGGCAGTTCCAGGCCTGTTATAGATGCTGCCACAGGGAATTGTTCTCAACATCTCTCAAATAAGCACAAGGCATAAACTTGCAACTCTTTTCTGGGGATTGAATAAGTGATGAACATAATCCCTTTCTTTACAAGTGCTGGGAATTGTCTAAGTTAGGGGAATGTGAGGGAGAGCTTTGAAATTGTCTCCGAGTCCCAGACAGGAGAAAGGAGGAGGCCATCTGCTTGACAGAAAAGTGTAGTGCTTCTGTTATTTTCATGGTCTATTTAGTGTTGAAAGACAAAAACCAGAGAGATATGAACAACAGTTGGTTTCTCATTAAACAATCATAAAACATAAAGCCACATAAGTTTATGTCATACAAGCAATGCTGCCTGTACTATTTAATTCATATGTCATTATTAATGTGATTGTCATTTGCTAGGAAAAAAAGTTACCTACATTTTGTTACCTAAATTTGAATGTCTCAGAACTTTCTTAGCAGTTCATAGAAAAAAACCTTATGCTCTTGCCATGGAAGTTATTGGGGATTTCATTTCAGTTTTAACACCAAGACATTCTATAGCCAACTTACATTTATCAGTATTTTCAGTACTGTTCCAATGCATACATTGCACCTGGTAAAATTAGATATATCTAACATGTGCATAGCTAAATGAGAAACAGGATACATTTTCTGAAAATGTGAGTGGATGAACTTGGCCTAACTTCACCTGTCATCTGCCACAAGAGACAAGAAAAAGCAGTAACCCAAGATTCTGAAATATGTGAGGCCAGATTTTCAAGACTCAGTACCTAAGATCTCTGAAAATCTGTTTCTTTGGTTTTTTTCCTTACTAAGGAAGAGCTGATCTCTGCTGAAAAAATCTGTTCCTTTATGTTTACTTTTTGAAGTGTGCTGGTTACATCCTTAATCTGGGTTAAACTGACCAGCTTTAATAATAAAAAAGTTTGAATACATTCATATAATGAGCTTAGAGAGAGATAAAGCAGAAAGAAGATAAAGCAGACTTAAAGATATTTCCTGAATGCCAGCTAAACATACTGGTCTAGATTTGTATCTCATTTAAAGAGCTCCCAGCATGGAGCAAATTTATTGACCTCAGTGCAGTTGCTCAGGCTTTATACAGGTTCAGCTGAGATCAGAACCACTTCTATTTTATTTACCTCTTCCATTATATAAAAAGCTAGGTATCTTGTAAAGAGCTAAGGTCATCACTTAGCTGTGTCAGTGGTAAAGCCCAGACAGGTGCCACAACTCTTAGCATCAGTTTTGAGTGAATTTGGAAATTAGTAAAGTCTCCTGTTATTAATAGGTGTATCCACATTCTGGGTAGGGACTTTAAAACCACCTGGACTGGGTCTGACATGCAAAGCTGTAGCAGCGTAAGAACCCTTCAGTGAAATCACTGCAACCTTCTCCAGATTGTAAGGGTTTGTACCCTTGTGTCGCAAGTTTCCTAATATCTTTGATGTTCATAATGCATACTCTAACGGAACTAATGCTACCCCTAAAGCTGTTTCAAGGACTTAACATTTCACATTTGTACAAATTTGTCAAAATGAGAAGCATATTGCAAATGCCTAAGTGCAACTACTATGTTATTTTAAAACAAATCTCAGTAAGATTAAAAAAAGTGACTTCTTATCTCCCTTAGGGAGATGTTTCTGAGATAAAAGTAATACTTAAAAAGCAAACTTAAAGCCAACACAAAATCGTGTTGATCTTCTGATCAACCTTTAGTTGAACTACAGAAATACTGCTGTGGTTTACCACAAAGCATGAAAATCATATGAACTAAAATCACAACCCAGCTACCACATGTGTTCCTCCTGTATTTGACAGAAAGCTGACACTCACATCCAAGAAGGCAGCATCTCTTAAATCACACTGTGCAATCCCCAGTTCATTCTTAACCCCAGGAATTGTTTTAGTGTCACGCATAGCCAAGAGTTCCCTGAGTAACTCACAGAGCAGCAAAATGAATTACAGTGCTGCACATGCCACTTTGTAATTGGGAGTGTCTCTACTGAGATTTATAAAACCAGCCCTCACTAATGAATGGAACTAAGTGTGGCAGAGGGATGTTGATGGGAAAACCTCTCTGGTTTGTCTCTGTAATAACGCCCGAGTTTTATAATGCGCTTGCTAGCATTTCCTATGAAAACTTGTTTTGTTTTTTTCTAAAAGAACTATTTCTTGAAGCTGGAAATAAGCACTGAACCCGAGTGAATGTCTCATAGAAATGGGTCACTATACATGTTTAGAATATTTGGAAAAGCATTTTCTGATCAGAAATGTGTATTTGTGGGTTTTCTTTAGGAATTCTCTCAGTGCATGTCACAGTCATATCTTAAAAGGCACTATGCCACAGAAAACTCCCTTCTTTTAATAAAAATATATAAATAGGAATATCTGCTCTAGAAAGGGTTAATTAAGATGGAATGAAGCATATTAGTAACTTCTTGCAGGTATCTCTACATCTTAGAATACACTCTACTTTTTAAAGCCTGCTCTCTTCTTAAACATTCCAGACTTACATAGCTGCTGATCCCTGACACAGCACTAATTTTAGCTGTCTTACTCTCTTTTAAATTTGTGTGCCTTGCTACCAAATTGTAATACAGCACATTACAGCACTTTAGATTCATCGGATTTACATTTCTACTATAGCCAGTTGTGGCTATGCACTACTATGTTATTTTTAATAGATACTTATGATTGCATTTCAGTGTAATCTAATGAGCATAAAAATAAGGGAGAAGAATACTTCATTACTAAAAATATAATTTTGGAAACTCATCTGCAGTGCTAGTGTTTTTTCGAGGCATATTAAAAATCACGTGTGTGCTTTAACACTGGAAATACCCAATGCAAGCCGTATAATGAACTGCACAGTAATATCTAGAGAATCCCAGAATGGTTAAACATTTTTCTCTAGGTCTTCAGCTTTGTTCAGGTCATAGGCTCAGGCCTTAATTTAGTAACAGATAGTACTAGAAATAGAAACGCCATTAACTCATTTCCCAAGGCAAAGGATAGATTTCACACAGTGTTACGGCACTCTAGTCTATTTTTAGACCCAGTGTGTAGGAGTTATCACGGCTTGAATGTTAATAGGCACAACACACAAAAGCGAGCTGGCTTAGGTTAGAATGGATCGTTACAAAAGAAAACCCCATGAGGATAAAGAGGTTCTAATGTCAGTGGCATGTCCTGAATAGCAGAGGGAAAAAGCATGCAAGTCAGAGATAACTACTGTGGCAGCGTGACCACTAAAGACGTAGCCTGAGAATAAGGTTATACAGGACAGAACATACTTTCCCTGGAGCTGCTGCAATAAGTCTTTTCAGCATCTAACAGCAATGACTGGCTCCAGCATTATGGACAACAAAAATGATGATTAACTACGGAATATTTTGATTTTTCTTACAAAGTTTATGCAATTGGAGAGTCAGTGTGGCTGCTGTTGTTTTATTAAATCTCTTCGGAGTTTAGAGCACAAGAAAAGCTGACAGTGGCATCAGTATGTTGTCCTTACAGAGAAGTAACAATATGTTCTAATAGAGAACCAGAGAGATGTACTGAATTAACAAAATATACAACTAAGAACCAGCTACTATTTTTTCTGTGCTCTAATTTTTATTGCCTGGAACTTTGGAAAATACCAATCCTCCTCATGAGGAAAGTCATCCTTTTTTTTATATTCTCTGCAGAACGAAATGATCAAACAGAACAGGAAGAAAGAAGAGAAATCAAACAGAGACTGACAAGAAAGGTAAAATCTTGGAATACCTTCTATTAGTTTTTAGAAATTTAGAAAAGCTAATATAACATCAACCAGTCGTAGAGGTCATTATTACACAAAATATCCCTTAATATACGTCCTCCTCAGCACGGTCTGGGATAGTGGTATCTATAATATGAATTATAAAAATATCTACCTTATCTCAGCTACCTGGGACTTGGTAGAATATTTACATATAAAGTTTAAATCAGAAAATGGATATTTGCTTGCACACTGCATATTTTTCAACTCCGTTGCTAGAAAAGAACTGCATTCTTTGTAGCAATCAGTAGCGGAGCTGGCTCCCTGCTGAGCCCCAGGTGTGCGCCCACAATAAATTTCTCTTTGCATTTAAGGTATTCTCAGAATCAGAACTAGATCTTGTTACTGTTCTGTCCCTGGGCATCTCTACTGGAATTATAAGGCAAACATGCCAATCACCTGTTAAAGCCAAACTGAAATTCTTACAATGGGTCCAGTCCTGAAAACCTTACGCAGACAATCTGCAACTGACTGTAGTAGAAAACCCCTACAGCATATGATGTTATCCACAGACCATAATAAATTCATTATGATTCCTTTACATATTGTAAATACATTTTATCAATATCCAGGTTAAAATATTTTTCTTTTTTGTCCATTATAAAGCCACTGTGCTGTAGCCCACAACTCCATTTAAACCATTATTGCTCTCCTAACAATCCTCTGAAGGACTGAATATTTCCCTGGAATTTCCAAGGTTGGGGGTTTTTTCCATATACATAAAAGCACACTAAGTGAAGATGGGGAGCAGAAAATGTTGCACATTTTGTTGATATGTCTGTTATTAACACTGGCTTTATTTTACAAAACTATTTAATACAGCTTAATCAGAGACCTACAGTTGATGAACTAAGAGACAGAAAAATCCTGATTCGATTCAGTGATTATGTGGAAGTGGCGAAAGCACAGGACTATGACAGGCGAGCAGATAAACCATGGACAAGACTATCAGCAGCAGATAAGGTACTGACATAATTAAAATGACATATTACTGCTTTCTACTTGCTTTGTCCATAATGATACATCAGATTTTGCAAAGACATTTAACCTCTGGGACATTCAATCTCAGTAAATGTTACCGCTATTTCTTATGCTGCAACCACACTGACCAATGCATACTGTCATAAAAAATGCTATTTATAAAAATGCCTATTTAGTACTAGAAAGGTTTCTACCCAGCCCGTTAAGTGATAGGAAAAAAAAAAAAAAAGGGGGATGCAATTTTGCTTAATACTTTAGGGCTGCAACTCAAAAACATTTCCAGCCAGTGCGGTATTAACATTTATCCTCAGGCTGGAAGTTTTGTCCCAAACATGCAAATATCCTCCACAATGTTTCTAAACATGCAAATATTTCCTGTTTCCTATGAATGCTCAAGGAGTCACTTAATCCCACATTTTCATGAGCATAAACAAACACTCGTTTTTGTTCCATCACATACCTACCATATAGCTGATTTACATCTTAACTTTCACTTTTAGGTACTTGAGTAGTAAGAAAATTTTATATTGTTAACTAGGGAGGTTTATAAGCTAAAAAGAAAGTGACAGAGTTCAATCACATATACTGGTGGCATACGTCAGGACTTCAAGGTCAGGAGTTTGACCGTTGCAATTGTGACTGAAAAGCTTCTCTTTCATACTAGACAAATACATTATTTTTCCTCATTTTTCTTTTAATAAGCCAAATCTATGATATAAAGCACGAACAAGCGTACAAGCCTCATAATTTTAGGTAGCTAGTACCAAATATATAAGAATCTGTGCAAGTACCAGTAAGTTCCAGTTCACTCGCAGTTGCCATTCAAACAAAAGAATGCGCTCACTTTTGTAGTCTTGAATTTCATTATATTAAGCATCAAAAGAGAAAGTTTTTTTCACTTACGATTGTGCAATCCTATGGATACCAGTGATAACACAGTCTGGACTGGTATTTGCAAGTTGTGATAAGACAAACAGTCTGATTTTTATTAAAAAAAATGACACACATTGAAATTCCATACAAGTCACTTGACCAGCTGATCAATTTCTCAGCAACTTGTCTTAATCTTTAATAAATTTTAACTGGAATCTTATTAAATGTGAGACAATAAGCTCTATGGTTTTATTCTCCTGTCAGAATTGCTTCTAGAGAGAAGTGACCCTGCAGCAATCAGTAAGGAATGATAAGTATCACATCACCAATCCATGAGACTTAAATATATGCTTTGCTATGCCCAATACCTATTATTTCTACTTTAGAAAACTCTGGTTCTGCTTTGCAAGTCTGATATTTTTACAATGCTTATAGATACAAAGGGATTTGTTAACCTTCTATCTTCAATTCCTAGGCAGCAATTCGGAAAGAGCTAAATGAATACAAAAGTAATGAAATGGAGGTACATGCATCAAGCAAACATTTGACAAGGTCAGTTTTCAGCTATTTATTTCCATTACCTGCTAAAAACAGTCTGCTTGAGTCCTGAATCATTTTGCTCTTATATGCTGGACATCAGAGAATATGCAAACAAAGCCTTATTTTAAAAGAAAATGGAAATATGTCTCTTCTTGTTTAGAACCTGGCTTTTCTGGTTTAGGGATTCTTTTTTGCTTTGATTAGCATGTACTGAGAAACCCCCAAACATTCTCCAGAACATCACTCAGCTTGCATTCTTTGCACTGAAAGTTCAAAAGCTATCACAAAAAAATTAAATGTAGGCTGTAACATAGAAAAAAATAGGACTTTTTTTAAAAATAGATGAACAACTTAAAACACTATATAAAGATGTTTGAATTAAATTTACTTGAGACTGCAAACATCATATGCATACTGTCACAAGACATACATTTTGCCCCTAAGTAATGTATTTGTTCTAATTGGATTTGTTCCAATGGCTTCAGCCTGTAGACTTCAGCATCACTTGACTGTTGGTCCAGTTGCTACTGGAAGGGGTGCAGCCCCCCCCCCCCGCAACTTAATTGCAGTCTAGCAGAGGTCAGGGGAGGTAACTGCTTTGGGCTCTGAGTGTTTGGGCCAGTGAACCTAGTCAATGTGGTGCTTGCTCCATGGGCCAGCACTGCAGACAGGTACGATGTTTACACATGCAGGAAAACATTCATTTCCCTTTTCTAAGTGGGGAAAAATGTGAGAGAGGCTGATTCCACAGCCACTGTTACTTGCAAAAAGACCGTGTTAGAGAAAAATTGAAATTGCTCTTAAAACAGAGATTTGGAAGCTATTGGGAGCACAGGGTATTCTGTAAGCATCTCAGGTGTGCTTGCTGCTAAAGTCCCGGACAGCGTGCTAAGGAGCGTGGTGTGCAGTCTCACGCTCTGCTCACTTTGGCAGTGCCTGGGCCCACAGTTCCATGCTTATTTCTGAACTCACAATGAATTCCAGCTCAACTGAGCTGTGGCTGTTCAATGAAAAGATGGTCTAGGCAAATATACTTGAGTCGTAAATGCAATGTACATCAGTCTAAATGCTGTATTTATTTAATTCCAGACTGTTCATGCAATTGTTAGGGCCCTTGTAACACCACAGGACTCAGATTCGGCATTCATGGCAAGACATCACTGCATTGATAGAACGAAATAGAGGGGAAAAAAAATGGGATGGCTGCAGCTTAAGTCTAAAAGTGAGATATACCTTCTTTAATTGAAGCTACCTAGGGAGTTTAAGTAGATTATAATAATATAGTTTGAAATTTGTTCAGGATATTAGGAGTAAACAAGCTTATAATTTACAATTTGTGCTAAGGCCTTACAAATGATTGGGGCTTTAATTATGTATCTGAGCCAAAACAACAAGTTTACAAAGCAAGAGTATATTTATTCCAGACAGACTCTTAAGACTATTGTACATTAAACCAACAATATGTCCTCATTCTGAAGCATCAGCTCAACATTGCTTAATTCCTACAAAATAAGATCACTGCACAATAAAGAATATTTCTACCAATGACAACGTGTGGATTAATTCCTAAAAAAACCCCCAAGCAAACAAAAAACCCCACCAAAACAAAAAACCCACCCCAAAACCCAAACAAAAAACCCCCAAACCTCAAAAACCCCTCAAAACGCACAAACAAAATCCAAAATCAACCCCACACCTTTATTTGCACTTGCACTCGCACTCCCAAATAACTAAACTGGCTAGACTGTGCCCTGAGGACTGTAACTGCAAGTCATGGCATATGTGTGGAAATGTGTTGGTGAAAATTAAGACTTAAAGTCACTAGTATTCTTCAATACTGTTGCTGTACATTTAAACAGAATGAATAGGGTTTCGTTTTGTTTTTGTTTTTTTTTAAATTGTTAATCTAACATAGAAACTTTAAAAATTGTATTTTATTTCAAAGAGGTTTGAAAAATGTCTCTTATTTCTCCTAGATTTCACAGGCCATAGAAATTTTCTTCTGAGAAGAATCTGTCTTTACTTTTTGATATTGCTGCTGAACACATATCAGGGAATATATAAGTCTTTCCCTAAAGTTCAGTCCAGGATACCTTGATGTTTATGTGAAAGAAGGACTCTGCAGTTGAAGTCTCTGCAGCACTTACGTACAAAAGGAGACACCAGTGATGTACTTCGCTCTCAAGTCAGAAGAGCGATGGCCTGTGGAGTGGGGCGATCTGCTGAAAAAGACTGAAGTAAAGCTACTTGAAAGAACCTACTACTCTCCTTTAACACTTGTTTTAAACTGTTTTGCAGTCTATCTTGGAAAAGGAGATGTTGTGCATGTACAGGCTTTACCATTCCAAGGCCTCTGACATAAATGGACATGACACACTGTCATTCAGTATTATGTTGAGAAGACATTTTGAACTTACCACAATTAGTTTGTAAAACACTTAAGTTCATGTTCTAAAAACTAATTTAATGTATTATAATTTCATTCTTTTTTATATAATGTCTAACAGAATCACAGCTGCAAGCATTTTTGATTCCTGTTACTTTTGTTCTTTAATTAAATGACTACTTATTGCAGGAAATGAACATGTTTCCTAAAGCTCTTTTTTTTTTTCCCAGGGACAGTTGGGAAGGGAAGAGATTACAATTGTTATGCACCAGATCATGTCACTTCTTTACAAACACTGAGTCTTCAAAAGGATGATCTTAACTAAGGTTTTCCATTTTGTGGACCATCGATGTTTTGGACCAGATCCTAACTGGCATAACATGACTGTAATTCTACAGTAGTTGAGATTCTGGCCCTCTAAAGAATGACAATTAAGTTCACTGTTATTCTCACTCAAAAATACAAAACTGAACCAGCATAGATAGAAATGTAACAATGTACTTAGCAAACAAATGATTTTAATGCTTTCTTGACAGTAAGAAGAAAAAGGTTTGTAAATGCTAATGACAAAGCAAATAGAACAGGTTGTAAAGCCAGATGTTCTACTAATGTTTGACCTCTAGAAGCATCTGAGAATTCTTCTCAAAATACTATTAAAAGGAAAAACTTAGAGAAAAAAAATAATACACTGATAGCTGGAAAGCATGTCTGGTGAGACAGCAACAAAATGGCAAACACACTCACAAGACAAAAATTTCACTGCAAGTCTTAAATGCTATCCTTTTAGGAAGTTGTTCAATGTTAAAAACTTGAAATAGGCGCTCTCGATCTTGTAGCTTCATTGAGATGATCTTCATGAAGCGTGAAAATAATAAAGAAAATACATCATCTAAAATTGTATAGACTAAGTTGCTGCAAGACAGTGAATGGAATCAATGCAAACAGTAGAGAGACTAACTTTCAGTTCTCTTCTGCTGCTCAGTGTGGGAATGGAATAAATACAGTGCTGTTCTTTGGATAAACTAACATTTAGGAACACAAGGTAAGAACATACAGCGCAACACTTAACATATATGTCGGTAAGGGCAATGCTAGAAAAAATTGAGGAGTTGTGGGAGATGTGGTGCCCAGGACCAATGAAGCTTGCCAGCTTCGTTGTAGCTAGTTGTCATTTTGTACAATTTTGTAATGTTTGACTTGTGTGGCTACCAGTTGAAGACTTGAATTACCCAATTACTTGATCCAAAGATTTCTTTTTTTTCTATTTATTGCAATTTTATAACTTGCTGGCTTTTCACAGAAATATGTAACATCATAACTAAACTTCTACCATACTGTTAATTATATTTATCAATCATTTTAATTTTATTGTTAATAAAATACTATTAATTCTAAACAACAATATAATGATAGTCCAGGTGTAATATACAAAAAGGTTAAACGGAAAGGAGAGAAAAGTTTCTTCAGCCGAAGAACCATTTTTAGTTTGAGAACAGTAGATGACCCACTGCAAACTACAAACTTGGCTAATAATCCAGGTGTCTGCTTTGAATGATCCCTGGGGTTTCCCATCCACAAACTGAAAAAAAAAAACCCACCAAAAAAACCCGCCATCTCCCTATGCTGAACTTTGCCTTTGGGAATACTCCCTTGTTATATGCTTTGCATTTTTACATTTCTTAAAGTTGATTGTACATGCTCAACGCTTTTAGTAGTTAATGGGGTGGAGTAAAGACTGATAGGTGGACAGTAAAATTTCATAATTCTATTTTATCATGAGTCCTCACTAAAACCAGCAGTTGTATTATTTTTTCAATATGTACTCACTGTACAAAAAGAATCTGGGCCTTGCAGTGCACTTTTTAAAATGTTGTACAGTTAAAGACAAAAATACTGCTTCATACACAGATAAAACTCTATTAGACCAGTAAAATAAAAATAATAATAATAAAAAAAAATCT
>VXBL01006671.1:3316266-3333740 GCA_013400195.1 Aramus guarauna | reverse complement strand
AAGATAATAAAAGATAATGTCACAGTTCAGTATGAAGAAGTATCCTAAGTTACAACTGGGCCTAGAACAGCTTTTGTTATACAGAGATTAATTTCACCAATTAGATGGCTGAGACCAGTTTCTATTTTCATATCAATTTTCTGACTTTTTACATGGATATAGTCTCTAAATATTTAGCATTTCTTTTTATTTCTTTTTTAAACATGTAACATGCTTTTTTATGGATATTATCTTTTCCTGTTAAAGCTTTAATTTGGTACATTATTTTAAACTTTTGCACAACTGTAGTCAACTTTCATTCCATAACTGACCTCTGTAAGTAACAGCATCATCTGTTTTAAATAATTTTCTAGGCTGTAATTTTGTTCTTCTGTTTCCTTTCTTTTCCTCCTCTTTGCCTGTTTCTGCTTCATCACAATTGCTTTCTGCATCACTGTGGTACCTTCGTTTGAGAAATGTCTGTATAGTCAATCCTTTAATAAACATGAAAACAATGCTCAATTTTAGGTTTATTTAGAACAATGACACGGGAGGATAAAGAAGAGTTAATTGACCCTTTGGATCCAAACTCTAGGAATATGTGTCTTTGCTTTAAAGCTCAAGAACTATATAAAATTAATAAGCATTACCTTTATGGAGGTCATGTTCAGTAGACATGAGAACTTGATGTAAATGAACAACAGGATTTCAATGGAACTCAGAACTCTGACCCGTGTGAGACTCACTCATTAAAAGAGACCCACCTTAAGCCCTCTTTTCCTGATAGTACCATTATTCCCCCTTTTTTTCCGGTGTCAGTGGCAACGCTTCTAACTCTTTCTTAAGAGCGCAACTAACTCTTTAGAGTAACTGCATATTGGAGCCAAATTGTCAGGGTTTTTTTTGGGTAATTAAAACAGCAGAGAAAATGAGAAAGAGTAAAAATGGAATAATACTGAAAATATATATAAAAGAAGATTAAGACTTGGACCATATTTTATGCCAAATATACATTTTTCTTAACATTCATGGAGACACATAGAAAGTCTTTTGCTTTAAATTAAATGTTTGTACCTGACTCGTGTATGGGGCCATAAGGTTCTTCACTCCAAGACTGTGCTTTACTTCCACTGGAAGCAGACAATGGAGATGGTGGTACACATTCCTAAAAGAAAAGTCACTGATTTATTAGCTTCCAAATTAAAGCACTTTTAGAAATCTTAATCAGAAATCTACATTTATGTTGCTTTTCATTACCACCAGGGACATGAACACAACTAGAGTAAGGAAAAAAAAATAGCACTGCATGAATTACTGTTAGGTCTCACTAGATGAAAGAATAAACAAATTCTTCACCACGTTAATAACTAATGATAGTAATAAGTTAAATGACCAATGAGGTCTACCTGTTTCTTGCAAGAAGACACAAACAAAATTAGTTCTTTGTTGTTACTTTTTTCACCAGAGAAAGTACTTACGAGAAGTGGTTTGAAGGTATACAACAGTTTTTATTTATTTGCCAATGCTAAAATAGTTATTATATTGAGTAGTACATTAATGCTAAAACTATGAGAACACTTTTTCACCTCAAGAATTTTTCCATGCAATGTCAAAATTCTCTAATTTGTGAAAAATCTTTTTTTTTTTTTTTTTGAAAGTCAAGAAGAAAATATTTACTCCATGTTATTTTTTAAGATACTAATTATAAATGATCTTGTTAGGATACAATTCTGTCCTTGTACCCATATTACAAACAATTCCCTAATTTATCTCAAATATTTAAAAATTAACTAGTAGGATTTTCCAAGCAGGTCACAAGCAAACATTAAGAAAGATGCATTTCCATTAAACTTCACCATCTGTAAAGCAGATAAAATAGACAAAAAGCTGCAGCTCTCTTCTGAAGAGCAAAGGATTTAGTAACATACCTCCTCTTCACTTTTGGTGATAGGTTTAGCAATATCTTGTAGTTTTCCTTTAATAGCAAGTGGGTCTGAAAAGCAATGTCTGAAGCTTGAATCTTCGTTATTATCACGTGTTTCAGATACAGATCCCTTTGCATGTTTTCCACTGACAGATTTGTATGTTGTCAAGCTGAGCTAGACATTACCACACACACACACACCAAAAAAATCATTATTGAAAGGAGATTTACAAAAAAGCATGAAACAGTTGGCAGCTGAATGGAACAGTTTCAGTTAAAATAAATGCAGAGTAACTAATATTCTTACCAAAGATGCTTCAGTTATGACTGGTGAGAAACTTGTATTTCCAAATGTTAACTTTTTAACAGTCATCTTAGGGGACTGTTCTAGACATAGACTTTGAATATTCTTTTTTTGTGGACAGAAATTATTGGGAGAGATTCCTTTCTCAAAGTTTAACATTTCTCTTTTTTCTGGTGTTGACTCCTGAAGACCAGGTGATATTTCACTATACGTACACTCTTGAGTAATATCTTCTTCTGATATTCTTTCAGCACCTAGAAAACATTCTTTAACTGTCAGCATGAGGAACGAAAGTTAAAAAAGGTAAATTAAAGCCCCATATTGCTAACTATTCCAACTCTAGGTATCTGCAAGTCTCAGATATGTGAAATTTTACTTGAAGTGCTGGCATACCACTTGCACTTTTTGCACTCTCCGCACTACTTTAGCAGTTACCAGATTCATTCTAACACTTACATATTGCACTTATACTATGCACATATACTATGTTGATGTCAAATAACTGCACCAACCTATAAAAGTGTTAGTGACATATTAACACACTTCCCTAAATTAGGTGGTACACAATAAATTTGGGGTTATCTCTTATTTTAAAAGCATGAAATAAATGCAAAACTGTACTACTGTGATAATTGTCATTTAACCTCCAACTTCTGACATAGTATTGCATTAAATTAAAAGTCAAAATACCTACATCTCATTGTCTCAAGAGATACAGGGCTCTCAGATGAAGGCATTTCAATTTCCTTTTGTTCTGCAGAATTCTTTGATTTAATAAATGCTTTATGTGCAAAGTTAGCTACACTCTTTGGCTCCATAGGTACAACATTCTGGAGTTCCTTTTGCTGATTATCATCCTTGTTTTCCCCATTCGAATGTTTCTATTAAAATAAAAAGCTTATATAAACATTATTTGTAAACATACAGAAGTGTATATTTATGCAGGTAAAAAGCATATTATCTGTAAGTACTGCTGAGCAAGCAGAAGGTCCAAAAAGGAACAACATTAGAAGTACTTAAATTCAAAAGGATATCAGCTGTTCTAATATCAGTAAGTATTGAATTGAATTAAACACCCCAATTTCTTAACTATTGGAGGCAATTACTGATGCTTCAGGATGTAATCAGGCCTATCCACATACATTCGAATGTTGTGCTAAAAGAAAGAAAATATTTTAGTGCCCAGCGCCATTGCTTAATTTACTCAAGATCCTATCTGGATATTCAGCAAATGTATTGACATACCCTCTATCACATCAGCATATTCTACTGTACACTGAAGAGGGACAGCATTATCAAAAGCACTTTATCTAAAAGAACAAAACTTTGGCTCACTAAAGCCTCCCATTTAATAGACATTTTCAAAATATTGTTAAGATTTTAAAATAAAGGACATGGTAGTTTTTTTGCAGCAGAATACACTTCACAAATAGAACCTGAAATACTATTATGACTGAGAAAATTATTTAGGACTGATTTTCTTAGCAGCTAAATACTCATTATCAAAAAAGGGCACTACTACAAGTAATAACTAAAATTCATTTCAACTTGCTTATGCTGGGCACTTAAAATTCAGGCACACTATGTACAAAGTAGACCAAAGTTTATTTTGAAAAATATAGCAGAAGGGGATTTTTAAGAATAAAGTGCAACTGTATACCTGACTTTTTGATTTCTCCTCCCTAGAGGTCCACGCTGAAGATTTCCTTTCACTCTCTGACTCTGAACTGGAAAGCTCTTTGTAATTTTTTGCTAATGCTGCTCTTCGAGGTCGTTTTTCTCTGGTGCTTTGTTCTTTTATTTCATCAGTTCTTGAATTCTGTTTTTTACATTTGTTTATCTTTGGAAGAATAAACATATCTTCATTTTACATCAGGATGATTAATAAATAAATGGCTAAGAATAAATGGCAGGTAACTTGGTTTAATTACTCAAAATCCATTCTTTCAAAACAACTAAAGTTTAACTTTACCAAAGCTCAGAGAGTCCAACCATCAGTCTCCTAAGCATTCTGGGAAGATAATTTTCACTGTAGATAGGGCACAGTGCAGTCAGGAATGTAAGAGTCAAAAAAGTGAAGAGGCAAAGTAAATGCCATTTTTTAACTATGGCAAAGCTGAAGTGGGTTTCCAAAGTTTGCTCTCTGAAATACGTGCACATTTAAATTAGACCGTAACTGGTTTGAAATAGAACCAAATCCTGCATATTGAAAGGAACCTGTATCCTTGATCATCACCTCTGAACTAATTACCTTAACCACTAGACTACTCAAGTCTTTCTTTCTATCTGTCCCCCTTCTACACCATAACTACTGCCACTCCCTCTACATAGGAGTCACTGTTCAGAAACAGAGCAAAGCGTGTTCTCCCTGAAAGTACCCCAGGGACCTGACATTAGAAGGGACGTAAAATGTACGTGCAATGCCTCTCAGACTAGGAGAGATTAGAATTCTTGCCTCCTACTCTCTCGAAAAGTGCTCTATGCAAAATGTATGCTTTCCCAGCTTCCTTATCTCCAGGGTCAAGTCTATTAGTGACTTGAGCTTCAGATGCTCTCCATCTAAGCCTATGCAGTAGTGGAACCCTACCTCCTCAAAGTAGGCACTTTGAGCTTACTTGGGTAGATCTGGAGAATTTTGCTACTAAAAAAGGGACACATTTTAGGAAGCAGACAGATTCAACACTGGGCAACTGAAGCTCTCTTCAGTTTTGATTTACGTGGACTAGACATCAACATCAATACCTAGATGTGGTGATCATATTTTCATAAGCATTGGTTACATTGAGTACATGTATGTACCTTTAAGCTACTAACATTAAATAGATTTGAATGATTATTGTACAGTATGAGACATCAAAGAGTAGTCTGTAGTGGACAGGGAAAGGTTTTTTGTGTTTTTTTGTTTTATTGTTTGGGGTTTTTTGTTTGGTTTTGGGTTTGTTTTTAAACTGTGGCTTACAAACATCTACAACATCTTCAATTAACATGTTCATAATCACTTATAAGTTATTATACTCCCAACTTTAACATGCTTACAATATTTTGCAATTATTATTCTTTCTTAACATCTATGACATTTTTGGTTTTGCAGTTTTGCTATGTTACATACATTCATTCAAAGAAATTACAATGTCAAAGGCACTAAAATTCAGTTAAGCACATTAGACACATGAAAACCCTCAATGAAAAGCTAATGGCGTATTCAATGGAGTAGATGGCAATTAAGCAATAGACACAATCAATAATTTTAAGTAATAAAACTTACAAAAGCATCGAGGTATAATAATCATTCTAACTCATAGCTAGCATTTCAGGCATAATACTAGCTAAATACTACATAAAAAGAACGTAGTACCTGAAAAGAACAAACTGTATTTAACAACTGATCTTGAAATAAGCATGGAGAAATGGCACATATTTATGAAAAATGATTTAAAAACAGTTTCTGTAGTGAGTTAAGACATTTTGAATACACATCACAAGCAAATTTACATTTACCTTTTTCTTATTTGCATTTTTGCCTTTAGGTTTATCCATGTGGCAAGCAGGTTCAGAGAATTTATATGCTGTTAAAATACAAAAGTTAGAAAAATCAGCAAAATATTCAGGTTTGACATTTAGAGTTTTAGCTGTAAAGTCACAGAATCACTTTTATGCCCACAAACTTACTGATTCAGTAAACTGCTTTCAGCACTTTATTTAAAAAAGCCAAAGATTTTCTGGTTGACAACAACCTCCACCCCCCGTCCCATCCTCCAGTAATTTTCTATATTAAAATATGGACTTTTTGGAAATTAACCTTTATAAATTATTACAACTAATTTGAAGATTCTTTATGCTTGGAAATAAGACAACAAAAACATATTGTATCTGCAACACAGCACATTACATGCTGTGCAGTTAATATCTATGGACAATCTTATTGTTGCATTCTTAAGAAATATGAAAAAAGCTTCTTACTTTTGTCTGTGCTTATAGGTTTCCCCAAGTTTTTATTTCTACTGTAATCAATTATCTGGGCTTTAGATTTTCTATTTGATTCTTGTAGCCAGCTAATGTCTGTCTTGCTGTCATCACCTCTGTATTCTGTGTCTGTGTCACTAAAGAGATGTTTCTTGTTTTGATTGTTTCTAGTCTACAAACCAAAAAAAGTTCTTATGTTATTGATCTACTTTTAATATACTTTTCACTTGCAAAATTGGAATTTAAAGGCAGGAAGACAGGGTATACTGAGCCACAAAAATCTGACCCTTACTTTTTTTCTTCCTTTGACTTCAGTGCTAGTTTTTCTGTCATCTGCATTCCTTAATTAGAAAAAGAAAAAGCACATTTAAAGGATACATTTAAAAATACTTGTTCTAAAGTGTTTCTACTGCTCATGTGATATGTGGATTAAGGATTCGAACAAATGTACCTACTTTTGTTTTCACATCCATTTTGGAAATATCTGTTCACCTTAAATCCTAAAGGATGTGCTTATTTGCTAATGATCAGTAAGAACACACAGTAACAATATGTCTCTTTGCAGGCTGATCATAAACAAAAAATTACCCCCCTCCATTCAGGAGTTTATATCCCTATAGTATTCCAGGAAGAGAACTAAAGCTCTTTTCTTCATGGAACACATTCTTTCCTCTTTATCAGCTTCCCAAAGGAAAAATCAGGAAACAGCCTAGGAGACTACAGCAGTGATGTTTATTGCTTGAAAACACAACACAGTCAAGATATTATTGTTATGCATCCATTCCCTAGATTTTCACAATGGAATGCTGGAGAATGCAGACAGTACTATTCTTGATGATAATTAGCAGACTAGAACACAATACAACATCCCTACCCTTTTTTCTTTGGATCTGTATGAACACTCAGTTCAGTAACATGCAATTCTTGGATCTAAAATGTAAATAAGAAACAAATGAAGGTTTGAATTTGTTATACAAGTTAAAATTAAACAGGCCATCAGATAGTAACAGCTAAGGGCTTTTTTGCTCAGTTTTTATACTAAGCAATTAACTTATGATGATTAATTTCTGTCAGAAATTGTTTAAGAACAGAGCTGATAGTTTTGCTTCTTATAGCTCAGAGGAGCCTGCTGAATTGGTGGAGGTAGTGAAGCAAGTGGATGGAAACTCATGTATTGGTTTGAGATACTGAAAGCTTGTCAGTTCCAGTGGGTTTTAACTATCTTTTGTTGTCTTTTGCTTTTATCTTAGCTAGATTTTCTTTTTACTTAAACATCTGGGAAAAGATGTCTCTACAATGGGGATTGGAAGGATGGCAATAATGCTTACAGGATAATTTAAAAACAATGATACTCCTTAATTCAGGAAAACATCGTAATTAGCTTTAAGTGGCCAGAACCTTAGGATGGCGTGTATCATCACACATTTGAAAGTAATGGACATATTTACATGGCAAACTTTTTTCCCCACTTAGCTCAGTGATAAAATTTGAATTTTTAGATGTTAACTGTACTTTCAGCAGATATAATTTGACTGAGCTCCTTTATATTCTATTCATAACATATTAGTGTCAGTTATAGTCTTACTCCAAGCTTTATTGTAGGCTCATCAAACCCACTGATGTTAAAGTTGTAGATATCATCCCTGTGAAACAGACACACAGATCAATTTTCTGACTGAATTAATGAAAATTTCACAAAGTTAGGTATGGGTAATTAGAAATTTTGTTTTAAAGTGTTTTAACTACTTACATAACATGACCAGCAGTTATATTAAAAGTAGTGGTTTTCAGGTTTCTATCCTATACATAAATAAAAAGTTAACTCATATGTCAAATTTGGACTATGCATTCATACACCGCCATCTCAAAAAGCAAGGTCTTCATCATGAACACATGAAAAAAACCTAGCAGCTGCTCAGACTTCCACTTGATTAGCAACAGTACAATATGGCAAAAGGGGACAAGAGCTAGTAGAAACTCTTTTAGAATTTGTCCTTTAAGTATATCAACAAAACCTCAGAATCTCTTTCCCCCCCAAAGATTAAGACTAATTTCTGTGTCCTGGCCAGATCCCATTTAAGGATTCCATATTCTCGTTTAATATAATATTTTTATTGTAAATACTTAGCAGTGCTATGTTCAAAAGGAACAGATTCAATTATGTCATATGTAAACAGAAATTAATTTGGGTTTCACTGACTGATAGTTGCCTGTAAAAATATTATACCATATAAGTAAATATATAAAAAGTATTTTAGGTATGTACACTCAATGCATAATTAACATCTACAGACACTTAACATCCAGCGATATTTGTGAACTTTTGCTTTACGTATACTAGCTACCACCATATATGTATGTACATCTGATATGAAAAAAATTGCCAACAAAAGCAACGTATGTTACCTTAGAGACACAGGATTAATTTAAATGTGGCCTAAAAAATAAGGATACATTTGATTAAATGCTAATTAGAATATATACATTAAAATACTGCTCATATAAAAGCCTCATCAAACACAAATTTATTCATGCATTTAAATACAAACCCAAGTGGATTAAAAGAGATGAGCCCCTTTCACTTTTGTGCCCCAGAAAAATTCATTCCAGATCAATTACATAGCTATACTGCAGCAGGTTCTGCACATCTTCCAAGTCCTTGTCCAAAAGGCGTAAAAGGTGACGTAGCCTAACTATTCCAGTCCTTTGTCATCCACTTACAATCAAACATGGAGAGCATGTAATTGTATGTAAAGTATATCTCCAAGCATTAGTTCCAGCAAGGTAAGACTAATTTTTCTTATTTAAGAATTTGTTAAATTTAAACTCTCCAACAGTCAACTCTTCCTGAGAGAACTAGGAACTTTACATAATCAGAAAATTGATGACTGAATCCAAGTTTGGCCCCTAAACTGTGATGATGGGATGGAGACACTCAACATGTGCAGTGCCCGTGAACTACCCCAGTTACTTTCTCTCCAATAAACGTGTTGTGAGTGAATGAGTGAAAGACCACTGAATGGAGTTTCTAACAGCCTTTGTAGTTACTTCAACTACTGGAACTATTCGACTACTTGTCTCCTGCTCTTCGGTACAATAGGGTTTAACAGAAGTGAACAAATGATTCAGATGAAAGTAGCATGTGAAATAACTGTAGACAGAGGAGTAGATCACAAAGCCACAAGCACAGAAAGAATAAGCACAAAAGTAAATAGCTCATGTCATACCTGTTAAAACCCAAGGAGTCTCTTGCTTTGCTTTTCTCATCAGTCTTTACTTGATACCTGTCACTGATTTTACTAATTAGTGATTTTGCTGCATCTGTCATTTCTGTAGCCTTTGTTTTCTATAAAAATAGAGTTTAAGACTCAACTTTGAGTCCATTCAACAGAAGGGCAAAGCTGTAAACAACTACAGGTTCCCAACACTCACCTAAACTTCATTAAAAGTCTTCTAAGTGTACTAAATCACATTCCTTTGAAAACCATTTTCCCTTGCAATGCCCAAACAGTGAGCAATAAAACATCAGTTTAGCAGGTATTTTCTTTTAAATGTTGTGTTTTCATGTACTATAATATTCAAAAGTGAATGAAGCAGCACATGAGAAGCACAAGTTGGTGCTTATTTAAGAATTATTTTCTTAGAAGATTACTGTTAAAAAGAAATTCAGGTCACACTGGAAAAGTAAACCATGAAATTGACATTATTTAATTCACTCAGGATTAGTCGAATGTCAATTCAAAATAAGTTTGTGACTAAATGAAAGTAAAACACGAATTTTGAGACACTGAAAATTTGACAATTCTCTTAATTGCAAGTCAAAGAAATGAAGGTAAGAAACTCACCACCTTTGATTGTTTTGGGTTTGCAGTCTCTTTTCTAAAGAGAACATCAGGTACCTCTCTTGTAAAATCAGAATGCAAAGATGTTTCGGACACTCTTGCTGAAAGAAATGTTTTAAATGATGTTTCAGTAGTAGTTTAAATATTTTTCTCTTCTGTACTTAACAATTTCTGTTTCAAATGATTAACACTCTGACTGTCCACTAAGTATTTTGCAGTTTTCTTCCCTCATGGTATCAATTTAATTTTCTTGGTTTTCTTCTCTTTTAAAATTTATTTATTTATCTGGAAAGATACTTCAAAAAACTGAATAAAAAGCTTTTTTTTTTTCACAGGTTTTTCACTAACAATAGAAACTAATATGGAGGGTTGAGGGGGAAGCACAGCTATAGGTTAAAAATGAGTCTGAAACATTTTTAACACTAATAGTTAACAAAGTGTGAACATAACATGGATGGGACGTACGTGCCAATGATGAATTTAGCTTTTGCTTGTCACCAGTTGTTATATTCTTCTCAGGAACAGAGCATGCTCTTTTTTTCCATGTTTTGGTTTTATCAAAAGAACTCTCCAAAAGACCAGACAGCCTAACAAAGATAATACCATCTTATTATCAGTGAATCACAGAGAGTCTTAGTTATAATAAACAAGCATCACAAAATAGGAAAATAGTGATAACTTGTAAATATCAATGCATTTTACTTTGGTACTTAAGCCTGCTACCATCGTTCAATTAACCAACGCATTGTAAAATGGCAAACCTTCAGAAACCATGAATATTAAGTCAACTTCAAAAAGACAACAACATCCTGTGGCCATCATTAAACCATGAACCTAGATAACTCTGTGGTGTGTCAAATCTACTGCTTTTTATGGCACACTACACTTATGTAAACCCATTTGTCATTTTTATTTTACCTTCTGCTGTGATCTGAAAGAACTACTCTCCTTGTTACTTCTAAAGCTTACTTAAACTCCTACTCTGATCCTGTTAATGAGTACTGTTTTCATAAACATACACCAATTTGAAGTCTTTGATTAAGACAACAGAATAGAATTGTTCATTAAGAAGTCTTAGCAATTACATATAAGAGTGCTGGTTTGGTACCATGAATTTCAGAATAAAAATATAAATCAACATAAGAAAAGTGACCTAACTTACACAGTCAGTAGTTCTTAATGCAACTCTCAGGTAAGGCAAGACAATTAAATTCCGGCACCCTCTGAAACTATGCAACAAAATTTCAATTCTGGCAATACTTGAAAATACTCCCTTCAAAGTGAGTGACAATAACAGTGACTTGATATTCTTTCCCAATACTTACAAAGGCTTGTTGCTCCTCCCTACTGGCTGAGAGTCAGGAACAATATCTAACACTTCATCTAAATGAGACATTAATTTGGTATCAATTATTATTACAGAAGAAATGGACAAAATTAAAATAACTTTAAAAGTAAGGACTATCAACGCTTGTAAAATTACTTGCCTAAAGTTTGCTTTTGTGCGGCCTCAATTTCTGCCTCTTGTATCATTTCTAAAACTTCTTCAGCACACATATGCTACAGTGGGTAACACCCGAAAGAAAATATTAGCATAGGACTATAAACAGTATAACCTCTTAAACTTGTCTTTTTTCTAATAAAACATGAAATTATTTTTTCATTTCATAGAAATGCTGATTCCATTACCTTTTCAGGTAGTTTTGTCTCATTTCTGATATTTGACTTCCTGATCTGTTCTGTTTCACAAATTTCATGGTCTAGTGTATATCTTTTCCCATTCTAAAAAGCACAATAAGTAACACTGACAATTACAATCCACAAATGTAAAAGTAAAATTCTCCTGGAAAATAATACTTGAAATATTCTAGTCTACACATTCTATATGTAAAAGCCTTTTTCTGAAGCATGGCTATATCAAAAAATACTTCAGAATCCCATAGTCTGGAATTTGACCTGAATCTGACTCAGAAAGACATTTAGAACCTAGAAATAAAATAAAAATGTTACTTTGAAATCTTTGTTCACCTGGAACAGAAGCAAAAATGCGTATAGTCAAACTGCAGTTCAGTGACACCTCTGTGGTTTTGTTTGATTTTAGTGAACACCTAATCAAATATGCACTAAAAACAATGCTATAAATTCTATAACCTGAAGACATTAACAGGTCACAACTATAGCTGAATGTACTATATATTTTTAAAAGTATTTAAACACTGCATAATTTGAGAATCTGTGCATACAACTTTCTCATATTATACACAAAGAAAGAATTGTGGTTCTAGTAAAAGCAAGTTAATTCTGGGGTTAGAACTGATGAGTGAATGCAAATTTTAGCTAATTTTGTAAGAGTTCAGTCTTTAGACATATTAAATCTGAAATCCAGAGGACAAGAAAACATTATGCAATTAAGTAAAACACACTATTTCCTAAAAGTGAGTTGCTGATTGCAAAAGTCTAGCTCTTTAAAATATGAATTAGGAACAAATTAGAATAGAAATTAATGTTATTCTAAGTAAAAGACAGCTACTATGACATGCATACTCCAGTAGGTTCTTGATAGACATTCTTTGTTCTGGTCTCATTAACTGTATTATTGTTAGACCTTTCAGCAGAGCTCATCATTTCCAAAGGTAATTTAAATCGTCCTTTAGAAGGAGTGGCTGAAAACAAACCAGAGACATGTTAGAATTCTACCATTTCTTCTATTAACGATTACTGTGATGTGACATCAATATGAAGAGTTTTGCCCATGATCATATCTATTCCATAAACTTTAAAATAAGTTAGCTAGTATTTATATAAATTCATTGTGTACTTTTTATAAATCTATTGATTTCAATTAAGTTACATGGAGGTTAATGAGCCTATAGGCTGTGGATGTCTGGAGGCAATCAATGCTTTTTACAGCCTGGCCCTGGTAGAAAATGGTCACCTATATAAAGATTTTACTGTGATATATTTTTCCTGAAATAGATTGTGTGGCTAAGTTCCAAACAAAAACATGACAGAAGTTCTCTGTCTTTTTCCATTCTAATCTGAAAATGCATTCTTTTCTAGCCTCTGTTACTCTTAATTTATATGTGATAGGTGGATATACATAACTAAGGATACTGATGCACTTGAAACAGTTAAAGCAAGACAATTAAGTTTGTCAAATCATGCTGTTCTGCCACAAGTTGCAAGTCCAGCCTCTACGGGTCTTTGTCTTACAAATCTCTCCCTTGTAGAAAGTATTAAATATCTGTTACATTAAGGCTATTAGTAGGAAAGCAATGACTCCTGTTTGTGATAAAAGTCTCTTCCTTATCCTTTTCCCTGTAAGAAGCACTTTTGACATAAGCACCAGTAGCACCGGACCTGTGATTCAGCCTTACAGTGGATCCCACCCTGCTCATTGCCCCTTGAAGAAACACATGCAGTTTCTAGATAAAAGGCAAGTGATAGATGTACACACTGGAGAAAGCTGATTTTCCACTGCAACTGCCATAAAAGCACTAACTGCTGAGAATTCTTTAAACGAAGAGCATATGAGGAGAAAGATGAAAAAACACCTATGTTTTAGGTCTTCTAACCAATTGTGGACTTCTCAGGTTGCTCCAGCACAAAGAGCTGACTGACAGCAGCAGTAAAAACGACAGGTGGCCTTCAGCTGTTTGGAATGCCTGTGCAGCTACCATACTGAATCGTGTCTACGGACCACTAGCAAGTGGCCTAGATGAAAAATTTCAAGTTTAAAGCACCTGCTAGGGAGATTTTGTAAGGTCTACTTTTCATTTCCAGCTCTGCAAAGGATCACAGTTCATGCTTGTACTTCAAACATGATTTATAGCATATTTTTACCCTGGAAGTACTTGTAAGCTTACATGTGCTAACAAATACCAGTGGACTCCTTGTGGAAAATCTCGTAGTTCCAGGAATAAGCACGGATGCTTCAGACACTTTCCTTTTACACGATGTAGTTATCTTGAGGAACAGAAAAAACTTGACCATAGTACACAGATTTAACGATGACAACACAAGATTTTAGAAAATCTATTTCAAAGAGTCTTTTGACACTTTCTAGTATTGGAATGTCAATTGCTGTTGCTGCACACATCAGTGTAGTGCAATTTTTATGCAGTTCCCTTTTTAGAGAAAGTTCACCAAAATACTTGAATTATTTAATACTTGAAACTGATGTTTTTAAATTGAGATCAGTGATTGTTCCTTTCTAAATTCATTCAATAAAGTATGGAGAAATCCTGTCCCTTGTTAACAAAGTAACCAAGATGATTCCCAGGAGTTTTTGCAAAGCTGTCACATAAGCTATAAACCAGCAGAACACTGACAATTGCTTTTTATTTTTGTCACATCATTATAGTTTCAAAATACATAATAATGAAAAATTTTTTACAAAGGGATTTGTATAGCTTAGTGTCAAGTCAAAAGAAAAAACAATCAACCCTGTATTAATTATATTCCAAATGAAAAATAACAAGGGTTTTAGCTATCAAACTGATAAATATTTAAATTTCCTTCTATTTTTGATGTACTCTTTTCTGGTTTTATAATCCTACTTACCTTGGAGGAACCTCTGTGTTTTTCTTGACTGTTATTTTTATTCAGAGTCCTCAAAGTTCCTGGAAGTTGCTGGGTTTTGTACTTACTGAGTTTCTGCTCTTCTTCAGATTTTTCTTCCGAACATGGTGACAATTGACTTTCTGGTACCAGAACCTACATAATATTTTGGATTTTTTAAAAAAATAAATTATACAATATTTGAATTTCATTATGTTTTATATTTATACAAACACACACAGAGTAACTTCTTTACCCTAAGTCACACATTCCTCACTGTAGATTTTTGATAAACTTCAGAGTTTATATACTTTTAGTTTGAAACCCATCCAACCTAACTGTTATTTTCACTAACAAGGATGGGTTACCAAATCACAATTCACATAAAAGAACTTCTTCTGTGTATATTTGTCTTAAGTATTACATGATTTGGATATTGATATTCTCTCACCAAATATACAATACGTACTTAACTAGACATCACTTAACTGGTTTTAGACTTATCTTTACTTATTGGCATTTTAAAAGTCCTTGGTTTTATGGTGAATGATCATAAATTAACTAATAATCAGACTAAATATAAAAAAACCCAAGAAAACAACCATCTCGGCATACTGAAGATACCTGTGATCCGCTTTCATCAAAGACAACATGTACAGTTGTTTTGGCAACTGATGCAGACTGCTTCTTACTAAAGCCCTACAAAATGAGTAACCATCTATGTAAAACATACACTTTGCTCACTTTTTTAAAACAAGAAACAGAAACAAAATATTTAAGACAGAGATCATAAGTGTCTGAAATCAGCTTATAAGTGGAAATAGATTCTACAAGCTCATACCAGTTTCATTCCTCATAAGTGTCTCAGTCAGAGTTCAGGGCAATGTAGTTTGTTACAACCAGTAAGGAGTAAGCTATGGCTTGCTAAAATTTTTTTACTAAATGAGTAAATTCCTAAGAATGGTAAGCGTACTGCAATACGAGACAGCTAATGAATCATTTCTGAAAGACTTCTATATTTGTAAGCACCCAGTTCTTGTGGTTTTGGAAAATTATACATGTAAAACTTCACATTAAGCTATAGTGATCCCTTTCCAGCCTGTTATTTTTGTTGCAATTAATTTTAAATCTTTGAATCATAGAATCATTTAGGTTGGAAAAGACTTTTAAGATCATTCAAGTCCAACTGTTAACCTAGCACTGCCACGTCCACCACTAAACCACGTCCCTAAGCACCACATCTATACGTCCTGTAAATACCTCCAGGGATGGTGACTCCACCACTTCTCTGGGCAGCCTGTTTTAATGTTTGACAACCCTTTCGGTGAAGAAATTTTTCCTAATATCCAATCTAAACCCCCCCGGCACAACTTAAGGCCATTTCCTTTTGTCCTTATTAGGCACCTCTACTGCAGCTTAACGTAAAATGGGAGAAATGCTGCTCTGTAGTGGTGATGTTAATCAGAAACTCTCAGTATAAATAGATACCAATAATTACAGCTATAACAACATTTATATGGCAATGAGACATTTATTTTGAATCAACTGAAAGCTATTTGAAAAAGTTGTTTAAATCTTACCTTGCATTTACTAAATCCATAAATCTTTCTGGTTACATCTTTGATTTCCAAGATAGAATCAAAATATAAAAAAAATGTATCTCCTCCTTGATTACCCACATTCATTGGGCTTTTTAGATTTATTGTTAATAATTTCTTTGAATCTTTTTCTGGACAAAAACAAAATTTCAAAAGTAGTTTCATTACAATTTATCATCTCATATAATGTTTGTAAATACATTAAACTTACTTGCATTCTTCAGTTCAGCTATTAAGAAGTATATTTTATTTAATTTACTCTAACCTACCATAAATTTTATTAGCAAAATGATTAAAGAGTCAGTCTTTTAGAAATACTTATTCTGTATATTATTCTGTAGAATTTTCTTTGAAGGTTATTTATTATAGCTGTAGGCAAACTATAGATATTTACAAAACTATTTATTTTAAAAGGAATGTTATTAAATGTCATTGTCTTACACCTTATTTTGCCTTGAAAAAACTATAAGACATTATTTTAAAATTATTTTAATAAAAACACACCTGCATGCCTAAAACGCAAATGTGACTGCAGTGCAATTTTATCCCTGATAAAAACAGTATCTATAACATTTTAAGTGGGAAATCTGATTTTCTGAGAATTGAGTCAGTACTTCAGGATTAATCAACTGAAAATCCAAGGTAGTGTGTTACAAAAGGTCACATTTATGAGCGCCGGTACCTTCAAGGCTGTACAGGTCTACCTCTTCTTCTGGTATAATGACTGTTTCCCACTGATGATCCTTATATGAAAGATACATATTTTTAAAGCTAGAAAAGCATTATATTACAATTAAATGAAGTGCAGTGATCAGAAAGTTATTCAGTGAGGACAAGTTTTCAACTTTTTAAATCCTCTGACAGAAGGAGCAGCAATGAACAACGCTTCAGAAGAGACATTAATCTAAACAGTTGAGTGTCATCTACGAAAATAATAACTGCAACCTTGTAAATGGCTTCTTGTTCATGTGTACATATGTGGAACTGTTCACAAACAGTATTAGAAAGTCATTACGTTTAAATTGTTTGATTTAAATATGTACCCCAAATCTAGATAATTTCTTTCCCTTCACACTATAGACACACACATAACTTCCACATTTGATGTGGGGGAACAAACAATGTACTTGGAAGAATGTGTATATACTGCCTCAGAACAATCTAATATGACAGACAAAAATTAGCTTACTGCATCATCTGCTGCCACATAGAAAGATATACTTCTGCTACCAACATTGAAGTCAATCCAAAATTCTTCAAGATTTTCATCCAATGGTATCTGAAGCTAAAAGAAAAAAAAAAAA
>VXBL01006671.1:3187577-3316261 GCA_013400195.1 Aramus guarauna | reverse complement strand
AAAAAAAAAAAAAAAAAAAAAAAAAAAAAAAAAAAAAAAAAAAAAAAAAAAAAAAAAAAAAAAAAAAAAAAAAAAAAAAAAAAAGAGCTGAGAGCAATGACTTATATCAGCTAACAGGCTTTGTGTTACAGCCTGACAAACTTTAAATACATACACATCTGTATCCTCCTAAAAAAAAAAAAAATTCTTACTTGATTCTTATTTTTTCTTAATTAGAAGGCAGAGAAATTCTTAGCTGCACAAATGAAAACCTGTGGACATATGATTAAGCCTGTAACTTACCTCATAATTATCAAGAGCTGCTGATAAACACGGGTATGTAAAAACCCTGTAAGAAAAGGATATTTTGTCAAGTATCCCAAAATGCTGTAAATAAATTTTGCATATCTGAACACAGCAACTGGATCATGATTTCAGCCCACAACTTGGGCACTTTGGAGACTAAGAGATCACAGCAATCAAAGGAGCAGTCATCTGACTTCCCCAAAGGAGATAATATGAAATTTTATATATCCTCACAATTAAAGCAGTGGTCTTAGATGTCTTGGTATTCAAATTGAATATTTGCTTGATATAAAGATATACCAGACAACCTCTTGGGTGTCATGACATATAAAAGTAACATGCAGAGCATGTGATCATACAGATAAGAAAAAAGCTCATATTTTCTCTTCCTTTTCATGTCCTATTTCTCTAACAGATATCCTCATGGATCATTATCTCAATGCAAATATCCTAAATCAATAAATAAAGGAATATATACCAACAGATTACTAGCTATTATTAGGTGATATGTTTATTGAATTAATGAGCATCTCAGGATTTTGCAAAATAATTAAATAGAATACAAAAACTAGCTCCTTATTAAAGGAAGCATAGCATATGCTTTATATTGTTTAAGAATCTTTTCAAATGAATGTTCTTTATTTAGTGAACAGTTTCTTCAAGTTGTTATCTAATAATCTGAAACTTAGTCTGTCTTTTTTCCAAATATCTGAATTACATAAAATTAACGTCTTGATAAAGAAAATATCAGTGACAATGTGCCAGAGGATGGTATTACTCAATTTCTTTACTATTTAATATTTTTTAAATATCTTAACTCTGTCTGGTTCCTTGACTTTATACCACAGCAATATCAGTCTTATTTGCTTGCATTATTTTAAATCACTGTTTCCCAAAGACAGTTTTTGTGATACAAAAGTTACTCCCAGTGAATGTGCATATAATCCAAACCCGAAAATATATTAGCTTTAAAGAATTCAGTTTTACCTTCTTTTGTCGCCAAGCATGCCATTCACTTGGTTAAGAAATTTTCTGCAATCCTATTAAAACACAAAAACTCCTTAAAAAGAATCATAAAATCAAAGTTTACCTCCCTGAAAATATTTTTCATGTGACTTACTGTTTCAAACTCAGAATCTTTAATTCCTTTAAATGCATTGGACACAAACTCCATGGAAAACCACTGGCATGCCAGCTCTCCTCTTTGTTTCTCTGATATCATTCTGCATAAAGCTTCTGTAATGGCTACTTGCAGGTCATAGTCTACAGCACAATACATTTTACAGGAATAGTAGTTTTAAAGATACTACTGATGTGAAAAAAAAATATCTAGGAAACTGATATAAGCAGAGCTGAACATTTTCTATTACATATCACATTACATGTAAATACGTAGCCCATAAAGGATATAAAGAACTGAGGGAGTAAGGATGACTAAACTTATGTTTCAAAATGAAATTTCAACCAAACGTTCAAGGAATGTCAGAGCAATGCTAGGCATATACGCAAGAGATAAGAATTTTTCAACTTTCACCTGTCTGAACTGGGAAATTGTTGGATACCAAAGTGATCCCTGAGAGAAGTTACAGTACTACTAAACATGGCTAGCCGTTTGCTGTCCTCAAAGACTGAATTCCTTATAAGCTTTTGCTATTTTAAAACTTATATTCTAGAGAAGAAAACTTCAAAGAGTTAGTCATACACTGTATACATCTGATACACTCCAGTTTGCAGATTGTTTTCATAGAGTATTTGTATTGTTCAGAGGACTGTAATCACAACATTCTACAGCTTCTAAATGTCTTCTCTAGATTTCTAATGGGTCTGCATGTAATTTTTGAGAAGCTGAATACTAAATTGTTTATTAAGTCCCATGCTCACCTCCAGCATCCAAAATTCTCCTCCCCATGTCACTCCTGCCAAACAAAGTAACTTTACATCAAAATATGACAAAGCATAGACTAAAAGTTTATTTAATTACAAGCTTTCAATGTATGAGACAAAACACTGATTCCACTAACCTATTAGATTTCAAAGAGGTAAGTCTGTTATGCTCAGGACAGACATCTGTAAGTACTACTGTGGAAGTGAATCACCTGATCTATATAATTTTTATTCTTTTCATTTTTTGAAATGCTATTAAAAAAATCCCCAACATGAATAGCTTGTCCTTCCAGTAACTGATTCACTGTGCTCTATGACACATTCTTGTAAGTAAGAGTTTAATTATTTTAAGACAACTGGGATGAGAAGAACCCTAACCCACATCAGGAAAGAGGTAAATTTAGGCTTGTAATGGAGAATAACCCATGAGAGTACCTGCCCACAGCCACTACCACTGGCAACGCAATAGCAAATGCAAAAGTGAGTTAAACGGAGACCAATCTGCATGCATTATAAACAGCCTTAATAAAAACTGCCTTTGCCTAGCTATGCAAATGATTTAATGATATAAAAATTATACTGAAGATTATTTACATGACAAGCAACATTTCCTTTGTGGAAAACAGTTTTTTCCTGGCATCTCGAGGCATGTTGTCAAGCATTAAATTAAGTTTTCTTACTACCTAAGAAGAGAGGAAAAAAGGGATTAAGATTAAATATAAAATAAGTTGTTAAAATTTAAGTTATTCTTATTTTGGGCCCTTGTAATATATTTCATACCACTGAAAAAATTAACATGCTTTAATAACTGCAAAACAAGAAAAGACAATTAGTTCTATCTGACCTTAAAAGGTATTTCTTAATATAACTACCTCAATTTCAATAAATTGCTTTAGCTTTAATGGGAACATCAATTGTTAAAGGGTTACATTTCTTATTTGCAGGTTTAACTATAGAAAAAAAACCCCCAGCTTTCAAAGCTAGAGTACTGTCTGCAAGTGATTGCTGAGCTACAGTGTACCTTAAATTTGCATTAAAAGCCCTTTCCTTTAGGAGCCTTTACAGAAGACTTTTTTGTAACTGTCTCTTTCTTTAGAGAAGACAAAAATGCCTGACAACCTTAAGTTACTAAAATAAATAGGAAAAATTTGCAGTATATTAGAAGGTATACAAATTTCCTGCAAGTATCTGCTGAATTTACAACTGACAATCTTAATCCTATTTATAGCAGTTATAATACAGCATGTTATTTCTTATGCTTTTATACAGCTTTCTCACCAGAATCTTATACCGCTGTTTTGTAATTAACTGTCCAAATAAAAAATTATAGGTCAATAATCCTAAAAAAAAAAACAAAACCCAACATATAAACAACAAACATTCCCAGAGAAACATTAAAACATCCTTCTGATACTACAGCACTACAATATTCTCTTTTTTTGTAGCATCTGTACAGTTAAATCACTTTCTTCACAAAGTCTGTTAAAACACTAACCAGAAAACTGTTGCTTAGAAAGACAAATATTTACCTCCTGCTGAACATAAATACTAATTCTCACATCAGCAATGAGGGTACATGTTCTCAGAACAAAGTTTTGCAGTATTTGCATTTTACCTAATGAACAGGAAAAAATAAATCAATTAAAGAATCATAGAGAGTGTATTAGGGTGCCCCCTCATCAGCATTTGGAAAAAGATTAATTGTCATTTAGAAATAAAATAGTGTATGCCTTCCTTTCCATATAGGGTTACTGATACTTAAACATACACATCTTAAGCTTCATGGTTAAATGCAAGACAGAATAGTTACTTCATTTTATAGTAAATATGGCTCTTTAGGATGTTTATTTTCCTGTGCATCACTGCATAAGTCCCCAGTGCATGAGATCATGATTTTAAAAATATAATCAGATCAATTCAATAACTTAGCTCTCTGACATATAATTCAGACCCTGGAATTTATCTTCACAGGGACAAGGAAATGCATGTTTCATTTTGATAGTGACAGCATAATGGTACATAGTGACTTTCTACCTAGTGCTGTACCAAAAGGTAAGAGAAGCACGATATTCATGATAGCAAGGTCAGTAATGAAGGACTACTGTGCTATGCTGAGCTATGACAGTAGCTTAGAAACAATATTCTTTTTAGGAAAAACTCAGTTCATTTGCCATCTCTGAGGAGACTCAACTATCCTGCTTTTTTGTTGCTGACATCAGCAGGTTACAAGGAAATCCGTCAGTAGAGAAAGTTCAAATTAAATGATCAAAGCTACAGTTGATGTTCAAGCTTTTTTCACATGAATGAGAAATGTAGCCCTTTGTGCGCAAAACAGCCCTCTTGAGCATAAGCCCTTTTCTGTTACAGTTTATTAGCTGAAGCATATAGAACGGTGGTATATTTGCATTAGATCAAGAAACTCTGTACCACCCTCATTATACGTGTTCTCAGAACTACCTTCCCTCAAGATGGCTCCAGCAGTAGTAAGAATTATTTTAACACCGATTACTTCGAAATGTCTCTTTCAGAACACTTTAACTATCATATCTAGTGTACACTTTTTTTAAGCTCACCTTCAGGTCTGCTATCACATATAGCCTACAATGAAAAACAAAACACGTCATTTTGATACTGTAAATATTACAGCACAAAAATCAGGTACCATGTACCTAAAGCAAGTAATCAAAAAGCATTTAAGATTTTAAAATTATTTCATCCTTAATGAAGAACGTAAGAGACTTCTTCTAATACCAAGTGTGGTTTCCTAAAATTAATTTCCATAAACTTAACTGAAATATATTTCCCCAATGACAAAAATTTTTATGAACAGAAGAAAACTCACAGATCCTATAAACTTGGGGTCCTGGGATTAGCCTATCAATAATTGATGTAATCAAAATTAGACCAAGATGAATTTTTTTTTGTTCATTGAACACTTACGTTGTTGGGGTTTTAAATTTTATTTCATGATGCTGATCATGAACAGAAAATGAGTATGAATACAGGCAAACTATTTATCCGAAAAGACTTACAATCTATTTAAGAGATTATTGTAACATTAACTTTAGAAGGATATTAAACAGAAAGACATTTGAAAGTCTTTTTGTTGCTAACCTAGTAATAATTATTTTGAGACACACAGACAATGTATTTTATTATCAATATATTTTTACCAGCAACATGTTGAAGAAATCTTCAGCCAAACTTGTAAGCATTTCATTCTTTTCAGTTCCTCTGAGGATCAAAATTCCTTTTACCTTTTCAAACCAGTTAACCATGTAATGGGAAAATAAATCTATTTTAATAGCATGAAAAAGAGCAATAGTTTGTATTATACTTAAGTAAAATTATACAAACTAGACAAAGATTAAAACAACAGCAACAATGTTACCAGTTTGCTGAGCATAGTTGAGCCCTAGACTGAAATTTGTCACTCATACTAAACAAATGTAGGTGATTTCAAACTAATATAAGTAATTTCTATAGCTGACTTTCTATCACAAAAACTAGAGATCTACTTTTACAACTACCATCACAGACAAAAGAGCTGAGAATGGAGCTCAATGAAAAAGTGTGTTTGCAGGTGTGAATACAAGCATGAAGTTATCATCACACTTTTTTTTTTTTTTAATTAAATCAGTTGAGAATGCAATTGAGTAACACTCATCTGACACTGCCATTAATTTTCTATACTGAAATCATTTAACATGCATGTTGAAATAACAAAATAATCAGAACAGCACTATGATCTCTTGAAAGAACGGGTACAATATTGCTGTTGCAAGTATTAACAAAAGAATTAAGGAATTGCACCAGGAAATTCTAATGCCTAATTCAAAAGCAGTATAGCAAGCTCACATAAAAAGATACATCTTGTTGTAATTGCTGTAAGCATATCTAAATTAACTACATATTGCATAATTTGCAAAACCTTCACTGTGGCGGAGAATCATCACTTTATAAGGAGACACTTGTCACAGAACATTTAAATCTGAATAATGTTTGTGGCAAAGTTACGGGAAATTCTTAATTCAGAAACAATCAAGGATCAAATCGAATATTAAGCTGTTCAGCACTGAAGCATTACTTATGCATGCTTTATTATTTTTTAATTTTTTTTTAGAAGTTCAGGTATGCTTTATGGTTTTACTTATCCTTCCAATAAGACCGTATTTTATCATTGCTGGGAGCCCATCTTCTCCTGCTATGCTGATTTTTTCCCCACATTTCTGAATAGAATTTAGTATAGTGGAAATGCTTTTGACTTCTTGTTTGTCAAGTTCCTGAAATTGAAATTATAACATAAGCTTTAGTGTACAGTTCTAGAAGAACCTATATTTAATTAGCCAGATGTCTTTTTGCTCTCAGAACCCATCTTAATTACAGTTTGAAATAGAGATTTCATTCTTAAATTTTATTTCAGCTTTTCAAATCAACTGCTGGTATTAACCAAGCCAAATGAAAAAAATTTTTTCACACGATTACAATGACAGTATAGATGATTCTGACGTAATGATTACATTACCCGACACAGAAGTTTGTCTAATTTGTTGACAAACTGTTTGCTGCATTTGTGAGAGACATTTTCACAGTCTTCTGTTGCCAGAAATTGTTCTAGTAATTGGAAATCTTTTTTTCTTGTAGCTTCATCAATTAACTTTTCAAACTGTCAACAATAAAAGGAAACAGAGCAGCTATATTACCGTATGCTTAACACCAATACTGATTTAACAAGATTTTAACATAGGTTTTATGCAATCATCCATTGCATTCTAAGCAAATATTCTGAATCTCAAAATCATTAAATGTAAAATCTAAAGTACAGAACACAATATCTAATATATTAATCATACAAATACTTATTCACTGAGTTTTTAATTATTTGCCAGTTTTCCTTAACTGAATGTTTTTTCTTTCCTCATATTACAAATAAATGCTTATGTAAGTGCTCATTGTGTTAATATCCCTTCCTTAATACATTTAATATTTTGTGTTTCTAAGGTATCTACTAGTGACTTTAAAAAATATTAATATATTTGAGGACTGCTGCTTTCTTCAACTATTTTGGCACTCTATTCTTGCTAAATCAATTACAACCAGATTTCAACATTTAGATCTTAAGTATCATCCCAAATGATTCATGTATGTCAAGTGCATATGATTTATTTTCATCAATAACAATTTCCAATTCCTCTTGCTTTCTGCCCAGCTACTTAGCACTAACCTGTATCAAAAGAAAATTTCTTCCTACCACATTCTTTGCCACACCACAAATTGTGCTTGTAATTAAATACCAGAAGGAATGCTTTAAGCTGGTTATTAAAACAATCACTACTTGTATTCTGGTCCATAAGCACATACCTGCATCTCATTCCTGGCTGCCATTTTTGCAATTCATCTACTCAGCTGCATAAGAAGGGAACAGTCATCACTTGATGAAAACACAATTCACTGACATAGACTTCCAATAGGTTTCGCAAACATGTCAGTAATCAGTGACAATATATTACAAATGTCAAAATGTGTTACTAGTATAAATACTATTTAAGATATTAAACTAAGTGAGGATATAAAGAAACATCCTTACATGGATAAACAATTGCTTAAAATAAAAGAGTGGAAGGAATGATCAACTCTGGCAATGGAGGAACTGAGGGTCCTGCAGCTGACTGTCACTATTACACAAGAGCATGAAGACGGCCAGTTATACTGTCAACACCAGGTTATTCAGAATAGGTACAGCAGAACTCCAGAAGGGCCTCATTATAAAATGGTACCTTAAATCACTTCAGAAAAATGTGAAAAATGCATGCAGGGAATGAGTCTTCTTAATTACGCATACAGTGATGGGCTCTGAGATGACTATTACCACCAAAAAGTAAGATTTTGAAGTTACAGCTTTCTGAAAACATTGTCTTAATACTCAAGAGCAGACAAAAGTATTTTCTTTGCTTTGACAGTCAGTGTGAAGAAAATCAACAAACTTTTTCTCGCTTTGTATAAATTAATCTGCATCAACAAACCTACTGTGCGCAGTTTTGGTCTCCCCATCCCAGAAATTACATTGAATTAGACAAAGCAAAGCACAAGGAAATAATGATTAAAAATAGAGGACAATTTCTATAGAACAAGCAACAAGGAACACGCACTAGTCATTTCTGTAATGACTAATACAGAACTAACAAGTAGAGTGGGAGTTTTATTTTTTTTTCCAATACAAGAATGCAACAGCCCACACTGAAGCTTTTGCAATCACCTCACAAGTCTTTTATCTGCTGCCTAATCAGACAAGCCAGAGAAGAAAATATAAACTCCTTCCAGGTGCCTCCTTCTCGACGAGGGAGTAACACCTTCGCCCTCGAAACACACATAGTCGCTGGCATCCCCCAAGCGTTTTGTTACTGAGAAGAAAACGCCCTGCAGAGCCCCCGCCCCCTCAACAGCGGGGCAACAGAAACACCCCTCACACCATGGCGTCCCTCACCTCACCGCCGCAGCAGAAAAAAAAGCGCCACTTCCCGCCGGCCAATCACTCCCAGCGCCGATATCCTCCAGCCAATCATTGCTCGCGAGCGCAGCACGCGGGCCAATCACCGTCGGAGGCTAGGGCAGGAGGAGGGCTTTTCTTATCGTGAGGCTGCCTCGCGTAGGCTCTCTCCGCACCCGGCACGGTGTCGCCCAGTCAGTCAGTTGCCGCGGAGGAGGCGGTGCTTTGCGCAGGCGGTGCTTCGGCTCGGCGGGGAGAGGGCGGTGCCTCCGGCCGGGCCATTCCGAGGTCCCTCTGGCCGGCCCGGCACGCTCCGAGTTGCCTTCGGTTCCGGTGGCGCCTCCCACGTACGTGATTTCGGCAGTGGGGTGCGAAAGAACGCGCAGCCGCCCTAAAAAAGCCGCTGTAAAAGCCCCCGCCGCTCCCACGGTCCGGTCCTGCCCTGCACTTCCCGCCGAGCGGGGCTGGCGGCCTGCTGGCCCGGCGCCCCGGGCTCCCGCTGCCGGCCCATCGCTGGAGCGCACGAAGCCTTTGCCGAGTGCAGTGAGGGCACCGGGGCGGCGCGGCCGCAGGAGGAGAGCGGAGCCGCCCCTGGAGCCGGGAGGGAGAGCGCCGTGGGTGTTACTGATGTGCGGTACCAGGTCGCGTTGTCACAGGAGTGCGCCTGCTTACACGGGAGCTCCGCTGTTCCGCTGGGTTTATGTTACAAATTGTCTTTATTGCGCCGAGCGATTTAGAACGCTAAAGGTACTTAGAAGGTCGGTGCCTCAGGTAGACAGGAGTTACTGGGCGTGAGTTTGCTAAACCAGTGTGATTCATTCGTGTGCTTAATTCAGAGATGTCTTCAGTACCGTCAAGTACTGCATAGGTAGGAGAGATACAGAAGCTCAGATACAGACCTGTCGATGATACAGGGCTTCTACTGACATACGCGATCTTTATTATACAGGGGGAACTAGGTGTTTAAATGAAATCCAACAGTTCCAAAGTGGTGTTTACCTGCACTGCTGTATCTATCATCACCTGTATCACAACAACTGGTGATAAAATTCAGCGTGAATCTCACACATTCCAGGAGAGTTCTGCAAAGCATTTCCGTTCATACCCAGAATAAGCAGCAATAGTGGAGCATCTAGGAGAATCACCTTTTACAGCAGATAAACCTGCAGCAATTGTAAATAAAGTAACACCACTGGTTTTCTAAAATAAGAATGAAAGCAAATCAATACTATAAAAGGCAAAAAAAAGCTGTACAGAAAGTATTTAAAATGCCACCAGATGTCACTGTAATTCAAGAAAATGACAAGTGCTATGAGAATTGAAGTATCTCCACTGAGGAGCTGATCCCACAGGGCTGAGCAGTGCTGCACAGAGGCGTGTTTAGCTGAAGGGACTAACTGCAGCAGTAACTGCTGTCGCGATGCTCTCAGTGTACTTTATCGGAAGGCAGTGGGAGATGTGAAGCAGATCTTTGGAAGTACAGCTTTATTGGGAAACCTACTAGGGACAAAACTTTGCATGAGGAACTTGGGAGCATCAGAAGTTTTGTATAAAAACTGAATTTTGAATTCTACTTTCATTGTATGAAGCAAAAGTAATAAAACCTAATTTGCATTTGAAGGTTTCTCTTACCAGTCACATTAGCATACACACAGGCTTCGACTATCCACAGATTTTCAGATCTTGTAAAGAAAACAGCCTTAGTCATTCTATAGCAAAAGAAAAGCAAGCCATAAAGTAAACACTTTAAAGTTGTACGCTTTCCCTCCTGCCCTAGGTATACTGACATGACTGGGAGGCTACTGTATGTTCATTTCTCATTCTCTAGTGTCTATTTTGTTTGGTTTAGCAGAAGAGAGGTCATCAGAAAGCAGAGTTTTCATCAATCTATGCATTAAACAGTCTGGAACAAGCAGTGAAATTATTTTGGGCCACAGATATAGCAACTACACCTAAAATTGTCAGAGAAAATGGAAGCAAAACTGTCTTTAGGGTAGGGTAGCACTATGTATGGGGACCCTTTCTTCACTGCAGTAGCAGAAATATTTACCTTCCTTACTGGGAAACGTTGTACTGGTCACTATAATCAATCTTTGGCACAGCTGCTGTTATATGGAGAACTGAGAAGGGTCAGAAGTGTTGATGCCAACAGTTTTAATATCAAGTGTCAGCTGAAATAGTTGCAGATCTGAGATCATAAGGAGAAAGCCAAATCAGGAAAGAAGTCGGTACTAACATTAGACACATATTGACAAGTGACTAATCATTTAGACTTGCCATTCCGTGTCTTTACCGGGCAATGCTGTAAAGTACTTACAACACTGTCTTGAGCACTGATGATACACTAAATTAAGAACTGTAGTTACAATTGACTGTTAGCATATTACTATTACTACAAGTTGGAATTTGTTTTTGTCTTTGTAAGATAAATACAAAGAAACTACGAATTTGAAACTAAATGCAAAAATAACATCTATCTTAGAAATAACACTAACTCCTTGTAAGATAAACCTGATGGTTGTATGTTGAGAGCAAAAGCCAGCCCTTCTCTTAAATACTCTTACAAATATCTCCACACACACCCAGGCTAAAACAAATTCACATTGTTTTCAAGTGATTTGTTAAAATCAAAGACCACTATCTTTATCCTTTGCTGGTCTCCTGGTTAGTCTATTCTGTGGTTGCTACATTTATTTCCAGGTGATGCTTAATACTTTATTTTGGTGGGTAAAGTTATGACAACTAAGGTGTTACTGCTAGTTCTAATTCAGATCAGTAGTATAGAAAAATGGAAAAACGAGTCATAAAGACAAGATACTATAATACCATGCTTTCTAAAATATATATAACACACAATCTGTATACTTTGTAATAAAAAGTGACATTGACATTCTTAAACAACTTAGCAGAATATAGACATTCCTGTGTATTTAAACTGTGATTTGCTATAATCATCTTTCCCCCAAGCAACTTTGACAATGCAGTGTTGAAGTTATTAACACTGATTAAAAAGTGATAATATGTGTCTTAATTAATTGTCCTCTAGTTAAATGTATCTATTTTGCTTTAGAAGAAACCTGTCAACAGATTATTCAAATCGTGTACTGCATCAAGTAAATGCTTGGCACTGGTGGAGCTGCATTTCATATAGAGGATAAATCAGCTGCTGTAGAGATGGGCATTCTCGTAGCATAACCTGTGTAGATACACTTGCAAGAAACCCGTGAGTGAAAAGAACATGGTTTAAGAGAGAAGACTGCAGCGATGAAAACTGAAGGAACAAATGGCAGAAAAAATAACACAACTGTGACTCCGGAATTAGCACAGCTTTGAAAGTGCTATTAGAAGAAAACCCCTTTCTTTTCCAACATTACATCTTAATCCCACAGATGCTGCATGCACAGAAGTCTGAGGTGAAATGACAGCAAATTCCATGTAAGAAGTGGCAGCCTGGTCATTTTTCCAGCTATGTAGACTAATCACTGTCTTTTTATCAAGTGCTGTTCATTTTTTAGCAACTCAAACCCACCTTACTTTCCTGAGTGTGTTGCTCTGTAAGTGACAACTCAGCACTAAGTTGCCTCATGAGTTTTCTTAACTGTTAACAGGAGTACCATTGACAAAACCAACATAAAATTGTGAAAAGCTTTTATTACAATCTTTTTGTATTACAATAGCTATACTTTTATTATTGTTTTTAAAATGAATTAAGCACTTTGCAATTGTACAGCTCTCCACTAAAACAAAATGACCTTTTGTCTAGCATATGTGTTTTATTGATATATTGTGTAATGTACTTTATTCTGGACAAGACGTTAATCAGGAAAGACAACTCCTTTTCATTTACATAGATTCCATATGTTTCTTTAAAAAACATGCTTGAAGGAACTTTGTAACTGTGGACTACTAGACATTAATTTATTGTATGACTATAATACATACAGGCTTTTAAAGTGCATTGTATGGCAATAACCCTTGTGAAGAGTTCACTTTTACAAAATCCTCATTATAAGGGAAGTGCTGAATTTGAACATAGTGCAAGCAGTCAAGTTGTCCTGAGAATTTATAAAGGTGGTCATAAGTTTACCTTCATGACAGGAGTGTATTACTACTACTTAATGGCTTAATCCCTTGTCAACTGGAAGCCTTTCAGTGTTCACTGCTGAATGTGACAGGAAAACAGAAGTGCAAATTTCATCTTTCATGTGACAAGTGCCAGTAGACATGTGTGAATGTTTAACAGCTTAATCCAGAGATACTCTCAGTTCCGTTACAAGGTAGGGCTGCTCAACTCATAGTTATCAGTGCCAGACAACTGGTTAGTAACAGCTACTGTCAATTCTTCTCCAGCAGTGCAAGACAAGCAGAGAGAAAAGGCAAACTTGGAATAATACTTCAGTATGCAAGGTTTTGCACATGCAAATACCCTGAGAGGTTGCAGAAGGAAGACAATACAAGCCAAACATATAGCTGAGACATTCATGGCTCAGCATTCTGATGTTAACCTTTAACCTGACAGCCTCAGCTTTACATCATCTGTCCTGTCTGCAGTAACACTGCATTTGATTTGGATTGACATTTGCTAGCACATGAAAGAGCCTCTCCCAAAAGATGGCAACAGCATCTTTCTGCCACTAAGCCAAGTATTGCATTAGGCTCCAGCAACAGCTGTTGTAAACTGGTGTCAAATACCAGTCTCATAGGAGAGGGACTTTTAATGGTGTGCTAAAGGCAATTCAGTGGTTTTGCTGATGGAATACAGTAATTTGGGAGGGGGAGAGGGGTGGGGAACAATAAAATAGTGTCTTTTATTCAGCACAAGTGCTTCTGTGCATGTGTGTGTTAGTTTTCTTATTACTTTGTTGACAAGTACATAAAATGCCGCTCTTATGAACTTCAACAATACTGGATAAACTTTAATGGAATTCCTTAAGTGAGCAAGTTTCATCAAAGTAAGGGTATGCCATTTCAATTAATGCCAAGAAAGATTCTTCTGCAGTCAATGAAGGTGCGTTTCAGCTCATCTAGCTTGACATCTACAGACTCTGACATCATTTGGCACAATCTGCACTAGTGCTGAGAATTTTAGTCTGGCAGAACCAGTCCTATAGTGTTTGCTCTGCATTCAGCAGAGGTGACCCAGTTGTCAACACCACAGGTACTGCTAATTATAGTGAAAACATCGCCACTGACTATGAAGAGTATAGGCTGATTAGTTCAGGTATGTTATGTGCTATATTGTCATATGTCATTTAGTCATACGAAGCCCACCACAGGAGGCAAAACCCCCTTACAATTAGCATCCTTTCTTACAGAGCTCTCATTATTTTGTGCCATATGAGGAAGACTAAACCACCCTGCATTGATTTTTCTAGGAGACAGGAGATGCTGCCAGATTGGGAGCGGTCACTCTTCTAACCCAGCTGCAGAAAATAGTGCGGGTGGATTGAAAGCAAGCAATGCTCATTTCCACTCTGTAGCTAGCAATCACACCTCAGCCTCACCTACTCCTTGGAAACAATTTCAGCTTAAAGGTTCAAACTCACAGTGCTCCAATACAAAATTAAAGCAGACAACACAGTCAATTCTCAACAGTTTCAAACAGGATCGAGTTTTTGCAGCACTCTGCAAGAGGTGCTCAGCAGCTCACAGAATCATTCATGACTTTGGTTCCTTTGAAAGCTAAAGACTAATGGAACCAGGCAGCTTCGTCACTTGAAATCCTGGCTTTGCTAAATGGGTATCACAACTAAGTCATAACATTAAGTTGCCAGATGCATTAATTTTCTTGGGTTTTCTGCCCTTCCAGAATTAGTAGACTTTTTGGACTAATACATACTTGGCAGTGTGTTGCTTACAACTGTGATTTTAAAAACAACTTGTGATTTTTATGAATAAGCAGCAATGCAAAATAAGATGCCTGAATAAGTGGCCTGATTTCCATAGTATAGTCCTAAAAAGCAACTCTTCTAAGAAATCCAGTCAGCCAGTTTTGAAGATTTATGCTACACATATAAAGCTAAACTTTCCATGCAGTTATGAATATGTATGAAAACCATCATGGACAATCTTTTACTTATAGATTTAAACCTGTTGCCAATCTTAAGCCACACTAAATCCACAGAATGAAGGTGGGAGAACAAGAAGCATGAGAAGACTGCGTGTAACAGTGTTACCGTGCTCTCCCTGCTGCACAAGGGATTCTGTTTATGGGTCTATGGAAGTATCAGTTTACCAGTAAAATCATCATTTTGCTTCGAAATTCTCGCTTAGTGTTGCAAAGGATGCAGTCTTGGAGTTCAGCTGGTTTATAATCAGGACTAGTTAAATAATTCAAAGGTACTACTGCAGCAGTAATGGGATGCTGGGGAACAGGGAGCCAGAATTCAGGGTTCTAGTGTACTACTGCAAGGCTCTGTAACCAGCTCCCTGTATTGCCTTTTTATATCTATATCTCATTCATTTCTTGATTTATAAATTTACCTGTTTCAGGTAACAGTGTTAGATCATTAGCATTCATATGGTGCTTTGAGATCATGAACTGTCATTGCAACACAAGTGCAACATTGCTCTAGTTTCCCTCAGTAAAAACAGGTGCCCAAGGGAAGGACGATTCCTGTACCACCACCTGGAGAAAAACCCTACTTGTCCATCACCTGAAAAAGATGAGAACTTCCCACGATTGGCCTTACACAAACTTTGGTAACAACCATTCAGCTGCCTACAGCAAACACTGGACATTGAAAAGAAAAAAAAAAAAAAGAAAAGAAAAAAAAAAAAGGTGCCTTTTCTTAAGGGAAACAGAGGGGCTGATGGGACATTTTCATGTATGTTTTGCTCATAATAATATTTAATTTCCAACTCAAGTATTAATGGAAATATTTAACATAGTTACAGTCTTAATAATATATATATATAAATACAAGTACTTCTGTCTGTCATCCAAGTTATGCATAAATGGAATAGTGCCCAGAATTGGTGAGATAATTAGAAACCAAACCAGGAAAGCCACACTGCCCATTTAGAAAATAGAATAAAATAGTAAAATAGATCAGTTAGAAATATTCTATGCAACCTAGACTATTGCTAGGAACAAGTGCCTTGGTTTGCTCTCTGGTAGTCTGACAGCATCCCTTGAAACCATTCTGCACCAATTCATGCACTACAAGAAATCCCTTGGGCTTTCAACAGATGTAACTCAATACACATTTCAGCTCTTTTTTTTTGCTGAGAGGTTTAGAACAGTTTGTACAGGTCACTGGCAACTTCCCTGCCCTGGAACACTTTGCCAGGTTTGGCAGGTTTCAAAAAGGAGACTGTTACCATAGGAGCTGAGAGCCAGGCCAAGGAAGAGATTACCACTGAGACTACGGACAAGCTGCTCTGCATCCACTCCCTTCCTTCAGATGAAGTGGATCCAGCTCTCCTCACATTCCCTAGGCATCTTAAGGGGGTGAGTCCGACAGGTAAGACTATAGTTTCTGCCTCTGTTGTTATCCCAGTACTCCTGGCCGCTGACTTGGTACCTTGCTGCAAACTGGACTACAGAGCACAGCTGGAGGAGGAAAGGAGGCACAGGGAGAAAGAAAGTGAAAACATCAACCTGACCCTGCCCATTTTTCTCAGGGATGCTACTGTGCCAATGAGCACACACTTCGTGGAGGGTTTTCCACTGGTTGAAGGTGTATCGCACAGATACCTGCTTCTCAAAAGCAACATTGCGAACCTGGATGGTGCCACTGAGCCCCAAATCTGAGCTGGTCACTCGTTCAAGACACACCTGCTGCTCCTGAAGTCGGGAGGAGAAATCCATGCAGTCTGCCGGCTGCTGGAAGTCAGGGACCAAGCACTGCATGGTAAACTCCAAGTCCGAGCTGCTGTACCAGAGGTCTGAGTTTATGGAGAGCCTGGAAAGGACGTGCAAGGGGATTGATGGATCCTCCCCAGTCTGGAAAACTTTCACTTCGGTGAGCTCCAAGCCCAAAGCATCAGCAAATCTCACCCTGTTCATACGACTCTGGCATCCAGGAACTTGACACTGCACTGCTGCTCGCTTCCTTCTTTCGGGTGATGTAGGCAAAGATCTCGCTCTGCGGCGTATGATAGGCCGTAACGCTGGATCACAGCTGGAGGAAGTGCTACTCTGAAGCTTATTTGGCTGGGGGCCTCCCTTGGCTGGCACACTGCTCCGAAGAGTCATGCTGCTATTTGTACGGACTGCTGGGGGCTGCTGCTGCCCTCGTCCCAGTGCTTCTTCAGCCCGTAACATGTTCTGATAGAGATCAGAGAGGTAGCTGGGATTCCTCCGAGGACCACGTACCTCCATTCTTAACCAATGACAAAAAAAATCAGCATTAACACTGCAGGTAATAACGAGCACTGCCTCACTGAAGCACGTAACTCGGGAATGGCAGCCAGAGGCAGTATTTGAGGTTATTGCACTGGATGCAGCAAGAATCAACTGGAACAGCGTAGCCTGCTGAACAAAGGGCAGAAACCTGGAAGCTCTCACAGTAGCTGGAAGCAAACCAGAGGCTGGCACGCTGTGTGGAGAGATGAAGGCAGTCTCACTGGCTGGTAAACTCCAGGCTGCTGTGCTGGCTGATGGACCCGTTGCTCAGGCTGGAAAGGGAGTCAAGGCTATCACCATTGATGCTGGAGGACCTGAAGCTCTCACGCAGGCTGGAGACTGACTGGAGGCTGTCGTGCCGGACACCAAAGGACTCCAGGCTGTCGGAGAGGTCACTGGATGCCGGGGGGCTGCGCCCTCGGCCGTCGCACACGGTGAGGGGGGCCTGCAGGCTGTCCTCGCAGACACCGGCCGACCCCACGCTCCTGCAGCAGCAGCAGCAGCAGCAGCAGGGACACTCCAGGCTGTCACACTGGATGCTGGGCGACTCGCGAGGGCTGCCGAGGCTGGGGAAGGCTTGGAGGCTGTCGGGCGGGAGGGAGCCGGAGCCGAGGCCGGGGCTGCTGCAGAGGCTGGAGGGAGCGCGGGGGCTGTCGCGGCGGAGGCTGTCGGGCGGGGCTGCGGAGGCAGGCTCGGTACTGTGCCTGGAGGGGGAGAGATCCGCGTTTGGGGACTCTACAGCCCACATCAGCTGCACGGCCCGCCCTCCGCGGCAAGGCCGGACGCGGCAATGCCCGGCTCGGCTCGGCTCGGCTCGGCACCGGCCCGCGACCACCGCTCCCCCGCCCGCAGCACAGACTGCCGCCGCGCGCCCTCCTCACCGACGGCGCATGCGCGGAATCCTTCCCTCCCGCCCCTTCCCCGCGCCAGTCCAACCGAACGGCCTGTGTGCGCTCTGGGCCTGCGCACTGCGCACTTGACGTCGCTGCCTTCGGCTTGCCCTTAGCTGCCGGTGGCGGCTGCGGCCGCGGCAGGTACCGGGCGGGGGAGCGGCGGGGCCGAGCGGCGGTACCGGCCGGGGCTGGAGGGGAGGGAAGGGCGCAAGGCAAGGCAAGGCAGAAATTAAGGAGCTGCCCTCCAGGCGTTGTCGTTACGGAGCGCGGTGGCCGTTACCAGCGGGAATCGCTGGCGCATCCCGGGAGGGAGCGGAGCGGGGCCCGGCTCGGCGGCCGCCTACGACCATCGCGGGCTCGGAGCGATGAAAGCAGCCCGCAGCCACTATGGCCTGACACGGGCTCTTCTAGCAGTGAGCTGCCCGCCGGTGCGCGAATACGGTGCTGTGAAGCGCAGGGGTCCAAACCCGCGGGGAGCCGGTAGGTGCCGGGGGCAGCCGGGCCCCCCTGCGCTCCCTCCTCGGCTGGGGAGCGGGGCGGGGAGGGGCGGTTCAGAAATGGGGCAGGATCAGACGTGGACGTGAATATAAACATATAAATAGCACTGCAACAAAGCTAACGGCGGGTGAGGAGAGAGGTGTTTTGGTGCTCGTCATCTGCTGCCTTTTGCAAATCGTGTCTGTGCACCCCGGTGTGGGAATGCGGTTTCTGGAAAATAAAAGAAGGCTACAGCTCCTGCCCCGAGTATGCCTAGTAGGAGTTTATGAGCACTGAGAGATTGGTTTTGGAAGAAGAAAAAAATTAAGCATTTGATACAAAATTTGCATGTACGAATCTAGGAAGAGCGCATTTTCTGACACAGAAAGGACAACTCAACATGCACAGAACATGGGTGGCCGATCATCTGCTCGTGTTAAATTAAGAGCAGAGACGCCCACCGCCTTTTGACTGTGATACTTGGCTCCAGTCAATACATGCGGTGCTGCACAGGAGGAGCAAAATGATGAGGAGCACGTTACACAACGAAAAGTAGCTCTTTGAACACTGCTGTACCGCCAGCTATTTCCCTGTATATACCCACAGCCTTCGAGGGACAGGCTTTTAAACCACACGGCAAGAGCTCCGTGGTTTGGGGGGGCTGGCCCAGCCTCCCCTGGTACTGGTGAGGTAGCGGGGCTGAGCGCGGGGCTGTGCCCGCTGGCCGCAGCAGGGTTCCTGCAGCACAGCCTGGCCCGTCTCGTCTGCCCTGGCCGGCTGTGGCCCGCTGAGCTCCGCAGCGTAGTGGCCACCCTGTGCCCCTGGGGAGGGGGAACGCGGCTGCCCGCACTGCTCGGCTCCTCTGGGCACCCAGGGTGAGGACAGCTCGGCACGGATGGATCCGCAATAGTAAGGCAAAAGATGCTGGTTCCCATTAAGCGAGTGCTGGGGGGGAGGGGACAGTGTTTTCCAGCACCGTTTTGGTAGCTGATTATGTTTATCTTACTGCTTTAAAAATAAATCAGGTTGGGAGGAATCGCATGGTGTTTGTTTACTGCATCTCTAGGACGTGGTGATGTTTGCGTTTGATACGCTGCATCTTGCGAACCCAAAGGAGTGGAGTCGTTTGAAGATTATGTAAAAACAAAGCTGCAGATACGCTTTAAAGAGAGTAATAATGGGACCTGGCATTCAAGAATATCCCTTATTACTGCACAGAGAGACACAGAAGAAAGAAAGCCAAATCAATGAAAACCACAAAGGAATGGTAAAGTAAGGAAATTATTCTCTCTCTTTCTAGTTACAGAAATCTCTAAATACTGTAGATTAGTTAAGAAGTACGTGGCTGTACTGCTCAGATTCGCATCCTCTCCCCTGATCCACTGCAACAGAAACGATTGTGCAGTATGACCATGCAGGTCACAAAGTGACGGAGGTGACTGCATCAATGCTGGAGGCACAAGACTTATTTTCATTCTTTCATAAGCTCTTGAATGGGTAAAATCATGTTTTTTAAAACAAAATCTTACTATTCTGACATAAAAAATGTGAACCAGACGTACAGCCTGACAGATTAACTGAACTGCAGTTAAACTGGATTAGACTGGCAGGGCACAGTTTGCTTATTCCTGTTCTAACATTATATTTTAAAGCTTTCCTTTTTAAAATCAGTAATATTTCTTGTTTGTAGAACAAACACTGTTTTCTGGTTATTACAGAATACACAGATTTAATGATTCTGTGTGCTTACGCAGAAATGTATATGATTTAATTAAGGAACTATATATTTTAGTTTTAAGCTGTTCAGACCAGTAATGCCATTCCTTTTGCTTGCATAGGAGTTTTCTTCCTACTAATGATGTAACGTGAAATATTATGAATGAAATGGTGAATTCTGCTTGTACCTTTGTTGTGAAATAGTTTATATTGATATCAGAATAGACTGTTTGCTCCCTGCTCATTTCTGCTCCTTAACTTCATAGGAAAAATCCTTTACATTTTGTTGAGTATGCAAATGAGAAAGGCAAGGTTTGGCTTGCAGTGGCCTTCATATTGTACTTCATAATTAATTTTGTTAAATTGCAGTAGGACTGTGTATCAGGTACTGTAGAAATCAGTAGTTAAATGTGTAGTTTCTAATACTTACTATTTATTATCCCTAAAGTAACTTTGGGATATTCTGATAGAGGATTCTATGTAAGGGCTAAGTTCTATTATTATCTCATCTGATTGAATTATTCACTTTTGCATTAGTAGTATAAAAAATAAGAAGTGACCATGGCATAGTTCTGATGACTGTTAAGTCTAAGAATAGTTGCAATCAACTCTCTTTTTTGAACTGAATTGCAGTCTAAACTTTTATTGTATTTCTATTCTGATGATTGTATCTGTTGCTATTTATATGTGATATTCTGTTTAATCCTTGCTAGTTACAGTAATGGAAAAAGCCACCTGAGCACCAAAGGACTAAATAAACCAATTTCTCATATGAAATCTTCTCCTGGAAGATTAGGCAAAAATGTATCAAGTGACATTGAAAAGGTAAATAATTTCTTTTCTTTTTTGTTTGTTTACAGAAAAGGGTACTTAGTTTATGTCAGCTTCTTAATAACATCACATACTTTCATATCTTTTCAGACTTCCCATGACACTCAAGAGAGTAACCAACCAAGTGTTCTTAAGAAGGGAAGAAAGCAGCTGGATGACAATACTCAGTCAAAAAGGTAATTTTATGTTAAGATTGTCTGTTTCATTTGTAGAAATTTCAAACTGATATGTAAAAAGCTTGTGATGAAATCACGGCTTCTGTGTTTTGCCTTTGACTTCATTGGCCCCAGAATTCAGAATTTATAAAGACAACAAATTGAAGTTACCTGTATGGAAACTTACTGTCCTGCCTTAGTGAGTTCTCAGGCAAAATCAGAATAAAATAAAAAAAAAATCAGTAGTAGGCAGTGTTATCTCTGCAAGCAAATATTAATTTTACCTCACTACCAAGTTTCCATGCCAGTTTTAGCTCCATTCATGTAGATCCATGTCCTTGAAGGTGGCAACAAGACCTTTGTAGACTGATGTTCCAGAGACACGAATCATTCTAACAGGATATGATCTTTCTTTTTATTTAGGATCGCGAGCGTTTGCACGTCACTGCACAGAGCACAAGGACCAGAGAGGAGCCTCCCAGCAAGAAGGCAAAATGAATCTTTTCTGCACAGGATCCCTCCTAGCATCCAGGGCAGCACACAAGGTAGCTTCTGTAGGGTTAAAGGTGTCCCACTGCAACACTTTTATTGCAGTAAAAAAGAACGGTTGGTAAAGAATCACGAAGAACATGTTGCTGAAGCTGGTCCATGCTCTTCTAAATGGCAAGAAGCATCTGTAGATGAAATGTTTCTTGATTTTGAATCAGTACAAATTATTAAAGAAGATGCTGAAGATGATAGTGCCAGTGATCTCTCTGATTCAGAAAGGATTCCCATTCCCCCGTCTCCCTGCACACCACCAGAACTCATTCTCAGAGCTGAAGAAATCGATCCAGTTTGTTTGGAGCATGTCCCCGATACGGGTTTTAAAGAATCAGAATATTACTACCCAGACTTCCTCCCACCCCCTTTCAACTCATGGGACTTGAAGCAACTGGCCATCTTTCTTAATGTAGAGGGTAAAACTGAATTTCGACCAAAGCCAACAGGATTTCTTGAGAAATACATCGATCGCCTTTTGCAGCTGGAATGGCTGCAAATGCAGACTGTACAGCATGAGAAAGGGAAGGCAGCCAAAGCCAGGCCACAGACTGCTCCCAGCTCCATCCGTACCCTAAAAAGCCCTGGCAAAGGCAAAGCATTGCTCAGCCCTTTGCCTAACAAGCAAGTGGTTCCCCAGGAAAGCATTGCAAAGCTGCCCAGAAGCTATTCAGGTCACAGGGGAGGTTCACACTGTGAAGAAAGTCGCCAGTTACGTTCTCATCCAGGTCACTTGAAACTTTCTGAGAGAATGGGATGTGCACTGTCTTCTCAGAGACAATTTGGTGAAGTAAGAAGTGAACTGAAAAAACCACCAACTGCAAAGCAACAGCTCCTCAATATGCAGCCCTCCGAGAACAGTTCCAAAATTCAGACTGTTGGTAATATTAGACCCCCTAAGCAAACCCCAGTATTTCCCAGTTCAGCTGCTCCCATCAAAGGCTTAAAAACATACGTGTGTACAAATCCAAAGAAAAATGGCAACGGCAACGCCAACAATTGTGTTCCTTCTAAAAAACCAGCAGGGGACAGGAGAATAAAAACAAATGGCATGAAGCAAACATCACGCAAATTTAAATGAAGAAAAAAATCATTAGTAAATGTTGATGCTTCTTGACTGCTAGAAAGCATTTGGCCAATGCAGAAGGATCATGTTTTCTTTATAGGAAGATCCTGAGAAAATATGTTCTTGATGCATGGTTCTAGGTCAGCACTGTTCCTTTCAATACATTTGATCTTAAGCCAGCAAGGCCAGCAGGAAATCTTTCCCTGAAGGCAAGTGTCTTCCATTGGTCTTTCCTCAAAAATATTTACAATTCCTCCATGAAGATAACAGTAGCAGAGTATGAAAGTTTAGAGGAATATATAATTCTAACACGTCCTCCTGTTTGCACCAGTTGCGCAAGTCCATTGAAGTCTGCGGCGGTTGTTACGCTGACCTGGGTGTATTTGAGAGAACAGGATCCATGCTCTTGTTCGTGAACAGATGGGCTGTTTTGTGAGACAGGTTTGATGGTGGTGTTTTCTGAGGGAAGAGGGCTCAACTGTTCTTATAAAATAACGGAGCATGCTTATCTATGCAAAGTCAAACTAATTCTTCACAGAAGATGATGAATTGGATTTTTTGATAAATTAGTTTTTTTTTATAAGAAGAATGGAGATAATGTTTTGAAATATTTTAATGCAGAAAGGATTCTTTTTAAGACAAAAAAATATTAGGGAGCAGGCAGCTTCAATAGTGACAGAGTAAGAAAATGGAATGCATATTTTTATACCCAGAAATCTTCACTGTGTTTACAGACAGCTTTCCTTGAAGTTCATTTTGTAAGCCTTGATGCTTTTTGTCATTCAGAGGAAATGACCAAAAGTCAAATTGCACATGGATATTTATGACTAATGCAAATTGAGGTTATTACTAGAGACTGTGTGGCCTAATCTTCAGAACTGGTAGCCTCTCAAAACATAAAAATAGACTCTTGGGAGACGAGTTTAAAGGCTATTGTAAGTTCAAGCAAAGATATATTTTGATACAAAAGATACGTATTTTCAGTCACCCGAGATGACTATTACTTATCTCATGGTCCAGTCTGCTTCAGTTAGCTTGGCTTCTGGTTTCAAGGTTTAGCGAACTGACATGGGGAAGTACCCTGCAGACAGAACCTGTACACCCAGGACTGGGTCCTGTCCTGGGACCCTCTGTTCTCTCTTGTCTGTGAGATAGAAGAGAACAGGAAGGATAGTTCAGGGAGTATTCAAGTGTCAGTTCAGCTGTTACAATTTAAAATCTATCACAGCAGCTGGGGACACGATCTTGTTCCAGATGAAATTCTACAGGATGTTTTGTACTTTGATTTTAAAATGAAATACTGAGCAGCATTAACTTCATCCGCAGCCACTAGTCACAGTGAACTGTTTGAGAAGTGAGCTGAGGTCTGACGGACCAGATTTTACAAGTGGATCCTTCACATTGTGGTAGAAAATTAAAAAGTAGCAAATACTAGAGAGTACATTATGTATATAGTTAAATTGCCCTTCTTTTGTTGATCTCATCTTGGTTTTAAAATGCTTAGCTGTTTCTATTCTTTCATTGTGCCTACCAGATCTTCAGCTTTGTAAAATTTCAAAGCATGGATTTATATGTAGTTTAAAATGTGAGAATATTAATAAATGTAGTAATAAACTAGAGTATTTTACAGTATATAAAAACATTGCTCAGGAATAGTCTAAGAAATATTTTTAGTGTTTTTTGCCTAGTCTACTGGAGACCAAATGTGAAATTTTAAATTGATAAAGGAGACAAATGTCATATACAGTATTATATTTGCATAATCAGTATTTGTGAGGTTACAGTTAAAATGCATTGTATTTGCATGTACATTCAGCTCTATGCAATTAAAGTGAAAGTTAATCTGACATGCTCAAAGGTCAAATAAATTGGCTGTGTCAGAGGTGGGGTGAAAATTGGAAGATGGCATTCAACACCAGCAACTGCAGAGGACCAGCACATTCTATTGTTGCTATTTCATTCTTTTGTTTTGTTCTTGACTTGTCATATATTTCAGTTTTTTTGAGATGAAAGGGTCTTGCATCCGTTGCTAGAATTCTGGCCAAATTCTACAAACCTTCGTTAGTCAAGTTTTCTTGATTCACATTAACAGTAGTGAAAGTAGGACTGCTCTTGCCAAAGCACTACTTTATTGCACGATTTTAGTACACTGCTCTCACGCACCGTTTTGAGCACCAAAAGCAACGTGAGCAGGATCAAGTCAATAATCAGAATAGCAGGGTTTTTTAAACAAATGATTTGATGCAGTAATTAATTCAGCATGTTATTATAGCACTGAATATTAGTGTATATTAAATTTTCCTCTGAAATGTTACTCTATATCGATGCTTTCCTAGGCTACAAGGAGGGCATGTAGATACAGGCACATTTTGCATGATCACTTCTTAAAGAATAAATAAATAGCGTTTCAGTCAGCTTTGACCAGAGCAAAGGTAATTGGCACTGAGAAACGGTTTTTTCTCACAGGCCGTGGGAAGTTTTGGGTTAATGTAATGCTTGTGATCTGATGGACATGAATCTGATGTTGGAGACTAAAAAGTTAAGCAGGTAGAGAGGGTGATGCCACTTAAAATAAGTCTGAGTACTTGGTCATCATTAAGCTCTGGCTGTGATCTGGCCAAATTTGTCTTGCACAATAGTCACACAAGTCTAATTTTTGTTCATTGATTTGATACTTCTTACACAGTTGTCTTTGTTCACACACAGAAATAGAAATTCTGTGTTTGCCTCAACAAACAGTTCTTAGCCTGAGCAGACCTGCAAGGGTTGGATTTTATCCTGCCGCACCTTTGCTTCCGTTTTAACTTGACTATGTTCTGGGCCTATAGACAAAACGAGCTCCTTTTATGAAGAGGACTATGGTTTGTGTTTCCTTCATTTTCTATTGATGAATATTGTCTTGAGAAGCATTTCTGAATACAGCAGACAAGTTTATTCCATCAAATACATTCTATTTGGAATTAAAATACTTCCACAGCACAGTGTTTGTGTGGCTATTTGTATTTTTTTCCACTATGTTTAGCAATATGTTCTCGCGTGTCTCAGTCTAGCAGTGAAGATGCTTCTTTTGAAGAACAAGTTTACTGTGATGTGAGATATTTAAACAATGATTATTTTTTTTTCTGGATAATTTAAAGGTTTAATGTTCTGCAGAACTACCTACAGAACAAGTACACTCAGGTTGCATTTTAAATAAATAACCAGATTCTACTTCAGTTATATAAGCTTCAAACAAATCTGTTTTTTTCAATAAAATTACCCTGTTACAAAGACGTGAAGAAACAGAATTTTGCTCCGATATGTAGAAACAGTTTTCCTTAATAATGCTATTCTGTATTTTTAATGCATGACATGAAGAATTTTAAAACAATATTGGTTTTCTCTTCACCTAGTTCTTTTTTTCTCCTTTACTTGCATCTCTGCAGTGAAATACTGTGGTCAGTTAGTTTTACCTCCCCTGCACCCCCTCACACCTTGTGGTAGCTTTCAGCAGGTCAGAAGTTTCTGCACAATGCCTCCAGATCCTCGTTCTGTCAGTAGTACAGGTACCAGGCTTCTGCAGTTACTCAGAGTTTATGCTCCGAAGAGGGGTTATCATTGCGAGCAATGCGTACCATTTGGGGAAGAGGGGCCTCACATCTCCCTCAAGTGGATGAGCCTTGCCAGGAAGACTCAAATCAATCCCTACTGCCGGTTCAGTGTCCTAAATCATGGCGTGGCCACTTATTAAGGCTGATAAGGTGGACTGTATTTTTCTTCCCAAGTGAGGGATCACATTTGCTGGTACGAATTCAGGCTACTGGGGGGACAGTGCTGCTCACAGAGGCAAAAAAGGCTCAGCGGGATTCGTTCTGAGAAAGCCGAGTTTAGAGCAGATGGGTTGCTAGAAGTGGGGAGCTCTCATCTCCCACTGATGCCCCCCTCCCAGGGTGCTGTGGCCGTGGCTCCCAGCCCTGCCGCCCGCGCTGCCAGTGCCCTTTGCTTTTTGCTGCCCAGCAGGACGGCAGAGGGGTAGAACGCTGCAGGGGATGGTCACGCTGCTTTCGTCGGCCCAAACTGTCTTGATGACTCCAGACTGCTTAATTACCCCACAATCCCATGATTGCTTGTGTCCTTTCTGTGTTCCATTTATTGGTGTCTTGTATTTGCTATTTAAAGTATCTTGTTAGAAGTCTGAGAGTATTTTGACAGAGTTTTTTCAGTCAGTATGTGATCCCTTTTTTGGAGCTGATATTGAAATTTCTACAGTATGAAATTGCCTATAATGTACTATTTTTTTGCCTTATTTTAAAGGTATTGAGCCTTTGTTGCTCGCATAGGCATTAGTGGGTTTTCTTCTGAAAAATAATTAAACAGACCACTCTATCTGGAAAGACTGGAACTCTATTAACTGAGAATTTGCAGCCCAGCTTTTGATGTTGGTAATCATGTGTTCTTATTTATTTGAACTTTTTATGGATATTTTTGCTAGTAATTTCGTTGGAATGTGATCTTGTAATTCAAAGTTACTGTATATTTACTATATTAAAAGTGAGTTACTGCCTCTTTGTTACTTAGTTGTATTTTTTTTGTCATCCACAAGATGGCATCTCTGAATTTTTCTTTTCGAGAATTTATTTACTGCAGTGTAGGATAGAGCCTGTAGCTCAGCATATCTGACCTGTATTGCTGCGGATGACCAAGCTAGGTAGTTAAATCTGTGTGATTATTTCTGCTCCATGTAGCAGTCACTTCTCTAATGTAGGGCATCATACTGGTGAAAATAACAAGGAAAACTTACTTCATCATATTCATACCTTTTTTTTTTAAATGCACTAATCAATGAGTTTCACGGTCTCTGTTACAATCTCCAGGACATTTAGAACATGATCCAAAGAACAGCAGACACGTGTGGGTAGATGCTTGTGGAGAACCACATTCTCATGTTGCTAGTTAGTATACATGGGTAAGTGTGTTTAACTTCATTTCACACACAGGGTGTTCAGGGCTGAGACTAATCAAGAGGAAAATGGAGGGAGATCGAAAGGCAAAACAATGGCATTTCCTATTGCTAAAAATCCCTTTGCCATTTTTGTAATCTTTATGTTGAGCATTACACAACTCCTCGGTGAGTTATCACACAAGAATTTTACAATCAGAACTAGCTTGCTGTTTGAGGTTTTCCTGATGTCTAAACCATCAGGTCCTGTGCTGCTATTTAAGCCTGTTGCTGTTGTTTTGTCCTGCTAATAGTGCATCTCAGAAGATCATCTGTCTTCCCTCCTCCCTGTACTCGCTCTTATTTAAAACATTGTGGCCTATTTGACATGATCTATTGCTTTTCTTCTCGCCTGAACAGATCAGTTCTTCCTTAAGTCTTCCTTTCACAAATTCCAGAACACTAAATTAATTATTTTCCAGTTCTAAAAAAGAATAAACCTCCTTATACCCAGTAAAAGCAAGACAGGAAAATGGAAAGTGCTGTAAAAGTTGTTTTCATAGAAGCCAGGACCTTCTCAGGACCTTCTCCGTAATCTCTGCCACTCAGTCTTTTTTTTTTTTATTTTTATTTTTTTTTTAACATGGTTATATGAGACTTAATGTTTAATTTCCTGCTTCTTTATGTAGCTTTGTTTAAAATGTATTTTTCACAAATGGGGTGGGAAGTTCAGCTTCAGGAATACAGGTTCATTCTTGTTTCATGGCTTTTGGGTTGAACAGGACAATCTAGTATTGTTTATTTCAACTTTCAAGTAGGCTTTTACATAAGTTGTTCTTGGTTCAAAGTCTGCAATAATATGAACGTAGCACTCCGGGGAGTGGCAGACGAAAATGGCTCCCATTAAATATGAAGTTGCATTTTTGCCAACAACCGTGAAGTCATTGGGAAATGCCATTTCCAAGTAACTGTCAAGGAGAGGCACATGTTTTAATCTAGCTGTATCGCGGTCATAAAAACCGCAGTAATGACATATTTGTTTTGTGTAATACTGGAGCTGGCAATTGCAAACTGACTGAAAAAAACACCAAAGAAAAATTGAGCTTTGCTTTGAGTCAATTCGCTTTTACAGAATCAACAGCTCAATTTTTATTTTTTTTTTAATTTTTTCTGACAAGGCGGAAATATTCGCATGTCCTCAAGTGCCAGTGAACCTACAGGTAACCGCTTAGCGACAAGAACCTGGACTGCAGTGAGCCTTGCTATAAACTTCCGAGGAAGTAGCTCAGTTGGAACTGAGTGTGGGAGCTGCTCCCGCTGTGGGCCGACCCCCGGATGCGCTGCTGGCGCTGTGGGACATGCCCCATGCAGCAGGTGCCAGGCTCGGCCCCAGTCCCTCCTCCCGCGGCTCCGCACCGCACTCCGCTCTGCTGCCCGCGCCCCATGGAGCTACTCGCCACACTGCTTCTCCTGCAGGTAGGTGCGGCGCAGAGGGGCCGGGGACCATCGTTGGTCCCCGCGCGGTGTCTCCGTGAACGGGGGGCTCCTCCGTCCCCAGGTACCACGCTCAGGTGTCCTGGAAGGGGGTTTCAGGCAGGGGACCCTCCGCCCCTCCTGCTAGGGATACCAGGGCGTTCCTGCCTGGCAGAGTGCACTGGTGCGTAGCGTTGGCTCCGCTGGATTAACGATCCCCCACAGTAATTAAGTGGCATTTCCATGAGTGTTTCTGTGGGGTTCGTGGTTTCTGAACTGGGTTGTTCCTTTCTAGCAGCATCCATGGCTGGAATGGATGCAGCAAAAGCCTGAGCCATTGCTGTGCAACTGGTGCATGTGGAGGATGCAGAAACCATAAAATACACGATTAAGGCTTCCAATATAATGAGAAGTGGCTTCACATACAGCTTGTTTGGGTGGTCCAGCAGAGCTGAACCTGGAGCAAAGCTAGTAAATACAACATGCAAGTGCCAAGTTGAAGCCTTGGTTGCTGTTTTTACATCACAGAGGTTTTCCCTGGGTTATACAACAGCTTTACAGAGTAGCTCAGAGACATTACTGGTGAACCCTCATTGCTTGGCAAGTTTATAACCATGGCAATTTTATAAGTATTTTGTCTCTTCAGGAAACGGTCATGGGGTAAAGACACCCCCTTTGCCCAAGTCTAAGCAGGAAGAGCTCTGTTTAATATTTTTAAGGCAACAGGAGACATTTGATGGAATGAGTCATAAAACCCCCAACCTTTCCAGTGAAAGCAGTGGGAACTAGGAGGAAGGTGTACAAGTTACTTGTGAGCTAATGGCAATAGTGTAATTTGAGTATTGTCACGCTCCTTTGCGGTGTAAGAGGGCACAGTCACCACCCTCAGCAATTTATAATCATCTGGATTATAGACTTTGGCCCAGTGTTCATCTTCTGGTAAATCAGCTGTGTTTGGGATACCGTGAGTCACATGACAGAGTATCTGAGAACCTGCAATGCTCCCAGATGTAACTTTTTCCAGTAGTAGGTTTATGTCCTTCCAACACCAGACAACTTCTAAAGGAGCACTAGACACAGAGAGACAGAGTGACATTGGAGATACTTGCTTTGAGAAAAGCCATAGAGATAATACCATGAACTGTTAGATGCAGTGTTTGCATGTTCTGGGACTGGCATCACCTGACCAGAGAAATTAGTATCCAAGCTCTCATGCCAATTCATTTGGAACGAGATAAATGATATTTGTGGAGTTTCCAGGGTTAGATACAATCTAATACAATGCTGTCAAAACTGGATCAATGTTTCTGTGAAGCCAAATTCCTCCTAGACAACATATCAATGGTTTCTACCTAACTACACTTCTCAGAATCACCTTTTTTTTTTTTTTTTCCATAAGGTTACTGTCGCCAACAGTTTTTCTCATGAAAATAAAAATTTCAGTTTAACACAAGCCATCCAAAAGAGGAGTATTCAGGTTTGTAGTCAATATTATATCATAACAGATACACAACTGTTAATATGTAACCCATGACACTAAATACACTTCTTTATCCAATAGTGGGTAGATTCTTACCTACTAGACAGTCTACGTCCTCTACAGCGTACAAAAAGGACCTGGGTTATCACCACCATTCATATTCAAGAGGAGGAAAAAGGACCATTCCCAAAATATGCTGGACAGGTACAAACAACCTTTTAGTAAAAGTTCTTCTTGAACCTCAGTAAGGTTTTCATCAGCACAGATTGTACAATCAAATACCAAAGGTTGGAGAGGCCAAGAACTGTGCATCAAACAGCACCTTTTTTTAAAAACAACCCACTTACTTGGTCAAAGTTGTCTTATTTACACAGAGTTGGGTAGAATTGTGTGGTGTGGAGGATATATTGCTCCTTTCTATGGGAAACCGCAGGCAAACTCAGGGGAAAGAAGACTATAGAGTGGGAGAGGTAAGAGAATCATTGCACAGAGCTGTGTACCTGCGCTTTGTGCAGAGAGTAGTGATGCTGCAACCCAGAAAGATGTTGAGTTGGCTGAGCCTGCAAGCAAGGCTGCATCTGCAAAGAGAAGGTGGGCAGGAAGAGAATTGGTCTAAAGTGTTTTTATTTCCATTCTGTCTTCCCTACTCACACTGCATTGTGCTACTTCTCTTTTCAAAAGCTGTTCAATAAAAAATCATATAATACATCAGTAAAATATTTAATCAGTGGACCTGGGGTAGATGAATCGCCAGAGATTGGATTATTTTCTATAGAAGATGATACAAAGGGACATGTGTATGTACATCGTACCATTGACAGAGAAAAGACCCCAACTTTTCAGGTAACACACTTTAAAAAAATACTTAAAACTGTTTGAAAATATTAATTGCTTTCTAATGGCTAAATGCTTCACAGGAAGGAGACGCACCTATAAGAATTTTATGTTTGTATTTTTATGACCTCCTTTTCTTATTTTGAACCTCTAAATAAATGCTAAGATTACTTTCTCAGGAGAGACCAATAGGTAACTTCCCCATCATTATCGATTATAAACCTTTGTGGCATGTTTGGACCTTCACAAATATCTGTACACTTCTTTTCTATCTTCTCTTTGGTATGACCCTTGATCATAATCCAAAAAAGGAAAAGGTTGTCCTGAATTTCAAAGTATGTTTCAGCTATAGTGGCCAGAACACTGAGTTGTAAGCCCCAAAACTCCTAATCAAGACAATGGAAACAAGTAGTTATGCATTAAAAAAAAAAAAAAAAAAAAAAAAAAAACCAGAGGAGCTGAAAAGCTGTATTANAAAAAAAAAAGATAATACCAGAGGAGCTGCAAAGCTGTATTATTACTGTAACTTTACATAAGAGTAAGCATATGTTTCCCCTTAAAAAGCAGAAAAGTGTTCATAAGCAACAAGTGCAATGAAAGAAATGTGATAACAAGTGTATGAACAAAATGTGTGAGTGTGGGTTTGTTTTCCTCTTGCAAAAAATCTTCAGTTGTGGTCTCCTTATGTTTATTCTGTGATGATTTCTGTTTGTGAATCTGGGGATTGACTGTACCCAATTGAGAGTTACTGCTCCATGTGGCTTTCTGTGCAAGGTCTTGCCTTCCATAATGAAAAGATAAATTTTGGGGACCTTTCTATCCCCCCTCACTGGACTCATGGTTGTTCCATGGCAGACATTCTGGACTTGGTTTTAAAGCAGAAATAAGTAGAGCAAAGGAGAATTCAGCATTCAGAATTGAATCCCCTGCACATTCATGGATGTGAAGCCAAAACATCATAGAAATGCAGCTAGAGAAAACAGAATGTACTACTTAAATAGTTCAGAATTGGGAAGCACATGTGAAAGCATTCTTTTGTCTGCCCCCAGGGATATTTATGTATTTTACATTACACAGCCATTTCAAATAACCTAGATCCAGCTCCGGGTACTGTTTTTTTTTAAATATTGTTTAGTGCACAGGATGACCATTATGAATCTACTACCTTTGAAAGGTGAAATAATGACTTAGTGATGCAACTCAAAGCCAAATGCTAGCCAAATATGACTGAAGCAGCTTCAAAATTGGAAGTTTCTTCTTCCATTCTGTTATCTAAATGATACCATTCATTCCATTCTGGTATCTGTGTTTTTACTCATTTAGATACGTTTTGATATTGTGAACAGAAAAACTGGTCAACCATTGGATGGCCATTTATTTTTCAAGGTAAAGGTTAAAGATATTAATGACAATGCACCTGAGTTTCCCAAGGAAGCATATAGCGTTACAATAAGGGAGAACCACAGTAAAGGTAAGTGCCATCCAAACAAGGGATACTACTCTTTTGTGTTTGACTGCTCTTTTTAAATCCTTTGTCTTTCTCCTTTTTTACTACATCTGTTCTTCTCACTAGGTTTTACTTAAACACTGATGGGTTTAGGGACTATATCCTGTAAAGGACTATTTCCTGCCTCTCGACTTCTTGTCTGATCAACCTCAATGTATATTAGCGTAATGTTGGAGACATTCTGGGGAAACTAAGATATTTCTTCTTAACTACAAACAGACTAATCTGCAGTGTGGATCTGGAACCTGCACATGCACGCTGCTTCACAGAAGACAGTCAGACACACTGTTTTAGAAATACAAAGACTTAATCTGGATGTGTAGACATGTGGGCATGGTGCCAACTCCTCAGGAGCTGGCATAAATACCTAGTGAATGTTTTTGATAAATCCAGGAGTGTGCTAACTCTGTTGTCTAACAGTGCTTTAGGCAGATTTGCCACCCAAATGAGGGGGAGGCCAGTCTTTGCAGGGATAATGACAGCCACAGCAGAAGTTATAGGTTTTCTTAGGACTTCTGTGTTCAAGAGCTTGCAGACAGGCCTGAGAAACTCCATGTCCAGACTAAACACTTTTATTAATGTCTCAATTCTTCATCATAGATGAGCCAGTTTTCCAAGTTATTGCCTTGGACAAAGATGAAGAAGGCAGTGCAAATTCTCAGGTGTCCTATTCTCTAAGTATGCAAATGCCTCTTCTGGATGGATTCGCATTTAATATTGATCCTACCACAGGATCAATATTTCTGTTAGGATGCCTGGATTATAAGGTGATGTAAATATGGCAGCTCCTTATCATTTAATGCATGATACCTGTTCACTGTACATTAACCAGGTGTGAGGGGAGGGAGGGAGAGTCTCACATCCAGCTTTGTAGCTGTGACTGGCAAAATGCGGGAACTGCTTTTGAACTAAGTTTGGAACTTCCTTTCTGCTCTTTTTCAGACTGCCAACTCTTTCAAACTTCTGATTAAAGCCAGTGACCATGGAACTCCCCAGCTGTCATCTACTGCAACAGTGAATGTAGCTATTGAAGATGCAAACAACCACCTCCCTGTATTTACTAGTGACAATGTAAGGAAAAACATTATTACTTTACTGAGCCTTCCTAAATACATTTCAGTTCTTCAAACTGCTAAATACACTCAGCAGTGGAGATAGGAACCCTCAGACACATGCAGAATCAGGCCAAAACACGTGCGAATAAACTTTATGTGATAGAAGACATATCTCTTAAAAATGTGGACAGTAGGAGAATGCGACTATTGAGAGTGATGAACTTCGTTAGTTTTCCATATACAGCACTAGAAGGTTTTTGTCTCACTATTGCGGTAAGGGTGCTGACAGACTTGCTTATTCTAACATCTGAGAAGCTAAGGTGCTGATTACAATCTACTCTTGAAAGATCCTAGTTTTGATCCATGAAGACCTCAATGGCCCTAAACCTGCCTGCCTACAAACTCATGACATCTTAGTGGGGCAGTTAGGTGTGGCAGCAACACTTCTGCTGGCATATTCTGTGAGGGCGCTTGTAGAGCATTTGCCGTACGAATGGCAGCAACTGAGCTTGCTGGCAGGAAGAGGGCTCTGAGGAGTTAAAAGCTGTGAAGGAGTAAACAGCTACATCTAAATTCAGAGAGGAGCTATCAATTTTCAGGCTCTGGTTCCATTAATAGCTCAAGTCCCATAAAGACTGTTTTTGTAATTGGCATGTTGACACATTGCTGTGGTGTAACCCTGGCTGGCAGCTAAACACCACGCAGCCGCTTGCGCACTCCCCTGCAGTGGGATGGGAGAGAGAATTGGAAAGGTAAAAGTGCAAAAACTTGTGGGTTGAGATAAAGACAATTTAATAGGTAAAGCAAAAGCCGTGCACACAAGCAAAGCAAAATAAGTAATTCAGTCACCACTTCCCATGGGTAGGCAGATGTTCAGCCATGTCCAGGGAAACAGAGCTCCACCACACATAATAGTTACTTGGCAAGACAAATGCTGTAACTCCGAATGTCCTCCCCTTCCTCCTTCCCTGCAGCTTTTATTGCTAGACATGACATCATATGGTATGGAATATCCCTTTGGTCATTGGGGTCAGCTGTCCCAATGTGTCCCCTCCCAACTCCTTGTGCACCCCCAGCCACTCACTGGTGGGGTGAGGTGCAGAAAAGGCCTTGACTCTGTGTAAGCACTGCTCAGCAGTAACAAAAACATCCCTGTGTTATCAACACTGTTTTCATCACAAATCTGAAACATAGCACCATACAAACTACTGTGAAGAAAATGAACTATCTCAGCCAAAACCAGTACTCACATCCAGAGTGCAGAGTCATGTCAAGCACTGATATGTGTAAATATTTGAAGTTGTGAACAGTAAGCATAGATACTGGGTTACAAAAGTGGGTCCAATGTCACCTATGAAAGCAAACATACTTACTAGTGTGTTACTATGGTAGGTTTCCTACTTGCAGAACGGTGTTTGGAAGATCTGAGGTAATAAGGTTAGATAATCTGCCAAAACAGGTTTATACAAGAAATCTGTGCTTCATCATCATTAACTCCAGTCTCGTAAAATTCCCAGCCTTCTCACGGCAGTGATTTGTTCCCTCTGTTGGAGTGCATGTATTCTTTACAGCATTTTAAAAAGTTGTTATACAAGGAAAGTATTGTTTACAAATTAGAAGGTAAGAGTCTTAATTTTCAGATCTCAATGAGTGACCAACTAATATGAAGAAAATAAACACAAATTACATTTTATTACCTTCTCATCTTTTAAGACATATTTCTGCCTTAGATGATTTAATTGACATTTCTTAGCCTGGGTTTGGAGTGCTAGTTAGGAAGCTGGTGGCTGCATTGCACCATCAAAAACTTAAACCATTGTGAGAAATTACCTAAAATCTTACACATACCTCCTTCCTACAAGGTCAGCTATGTAACATCTGCAGACTAGTTCTGGCCTAAGCCTGTATGCACCAATCTCTTCTACATGGCAGAAGACAGTCCTGAATGAAAAGCCCCAGTAGCGTTTGTGGGCCTATTGCTATAGTCAGTATGAGAAGAGATGAGCAGTGTCCTGGTTTTATATGAAGATCAGGTTTAGTAATATGTTCTTTACAGAGTCATTGGGAATGTGTTGGAAGAAAGTTAGTTCTGTACCTCATATAAGGGTTCTTTATCACTGAATGGGGACATATGAACAACCATAGACAATAACACTGGGTGCAGAAAGTAGCTTCACTTGGTCTAGTGGTGGAACTCTGGTTCAGAACTGACTAACAAGCCCCTTCCTCTTGGGGAAAAGAAATAGTCCTTATTTCTTTCCTTTCCCCTCCCAGTACCAGCTGCAGATTTCAGCAGGTCAAGAACATCCCGCTATATTGCGGATCCAAGTGGAAGATAAAGACTCTCCCAACACTCCAGCTTGGAGAGCAAAATTCAGAGTAACAAAAGGCAATGAGAAGGAACAGTTCACCATTGAGACGGATCCAGTCACAAATGAAGGCATTTTGAGTATTGTTGAGGTATGGAGCAGTAATTGATGAGCTACAGCATGACAATGTGTAGCGTGGCCAGTCTGATTACAAGACTAATAGCTTAGCATCTTATCTGAGTTTGGTGAGCTCAGTTCACATCTGAGTTCCAGGTATATAGAGATGTTCAAAGTTCATAACTGCTAATTAGACTTTTGTCTGCTGTTTTCAGCCTCTCAACTATGAAAATGACTCTGAGATTAGACTTGTCATTTCTGTAGCAAATGAAGAACCCTTCTTCTTCTGTAAAAATGGCATCATGATGATCTCAAGCCTAGAATCCAGAAATACAACTGTGAACATCAAGGTCTTACAGTCACAACATGCTCCTAGGTTTCATCCTCCTATACTTCTTGTCCAAATAGGAGATTCAATGAAGCCTGGGAGAGTATTTAGAAGGTATCCTGCCACATATCCAGGTGATGTGCCAAATAAGATAAAGTAAGTGGAGATGCTTCTAACTCTCAGCTTAAGAAAGAGCTTAGGAATATATAGAGGTTTTCAAGTTCAATTTGGTACATATACATATATGAATATGCATACACACATATATCTACGGCTACATGAACATACACATTAGAGGTGCAGGTTTACTATTGATGATACTACAGATTCAGATAGCTGGTTCTGTAAGATACAATCTAAAGGTGCAGTCAGTCCTTGTTTGCTCAATGTTTCTCTTGTCTTCAAAATAGTTTTGCCTAAAACCAGGTTGCATTATTCATATTTTACTTTTGATGACAACATTTTGATGCCATAAAAAGGACTAAGGTATGGCTGGCTCTAAGAATGGTAATCTGACGTGGAAATCAAATACTTTCTTAGCCCCTAGGAACAGTTTTGATGGGCCTGTACAGGGTATGGGGACTTGTATGGGGAACTGTTTGTTGGCTGTGTTGAAACCCACAGCTTGTCATAGCGTTAACAAAAGTAAGCATCACTAACAAGTAAAAATACTTACAGAGCTCAAAAGAACAAAGAAATTTTCTATTCTTCAAAATCCATTGAAGAAAATACGGCATTTGTAGCTTTTTCCTTTCTTTTTAAGATATGAACTAGCCCATGACCCAGCTGGCTGGCTGAGTGTGGATGAGAATTCTGGAGTTCTTACTGTGGCAAAAGAATTTGATCAAGAATCTCCTTATGTGAACAACAGCCTGTACACCATCATTGTACATGCTATTGACCATGGTACGTAGCCAGTTCAGAAAATATTCAAGCAGTATTTGAACTGTTTGAGGTGAGGTGCGTGTTAAACATAAAATGATAGCAAGACTAAGGATCTAAGTGGGGAATGGTAATGCAGAACACCCTAATGTTTAAAACTTGTGTTATGTGTGACTAGTAGGATAAGCCAGACAGAAATCCTGCCAATGGACTGGCTTTTGTCCATACCCAGTTATGAGTGGTTTTCTGTTTCTTTTGCTCCTACCTAGGTATTCCACCACAGACTGGTACTGGCACCATCCTGCTTTACTTGTCCGACATTAATGATCATATGCCAACATTGGTGGCTCCTTCTTTAGATGTGTGTGACAAAAAAGAAGGGACGCCTCTCATTATAAAAGCTAAGTCTGCTCCAGTCCATTCACGTTCTGGGCCATTTACATTTGAGCTGGCTGAGGACTCTGAAGATGTGAAGAATAACTGGAAATTAGGAAGGAACTTTGGTGAGTTCTTCCTTTCATGTCCTTCATGAGAAGTTCATTGCCACTTATGCACCTTCTAGTTATTTCACTGTCTCTTACCTTTATGGTTTGTTTCTGATTAGTCAGAATGAGGGTGAAAGGACACAGAAGAACAGCTTTCAAAATATAAAGTTACTGCAATTTGAAAAAAAGTTACATTGTTCTTCATCTCTGCTGGGGACAGGAGCAGAAGCAATGTGCTCAAATTGCAGAAAGGGGGATAAGATTGCTGAGGAACCACTTCTGCATTTGATTAACTTCCTAATGAATTCTAGAGGTTATCAGTGCAGCTATGCCAGAATGCAGCAAGACTGCGACAGATCTCTCTGTCCAGTAGACTCAGCAAAGTGATAAAGTGGGATGTCATTTTGTCCTATTTACTATGGTGCATTAAGCTGGACAAAGTATTAGAAATTGGGGTGCAAATGTGTGAATTTTCCTTTGATTAGCAACAGGAGGGACTGTAGAACATGAGACTTCTCTCTATGAGTCTTGAAATAATTTGCTTGTTTTCTTTTTAGGGGACTCAGTTGAACTTTTAATGTTAAGAAGCCTCCCACAAGGTAGCTACTTGGTACCTGTCATTATTCAGGACAGGCAAGGATTTTCTACAAGGCAGAATCAGCATGTTCGGCTCTGCTTTTGCCCAGATGGACATACGTGTGAAGATTCGCCACTTCCACAGGCAGCAGTGGGACTTGGAAGTGGTGCCATTGCAATAATAGTGACAGCTTTCTTATTGTTACTGGGTAAGTAACCTTCTAACTTGTCCAGGCAAGTCATCTGTCATCTGCCCATTGGATCTCATTGCAATTGCAGCTCATGAACATGTGCTAAAATCTACCAGTCTTAACAGGAAAGACCATTTACCTTCATGTGTTAGAGTGTAGTCAAGGTGCAAGCAGCTAATACTTGCAGTCTTCATGGTGCCTGCATCCATGTGTCCTGATCCGTGACCTGCTCTCTCTTCAAATTTTAGGAAGACCTTAGTTTTCAAACACAGCTCGTGTTGGCTGCTGCTGAAGAGATGAACTAATGGTTCTTTATCTGAAGCAAAAATGAGTAGATTATCTGACCACTATTCCTCTGGCTACCTGTGAGTGATCTAGTATGTCTGCCTGCTCAATGCAGTGCTCTGTGGAGATAATAGCTTGTCTTTCTAAAGCGGGCTAACCACCCCAGGCCAGGCATTGCATCCACACAGCCACCTTGTTGGAGGTTTCCGAGTTAGCTCATTTGGAACTGAGCTGGGTACCTCACCAACCCACTGTATTGAGCCATACAGATCTATTCACAATGCCCATTTCACCATTCATTTTCTTGTTACAGCAGTTTCCAGTATTCTACTTTGCTGGTTTTATGTGCCGAGATCTAAAAGCAAAGCAATTGTTCTACCCCAAGAAGGTGATCAAACTTTAATCAACTACAATGAAGAGAGCAGAATGTTTTCATCTCAAGTAAGTGCAAAAGCATATATTCACATTAACCAACCAGTGTTGTGTGGCTGAATCTGGTACTAGTCATCTCTTTTATTATGTTTCCTCTGGTTTTGGTATTGAGCAAAATACAGCGCCTTTTTTGTTTTTTTTTTTCCTCCCACTAAGCATATCTGGGAAGTGGTGCTCTGCATGGACTGGATAATGCTACTCTGGTGACAGACTGTTATCACTCCTACCATTTTTCAGCATCAGTAGGACCATCCAAGGTGTCTCATCCTACTGATGAATCCAACAGATGAGGAGGCACATAATGTCTTGTCACACTGCACATACTAGTGTTTTCGACAAGGAAGTAAATGAAAGTTTAGTCTGCAAAAAGGTGTGATCCTTCACAGCCTAGTTCAATTTCTCATTAATACCATCCCTCTCCCTGTATGCAGGCTAAGCTGGATACTACAGATCACACTGTTCTACCACTTGTGTCTGTGGAGGCTAGAAAAGAAGTGATTGCTGAGGTAACTGCCTGTTTCCTTATGTAAATGCCCTTTTTTATACCTCAGAAATTGGTAATCCCAAGAATGAGGTTTGGTATTAATAATAGTGGAAAGAATAATGCATTATAGTTCGATTAGAAAATAAGTGTCACTTGTTGGAGATTCCACTGCTATTCAAAATACCATTGACAACTTTTTTCTAACAGCTTTCGGTTTGAGACTGGCACTTCTTTTCATTGGTTATTGTTCTAAATATTTGAAAGTGTAATTTCTGCCAAAGTTCTTGCCAGAAATCACTGTACCTGAATGGATAAGCACAAGATTTTATTTAGTTCTTGGCATAAGTGAAATGGAACCATCATTCTTCAGATATCTATCAAAAACATGCTGGTCAACATCTTCTACTTAACATAATGTAAAAGTGTGGACAAGTTTTATGAGTATTTTTATGACTATAAGATGTACTTCTGGGGGTTTGAAGGCTTTTGAGGTTGTTATGTGGATTTTTGTACTGTATTCTCTAACAGAGGTCTATTTTTATTGTAAAGAATGCCTGAAGGAAATTGTGGTCTACATCAGTAGGTGACTGCCATGTGTTCTGTTCATAAGTATGTAGTGATCACCGAGAAACTAAGAACAATCTCTGTCTTACAGCAGGCAAATAAAATGTAAAATAGCCTTTTTATGTATGTGACAACCCAATTCCACAGTCCTTAAGACTGTAGTTAGGAGCTAGGATTACCTGTGTGAGTAGATATTATAAAGTTCTGAGGTCATGTTTGGTCCTGTGAATGAAAAGGAATTGAATACATTTAGAGGAAGAAACATATTTAATTACTGGAGATTATGAAGAATGCCTACAGTTGGTGACGGTACACATGCAGTATGTACTCATAAGAAGAAACAGTCCCTAAACAGAAAAAGCTGCAATGTAACTAGAGAAGGGAGCACAAGAGAAATGGATGTTACAGGGAAAAAGATAGTTGGATTTATTTGTACCTGAAAGAAATGTTATTAGGTGACTTTATGCTGGCCAAACCTGAGATACTATGCCTGTCTTCCAGGATGGCCCGTACAATAGTTACAAGACATTCCAAGTAAGACAACTTGATGGCATCATACCGACAGTGGACAAAATACTGGGTCAGGTAAGAAATTAATGGGGAATCCCTCCTTTGTCAAGTTGGCTTGTAAGAATAGGAAAAAAGGCTTGCAAAACTAGAAAGCTTTTATGGCTTCAGCTAATCTCTCAGCCCACATCTAAGCAGCATTACAACTGAAAGCAAGGGATATATATGTGATTGGGAAACATTGAAGACTTGCTGAAAATGTCTTGCCTCCTAGACTTCTTGCTGCCTCTGGCAGATCACCCAGCAGTTACTGCAAGGCTGGGGTCTGTCACCTGTAACAAATTCTTCAAGATGGGGAGGTGGAGCTCAAATGCTTTCCATTTCTGTGCAGGGTTAAAGTTCAGTTGCCTGCTCTTTTGCTTCCGTGCTAGCAGGGAAATCTAGTTCCTCTTGCCATGAACTACACGTTCACAGACCTGACCTTCACGCCTCCTTGGCCAAGCTGCATGCCTCCATGCAGTCATGTGTTTACTTGATAGCGGGCTGGCCCAGGGCAGATCAATGCTCCTTTCTGCCTCAGCTGAACTCCAGGGAAAGTTCAGGCTCTGGTGCTTATGAAACTACAACTTTTCCTTATCAGAGAAAGACTCGTACTCTCCACTGTAACCTCCTGGTTTACCTGCCTAATTTGCATACTATGAATGCTTTTAATTTCCAAAAAGGCAGTAGAAACTGCCATGATGATTTGTATTTTTTCTTCCCTTCTCTAGAAACTGTATTACCACAACACACTGGAAGATCATGGGGCCACGTATGAACCTTGCAGATACGCTGAGGAGGGAGAACCAGAGCTAAGTGACTCCTTGTGCTCTGTTGCCAGTGGCAGTGAGGTCTTGCCTGTTGATTTTTTGAACACTCTGGGACCAAACTTTTCTGCTCTGGAAGAAATCTGTCAGAAGTGATTGCCATCATTCAACTAATTTCAGAAAACTGTGATTACTTTGTGGTGTTGCAAAGGGTTCTGGCAGAAGCACTGACAAATTTGGGAAAAAAGAACCATCTGCGCTTGAAAGTGTTGCAGTATGTTTGCACCACGAGTACCTGGCCTTTTATTCTTCCTGCCTGCACTGTCTGCATGTCTGCAGCCAAGAATGTGATGTGTCTGGAAGGTCCACTATACTCTGAAGAGACGATAGAGTGATTTTGACATATTGTGTGCAGCCTTACACAAATAGAAGATCTGAAATTAAGGATCCTCAATTTAGTATGCAACGTTAAACCCAAAATCTACTAGGCTAGAAATTCCAGTCACAGTTCCATATGGAAAAACCCAGTTTTGAACAGAGATGGCATTACCAGCTAGGCCAGTGATACAGTCCTTTCTCCAGTAAGTGGTCTCTTTAAATCCAAGATTAAGTTTAGTAGAGCACCACGAGGATCTGACTTAATTATCAGATCTTTTATTTCTATATGACCTTGAAACATTTAAGAGAAAGTGTACTTCTACTCTTAGTGTGACCGTAACCACATAATCACCTGAGAGGTCTGCACCATCCTTGCCTTTTGGCATAACAAGCACTTATTTAGTGCCTGCGTGCTTATGCTGGCATCTGGTGGCTGTCCGTATTATTACACCCTTGTAAAACAAATGCTAAGGAGTTGTTCACCAAGGACAAAGTACGGTTATTCTTTTCATTCAAATAACTACCTTCTCTAAATTAGCTACAAGTGAACGTGATGAAGAAATTATTGGGTTTCCTCAAGCACCACTGATAAAACAGATAAAATAATAAAGAACGAATAGTATCAAATTTCCCTATATGGAAACCATGGATGTGTTACTTCTAAATTTTGTGGTTCGTACATGTCTGAATGAAGTGTCTAGAGAGCAAGTCCTGTGAGGAACGGCTAAGGGAACTGGGTTGTTTAGCCTGGAGAAAAGGAGGCTGAGAGGAGACCTTATTGTTCTCTACAACTACCTGAAGGGAGGTTGTAGCCAGGTGGAGGTCAGTCTGTTCTCCCAAGTAACAAGTGAGAGGACAAGAGGAAATGGCCTCAAGTTGCACCAGGGCAGGTTTCAGCTGGGTATTAGGAAAAATTTCTTCACCAAAAGGGTTATCAAGCATTGGAACAGGCTGCCCAGGGAAGTGGTGGAGTCACCATCCCTGGAGGTATTTAAAAGATGCGTAGATGTGATGTTTAGGGACATGGTTTAGTGGTTGGACTTGGGATGTGCTAGGTTAATGGTTTGGCTTGATTATCTGAAAGGTCTGCTCCAGCCTAGACGATTCTATGATTCTGTGAGTGTGTGCAGTTGACCTATGCTCAGTTATAGCATGATTGCTATCAGTGTTACAATACAGGAATGAGGAAAGAATAGCTCTGAAGATAGTGTTCTGTTGTTAGGTAAGTTATACAGGCAATAAGAGATGGAATTAATTACAAATCCTACTTCTCTTCTATTTCAATTCTGTACTAAAAGAACAATGCTTTGCCCAAAGCAAGCACTAAGTCTAGTATCTAAGGCACTGTTCTTCTGTTTCAAAGTTTATTTAACCAATAAATTATGCTTTTGCTCAGATGTTATTAACTAATAATTCAAGGCTAGAAACTTTGTTTTTTCAAGTGTGACAAAAGAATTTGGCTGAATGGCAGGCAGCTAAGTTTTCCTAAGTGCCATCAGCAGGATCTGTTTACACAATAAATCACTACTCTGATAAACTATCTCTAACTTACAGTTCCAGATGGAAGACTTCAAATCAGGCCAGTGGTTTAGCAGCAAATTACTGAAGATTAAAAATAATAATGAAAGTATTCTGTGTGTTTATTGTTCATGTAAACATGAGTCTACAGCATACCATGCTTACAAACTCCAAAACATCAGATGTGATGAGACTCACAATTGCTAATGCCAGAAAAAGTTGTCTCTCCCTTGCACGGAAGAAAAATAACTGTTTTAATGAAAAGCTATTGTATAGCTTTTCACTGGGGTTTCTTACAATCATATACAATGTGCCCATATAGGTAGTTACATTCATTATTTCAGTGTCTTCAAGGATTTAGAAGACTTCCACACACTAAGCTAATACACCTTCCCAGCATCATTGTGAGGTGAAGATGTACGTTTACACTTAAAAAGCAGAAATTAAGGCAGAAAGAGCTCCTTGGTTGACCACAGTCACACAGAGAACTTGCGGCAAACTAAGGAATGGCACTTAGCCATTGGGCTCTCTGTGTGTTCTCTTTCACCACCAATGCTGACCTTCGCAGCAGCTTTTTGTGCTGTCCCAATTGACCAGATCTGAAGAATATGCAGTCTGCTCTGGTCATATCAAAACGCTACAAAATCTTTAGTATATACAGTCTTGGAGCAAACAGTGATGGAAGTAACAAATAATTAAAACCTTCCTTTTACAGATAAGAGACTGAAAAATAGAAATCATGTCAGCTCCCATAATCAAAGAGACTTGCAGAATGGATCTAGATTTTCAGAATCCCCTTTTGGCACTGTAATCATGGAAGTATCATTATATTACTAATTCCTGTCAAGCCTTGTCATTTATGCAATTACCTGGACAAAAAATATTCCTCCCTTTTCTCACTAAGCATTTGCAATCACAAATTTGGTGATGTGACACTTGAACCCCTGTTAATAATCCCATTGTTCACTGATCTTTTTATCTAACTACGATAGATATATGTATATGTGAGCGCATAATGAGGTGTGCAGTTCATTGGAATGATTGCTCCAATATTTTAAATGTCACTATGTGCCTTTTAATAGGAATGAGTACTTTTATGTAGGAATGACAAAGCATGCTACAAACACCTAAATAACCACTCAAACTACTGAAAGCTTTTATGATCCCTGCTGCCAAAATACGGACAGGTAATCTGTCATGTGCAACTGGGGGTGTCTGGACACCAGCAAAACTCAACAGAGGATCCAGAAAGTCTAGCGTTGCAGGTCTGTGCCTCAGCTCCATCACAATTATTTCTTTCTCCACCTGTCTATAAGGTTTGAGTTGACATTTCTTCTCAAATGGGAGTGAAGGAAACCTACGTTAGCTGATTAATCTCCTATTGTCTTAAAGATGAGAAACATCTGCTTGAGACACCAGTGAATTTTTAGTGGAGTTTGGCAGTAGGGAGGCGCAGGCTGATGAGGTATACATTCGCTATCACATTACTACAATCAAAAAGGTTTATTTACAGGCTTTCAAGAGACACAATGATTACCAAGTAGTGAAAATGAGGCATAAATCAGAGCATTTCCCACCTATATCACACTTTGCATCAATCACACTTCTAAGGACAAATAGCAGGAGGCTAGTCAGCAAACTGTATGGCTGAGGTCTACATCAGGAGACAAAGAAGTAAGTGCTGGAGGCAGCATGTTCACCGGTGCCACACAACACACTGGCTATTATGATATCCCAGTCAGGCTTTGGACCTCACAACTGCTGTCACCCTGTCTCTGCTGAGGCTGACAGAGAACCATCAGACTCCCAGTCACTGAGGGAGCTTTCAAATGTTGACATGAAGGCTGATGCGCGGTCCCTGCCTGACACATACTCCTTCTCCACCAGTGCCTCGCAGCAAACCTGGGCTGAGGGATAGGACCTTTAGTCAAGGCAGCTTGCCGTATTTCTTCCCAAGGCCCCTCTGCCTCTGCCTGGTGCCTCTCTTCCCCCCAAAGCCAGGCAGACAGCTCACGCGTCACCCACAGAACGGTGCAGAAATAGCCATTGCTCAGGGGACAACGCCAGGGCTGGTGTCAGAGGAGTGCTGTCAATGCAAACACAAGTATGTGCTACCGATGGCCTCGGCTCATGCTCTGCTCATACATAATGGCAGAGGGAGTGTGTGAAGGCTCTGGTTTGTTCAGGGTCTGCTTTAAACTAAGAACCTTCATGGCTTGCTGTTTTGTAAATGCTGGTGATGGGCTATAGTGTTTCAATTACCTGTTCGCAGCGAGAGGTCTAATCACGATGCCTGTGAATCCCCATTACTTCTGGCCCCTGCTGTGCCCGAGTCAGTGGGAGTCCCAGCAGCACAAATGTTTATCTCCGCACAGTCTTCATCTCTGTCTTTGTTTTGCCTCATTTATAAAAATCTTCCTTAAAAGTAAATGACACACAATCAGTAAAGGGGAAATTAATCACACTGGAACCAAACTTCTGACACTGAGTTTTAAAGGAAGCAAGAGAGACTGATCATAGGATGGTCCTATAGAGAGTGGATGTCAGCACGTTAGCAATAAAATCTGTCTCAGACAGAAAGCATTTCCCCTGTCTTCTATTTCCTCTACTCTGCTGAGCAATGGCAGATCCCCTGGGATTGTTAGGCTGCCACAGAAAGAGTATGAGTTTTAATCAAATATTTCTGTGCCAGTTTGGGGTAATTTTCTCCCTTCTGAAGGATCCATTTGTCCTGATTAAGGTATTACAACAAGTCATTTAAAGGACAAATAAATGACGAGATTTTATAACGGAAGGGTAACCCTGTGCTGAACGGCCACAGTTCCTTCTATGAATGCCTCAGGTGCTGTCATATTTCACAGTCCTAATAATTAAACACTTGGTAACAGAGTGTTGAATTAGTGTTTTAAAAAAATTCATAGGGCAAGCTGGGGACTTTTCTCAAGGTTTTCTGAGAGCAAGCAGGGAACAGATGCTGTAGCACTTGTGGTAGCACCAAAGTTTCTCAACTCAGTTCAAAAGCCACTATCACCTTCAAAGAAACTGAAAATGGGCTTTTTCTTTCTTAACACATGCTGATGCTGAAGACTGAGAATAATGAGAGAATTATGCCATTCCAGTGTGGCTTTCCATTTCAGCCTGTAATTGCACTTGGATGGGAAAGCTGGTGATTGGGGAATAGTGAGGGAAGACACATGCAAAGCACGGGCAAGCAGATGCTGTCCCATCACTTCCTTGTGCCATTTCTGCTCTTCACACTCCCATTATTTCACACTTTTCAAAAGTGATGAGGAGTCTTCAAAATGGAAACCTCTACTCTGCTGTGCTAAAGCTGTTAGTGAACCATGGCACATTGACCTGGATCTGACCAGGATACTTTCCTGATGTCTAGAATAACATAATTCACAATGTCTACTGTAATTACTTAATTCTATCCTGAATGCACGTTTCTTAGGGACGGGTACATTTCTCAAGAAACAGAAGGCACTTGGAAAACTTGATTATTTAATATTTCAGATGCCTACTTTGTTTCGCTTAACACTTGTGGCAGGAGTCTACTATTTCCAGTTACCCTGTGAGGTGTGAACTGAAACTCAAACTCACAAAACATGTTTTACTCTGAAGGATAAATCTCTACATTTCTTCTGCTTTGCTTGTGCCACCTCTCTGCTGCTGAGGATGCTGCAGTAAACCCCAATTTGCAAGACAACCATTCTATCCCATGGAAAATGAAGCAAACTGAGGCTACAGAAGACAGCAGAGGCCCTTCAGCCTTTTCCCCTGTCCCCTAAACAGATGTAATTACCCAATGTGAGATTTGGCAAGAGTGATTGAATGAATAAATAGAATAGCAAAGCTAAAATTTCCAGAAGCTCATACAACATCATCTACTCTTTGCAGGTTCTTCTATCACTTGCATCAGAATAGTCCTGGAGTGTCACACAGCCCAGTAATCTCCAGTAACATATTATACAACAGGACTAACACCTATTCCTTCTTTCTACTTCCCCCAAGAGATGAAAGCCCAGTCTTTTGAGAAAAAGGGGCTCTCATTGGTAAACTATCAGTATAAAAAAGTGTTTTTTCTTAAACCGTAACTTCACTAAATATATCTGTATTGTTGGGACCACACTTACAAAGATCTTTTTTGTACAATCTATGGAATATTCATAATAGTTGAATATGATATGTTATTAATAATTCAGTAGTTTTTAGGTTTTTCTAAGTGCTATAAAATAAGAAAGAGAACTACTTCAGGGATTCAATTAGCAAATTATTTCAAGACACTGCTAATTATTAATGCTTCCTGACAGAGGTTTTTCCTGTGTAACGGCAGTTCTATAATTATCCAGAAGATGGCATAAGTAGGCCAGTTATAGACCTTCCAGTACTAAGAAGTACAACTGAGGAAGGCTTACTAATACAGTATTTCAAAACAAATCTACTTATAAAAATGTATATTTTGATAAGGTCAGTGAGAGGAGTTTTCTTTCTTAAGACATAGCCCTTTCCTCATCAGCATCATGTAAGGAAAGAACCACTTAATAGCTATACAACAGTACTGGGAGAAAGGACTCTGAGGAGGCCTACACGAAAATCTTAAGCAGATATTTATGATTTGTTCTGCATCAGGCTGTGTCCATTATATAGAAACCTTTCTATTTGCCCACTGTTTCTTTTGATGAAGAGACAGCAACAATGACTGGTAAGAAAGATATCTCTGTATTTTTGTCTGTATTGTACTCTGCCTAGCACATTTCATTCTGTTTGCCTTTTCAAAAAGTTTTATTAAAATAATTTCTGCAAGTATAGGGCGTATAGGAGAATTCATTTACATCAGCAAATGAACACTTCAAGCACAAAAAGGGGATTTATATTTGCAATGGGCCTTCAATATGTAACTTTCCACATAAGCAATTTAGATATTCCCATATATATTTTCAGTATTCAAACCTATAAATCCCATAACCAGAAAAGATGCTCTGTACGGTGCAGTAATTGATACTTCAAAGGAGAAACAAAAACTGGAGGAGACCAGTTTCCTTCCCTTCCTTCAGTGTTTTTAAATGCCTAAATCATGGCTCAGGGAGACAGCTGATAGTGTCAAACAGTAGTTCTGGATGATGTAAGCGTACTTGGGATTAGTAGGAAATTTGCTAACTTGAAACCTGCCTGTCACACTGAGGTTATTGTCCAGAAGTGAAACTGTGGAGAAATGCAATTAGTCAAGCAACCCTTCTTGGACCGTGGGTCAAATTCTGATTATGCAGATGCTGAAAGTGATCTTGATAGACTCCACATTCACATCTTTTTTACACATCTATGCCACAGAATTTTCATAGTTGAAGCCTCCCCTTACGAAAGACCAAGAGCTGCATTAGTAGAGCTATTGCCAGTCAGCTCTGAGATACAATAGTTCAGTTACATAGGGAGATTTGTAAACAGCTGGCAAGTCAAGCATCATATTTCTAATTTCTGAATTATTTCAAATGAATTGATAAAGGCAAAATGCCTAGGATTAGGAAAAAAATGAGTATATTAATATAGAAGAGGAGAAAAAATATTAAACATACCTATTTCTTTCAGAACTGCAGATCATCACATCCTTCCTGATCTCCATCAAACGTCAGTGAATCTTAGTCAACATGTTGTAAGGGCAGGTGTCATCTTTAATTCCTTGACAGAGCCTGAAACAAGAGATTTTAGTCCCCAGTTAGGCCTCCAAGATGCTTCCACTAGCAGTCAGACACGGAATTAGTATTTGTACTTTTGAAGTTTTTTCCAACAGCTTTTGCAGGGTATCTGTGAAAGGGTATTTTTTATCCTGTAATATTTGCTTCCTGTCCAGAATAGCTTCTACATAACCAGAGATAGGAATCTCACATTTAAAAAATAAATAAATAAATAAATAAATAAAAAATCCATGTTTTTGTTTTCAAACATTTAGTTTAAGAAACATCAGCTATGGCCAGGACTACCATAGAAACACAAAACCTCAGTCAGGTTCAACTTGTCATGTTGCCAGGAATGCTGCTTAGAGTAATACAAACACCATCAACCTATTTAATTGAATTGCATTTAGAAAAGATATGGAAAAGATGATGATTGTGGAAGCTGTACCAACAAATCTTCCAAAGAACATGTTACAGATTTTTATATGAAGAAAAAAATAACAAATGTACTACAAGGCACTAGCACTCACAGTTGTTCCTAGCAAAAAGTCAACATAAAGAAATGGCTTTTAGGGTAGAAACTGGAGTGTATTCTGGATCCCGAAAAGCTGCTGACACAGGCTGTAACTGATGGAAAACCAACAGAACCTGTCATCTCCGTGTTACAGTACTGACAGTATAAAAGGTATTTTCATTTAGAAATTCATTTGAAAGCAGTAGTGACAAGTGAATTCCTATTTCCATCTACAGTGGAAAGAATTTCTCACTCCAGTGCCTGATCCTTCTACTATGTTAGGGAAAATCAAGAAAGAGTCTAGTAAAGCCAGTGTGATCAAATGAAGCAAATGGAGAGGATGGGGCCCCATACATTTCTTGGTCAGAGGATCCATGCCTGTGTAATGCTGCCATACTTACAGATGCCAGCATTACACAGGAGGAACCATATGTCTTGTTGAAGAGAGGACGTTTTGGAAAGTATGTATTCAAAAGGAGACAAACTTAGGGAATCTGGACAAACAAGCTAAGTTTTCCCAATGATGTCAGAAATTGAGAAAGCTTGGACTGTAGAAACTGGGCAACTTCTTATTCAGATATTCTTAGAAATCAGAGTATAAAACAGTATCTCCTCAAATCCAAACTCGAATGAACAAGAATAAAGAATTCTGGAATGACTCAACACTAAAGCTAAAAAGGCTTAATATTGCCTGTTAGCAGAGCACTGTATGGGGAAGGGTGTAATGCAAACCTAGACATAATTGTACTAGAGAGGTGCTGTGTCTCCAGAGCCACCCCATACACGGAAGAGTACTCAAACTGCAAAATCCCTCTCCAGACACAGCAGTGTCTCTTCCCAAGAAAATCAGGACCTCAGGTGGAGGAGACAGTTCGTGTTTGCATCTTGTTCCAACAGAACAGCAAAGGGTAACTGGAGCACGCATCCATCACAGGGGCTAGGAAGCACTGCCAAGGCCAATAATTAAGATGTAAACTAAGTTTTCTTGCTTGGAGATCCAGGTAGCTTACTCCAAAGCAGAGCCAGAGAGCAAGCTACCACTATGGTATGATGGATAATGGGCAAGTTTTGGTTCAAGTGAGAGCTGAAAACCTAAGCTAATACTGCTGTATACATCTAGTCATGGTATGCAAAATAAAGTTCCCTCAGAATGAGAAGAGAATAAAGAAACTAGGAGTCCCAACAGGTTGATTCCTGATCTGCAAATTAGCAGAAACTGAAAATCACGCTTCATGAGACTCCTCTGTGACCCTGGGTAAGTTACTTGCAGCCAGATTTTAACAAAGTATTCAGCATCCACCTCCACTGGAATTAGTGGAAATTAAATGTCATAAATCTGTCTACTACATCTCTCCAGCTGTGAAATGGGAACAGTCCTTCCTGTCTCAAAGAAATATTTCCAAAGATTATGAAGTGTTTTGACAGGACAGTAATAGGAAGCATGTTAGTATCCTGAACAGAAAATCGAAGTTTCCCTTAACTGATGCGATGCTGATGTGCCGAATAAATATTGGTTTTAGGTTTTTTGTAATATTCAGGTTTATGAGCCAAATGAAAGCAAGGCATGGATGATATTTTTAATGTGCTGAATAAATATTCATCAGGATATGCATTTTTTAAGCTAAAGATCCAATATTATTTATAGTCTGTGCTTTCATGTAGAGAAGCTAGTTATATCAGAAATGAGGAGGAAAACTGACACCCTGCTGTGAGGTTCCTGGATATTTGCTAACAAGACCATGATGAGGGTGAAGCAATCATGTGCTTGACTTGAATGGAGTGTGGGAGTTCAACACCTCTGAAAAACTGAGATTTATTTCAGTATCCTGTTGAACTTCAATGGTTAACTTTAGGCATTTAAATAAGTTCATGTAAGATACTTGGCGAACATCACAAAGTGAGACATTGACAGAAACAGGCAAAAAACCCAAACACACACATCTACTGATTTAAAATCCCAAGATCTTTCAATGTAGGTGTTTTTAACATGGCAGAGAAACATCATTATTGGGAATTTTGTCTAGCACTCAAAATGCGGACTACATTTTTTGCACTTTCTGGATTACTGGGGTGGGGGGAGGTGTGTTTGAGCAGGAGTTTAGGTGTTTTCTCTGTTTTACTGGATGAAGGCAATCCCTACAGTCAACAAGCAGCAATTCACAAGAAAAGGAACAGCATAGTTCCCAGTTTTCCTTCTCAGCTGTCATTTGGTTCATGGAAAATTTTTTAGAACCACACTCTGGGAATGAAATATCTAGTCCCTTACTTAGATTGGAATACTTAGAAAGTCCTTAGAAAATGTACTTCCAGGTTTTGATTTCAGTTTGTCAGGAAGGCTTATACGAAGCCATTAGCACTGGTGTCTGTCCTTCCCCCATTACCACTCAGAGACTGCTTGCAGAGTCTATGCTATTGTATACAGTCCATCTTTATGTGCCTCTAAAAATGAAAAATAGGTCAAGAAATTGCAAGGTGAATGAGTTAATACATAAACCATTATCATATTCAAGGGCTATACAACTGAATATCTTCTATTTAATGATGAGGCAGTAGAGTCAGTACAGTGTGGTGACATTAATCATGGCAATACTGAAATTTTGTTACCATGGTGCGTTTTTTAAGAGGAAACTCTTTTAAGATGTAAATTAACTTTGTCTTAGAATTTCCCTCCTCACACCCTCAGTCAAGCAGTAATCACTGTTTATAGGCATTGTGTCAAAAGGATATGTTGAGCTGCTAGAGCAACTCAGAGACCTTATTAAGTATTCCCATAATAGCTGCCACCATCCTTATTTTGGCCCTATTGTAAAGGCATCCAATTTCCTCTCTGTCTCTTTGCACTTTTTACCAGACATTTCAGTAGTCAGGGAATGTTCTGCAATGACAGCTATAAAGTTTAATATCCTTTATCTAACATGAAGAATTGTAAAACAGGCATTTGTCCCTGCCTTTGGCCAGCCCAACTATCAAGACAGCAGAAAGTGTCTCTAAGCCTTGTTTGCTCCTTTCTCCAGACCTCACACCAAGTGTAGCTCGGCTGCAGAGGGAGAGTCTCTTTTGTGCACATGCAGCCATTTATTAGAATCTGCCGCTGCAAAATCTACCTATAAAGACCACAAGACAAACTGGAGCTTTACCTAACACTCCAGATCCATCTTCATCATGCCTAACTCTTAGGTTTACATCCTAACCTGTAAGTTAGACTCTCAGAGCCGGACAGCAGCAGTGAGATGATGGACTGGGGTGTTTTCTGGAATCGGATCAATTCCTGGGGAAAGGGAGCTGGGAATAAAGTCTGTGAGGCCTTGGATCAGGCCCAGGTTAGAGATGCTGAAGAAGCATTTCTGGGCTGGGCTGAAGGTCTGCTGAATACATGTGGTCAGGGAGCAGACAAGAGGGAAAAGCTTTTTGGATGTGAGAAGCTGGAGCAGGCAATAACATCTTTTTTGTGATCGTAAATCTATAGTAAAGTCAGCATTCCAACACACACAAAGCTGAATTTTCCATTGAGGTAAATTGTGTCAATTATCCTGATTTTGAAGACAAAATAATTCCTGGAAGACAGACTAGATTATTGTTACAGCTACAAAACAAATATTCTGTTATTGTAAAGGGTAATAATTTTGTGCTTTCTGAACTGAAAGACTATTGTCAATAAGTTACGGTTAGAGTTCATAATAGAGCCTGAGGGAGTCAGACACTCAAATGCCATTGAACTTCATAAACAGCTGAGTGCTTACATCCTTCAGGCTCCTCTTGTAAATCCTTCTCTTAAATTACAAATCTGGCTTATAAACACAAAAATCTATTTGATTGAAAGAAAGGTTTGCAATAAAGTATGGATCCATCCTAAATCCTTTGTTCACGAGATGCTGATCAATATGTATTAAATATACATAGCTCTATTGTGTTAGCTCATCACTTGTAAAATCTTTTGACCTTGAACTGGTTTTACTTCTTAATTTCACTTTTTTTTTTCATTTTTTATTGCCAAGTATCTGAATCAAAGCTCTCTGAAATAAGAAAAATAATACTAATTCTATGGTCATTGGCTCAGACTCTAGGCAAGGTATGTAAACCTGTATCTTTTTGCTTACAGGCAAATCCCTCTTGCAGAACAGTTGCAAAGTTTTCTGTGTAGTCATTTGAAGTAAATTTCCAGCTTCTAATCTCCCACTGGAGTGCAATTCAAAGGACAATGGACTGACTAGAATTCCTTTCTTGAATTCATTTTGATTTTAGTCGGACTTCAGTATTTCTGCCTTTTGATTGGAATCACTTCGTCCTGTCCCATCCATCAGAGAAGTCATGCCTATCTCCTTTTGGCATGGAGATGCCATTTTGCTGTGAAAAATGAAATGCAGGCAAAACACTGTGCTTTTGCATAATCTCTTTGGTAACAGTTTGTCAAGAAACCCTCTCAGTGTTATTTCCTGAGACAACAGTGCTATTTCTAAGGATGCAAAATGATAGCTCTGTCTGGCATATTACAGAATCTTAAATCCGTTATTAAATCCAGCTTCTCCTAACAGTATTCTTCTAGTATTTGACTTCACACAGTCATTTGAGGCTTGTTGAACCCCCACAAAACATATTTTCTGAGAATTACCCATGAAGTTTCTCTTGGTAAGGAGCTTTTGACAAGTGCCTTATGACCTCTTTTTCCTTCTTTGGTTCGTGGATATGATTATCAGAAACATGTTTTATTTTTCTAAATATCAACACTGTCAATGCTTCAGTACTTTTAACTTTCTGATCTTAATCAAGATTTGATCAGAGCTTATCCATGGAGCCCTTAGCAAAAAAAACCTAGTGCCTTGGTACTGGGAGGTGTAATGGTCACAGCTTTTAGATTCCCTGAAGCTCTTCACCTCTATTTAATAAAACACTGGCATGACCATGTGGGACAGCTGATGGAAGGACCATTACTGACCAGATTTCCATACACTTGCATACAAATTTCAGTCTATTTTCTACCTAATCTATGAGATGATTTCCATATTGCAGGTCAGAACTAAGACATTTGGTCTGATGAAGCAGCAGTTTTTTGCATGACTGCAGAGTATTATTCTCTTTGTTCAGGTGTATCCTGGTAAGAATTCTTGGCAGTTCCTGCGCAGTGAGTGTACAGTAGGTGGCACTCACTGTCCTGAGGAGACAGACAGTATCAGTGCCTCTTTAATAAGAAAAAAGAAGGCAGACTATCTTATCACTTGCAAAATTAACAGCTCAGAATAGGTAATCACTAACTGTGGATCAATTTAATTAGTGTCCTGTCAACATGTGCAGTCACCCTTTTGATCTATATCCATATGCATATATCTGACGTATCTATCTCATGGTTTACAAACCGGGCATTAAGAAAAGAGGAATCAGATTATCTGGCTGAAGGCCTGACTGTGCTGGGATTAGGGGTCATCATTCATGTTAAATTTATTAAACATATATGTTATCGATGTTGTATTATTGCTCAAACATTAGAATTATTCTGTTATATGTCTCCCCTGTCAGAGACACTTGCAATAAATTTAGACAACACCAGAATGCAAAAGGATAAAAGCTCTTTGTTCAATTAAAGTGGGTGCCTTTAAACAATCATTATTTCCAACACTGTTGGAAACCTGTACAGACAACATTTAGCAGTGTATAAGTCACTTCCCAGTTTGAACCACTTTTGATTTAACACATAAATACCTCTGTATCTTAGTAATCTTTGCCTGACAACTCAGAATTGTTGGAAAAACATATCAGAGACCACTAACAAACTCCAGTTGCTCACACTTAGCTTGACTTTCCAGGAACCTAATGGAAAAACTAAGTTATATTCTTTTTGATAGGTTAACTGATAAGCCTAGTATGAAAGTGGGTGCACACAACTGTTTTGTACAAAGTCATGACAGAAACTGCTTTTATAAACGTTGCATACAGGGTTGGTCAGAATGAGAGGTGACACTGATATTGAAAAGCTAGTACAGTGAAAATAAAGATTAAATTAGTAGGCATAGTTTGATTTAAGAGCAATATACATGAAGATAATATGATTTTTCCCCACAAAATGTCTTAATGAAAATGTGGCTTTTCAAAAGGATTCAATTGCTGCATGTATCAAAATTAGTAAGAGCTGAATTCTACCAGCTCTCACTGTGTTTAAGAATGCCGCTAGAGCAGCTGGACATGCAGCATCATTGTCGATGATGGGAATGTTGCTCATGCACTGTAAATATAAAGCCTAATAACAGTGCAACAAGCATTCTTTAAAATCCATACTAAAACTAGGAAAAAAATACTTGCCATATTATTTGTCCACAGAAATGATTTTAACTTCCATCTTATCTTGAGGAGTAAACCAGCAGTGCAAACAAAGGAGCTCTCAAGAAACTCTTAAGTAACTTCCCCACTGGCTAGTAGCCTTGTGCTTCTGGCTACTCACATGCAACCTGTGACAGGTGCAGAAGAAAGGATGTGAATTCTCTAAGCTCTCTCCTCTCCTAAAGAAAAGCTCCTGTGGTATCAGAAGACCTATTCCTCTCATTTTTTATGACATGGTTTTTGAAATGGAAAGGTGGACCAAAGGTACAACATGGAGAAGGGGATGAGATGAGGGAACTGCAACCTGGCTATCACACAGCACTTATCTTCTCCACAGGCACTTGGGAGCATCTTTTTGTGACTGAAAAAAACCCCAAACAGTTGCATTGTTCGGTGGGGGAAGAAATCCCCTTTGGAGAATACCCAAGTTCTGATGTATACAAGCCTGATTATACAGTCTGACATTATTGATGTTGACAGCAATTGTAAAGTGAATTTGGAGAGATTAAGTGTATAGGGGTATTGTCTGTAATTTTTAATAATCGTCTTCTCTTAGATTCTGAAGAAAAGGAACACAATTGTTGTGGATATGTTAATGGAATCTTCCTGTCAAAATAATGAAACTGAAAAAGCTTTTATTGGGTATGTATATCATAGAAATGTTAGCATTATATATGTCCCTTGTGCCAAATGTATTACCACAATGATAAGTAGAGAAGCATCAACAGAAATGCAGTATATAATGATGCTTAAAAATCCCACATATATTGACATTGATATAAAACCAACCAGGTCAGTGAGCCACATTCTACCAAATAAGTTGTAACACTTTCTTTTAACATTTAATACTTAAATTTTTCTTTATTATTATAATAGGAAATTATTAAGAGGTCTGGAATGCCAGTTCAAAGTCTTTGATGCTGCAGCATTAAAGTACCCATTTCCTCCCCTTAGCAAACTTGATCATGTGAGGTGTTACACATTATACAGACTTTCAGCTTGAGGCTGAGATTTTCCATGAATGATTGGCCAGTCAGATACAAGACAAATATAAGAAGAAATCAAATCAAATAATTGCTAAGTCTTGTAGTCAGAAAAGCATATAACAGGCATCACAATGCAGGAGGTTTATGGGATTTATAGAGGACCACAAACTATGAGGCAATCCATAAGGCCATGTTATTACAGAAAAATATAAAATAAACACAACTTTGTTAAAATACAGGTAGTAATTATACAGTTCCAACCAGCACTAATGCTTCAGCTGAAGTATATTATCTCTGGATCTGAAATTCATGCTTTGGGAAAGCTGTTGATAAAATGAAGAGAAGCCAGAAGAGAGGGACAAAAATGGCAGTAAGTGTGTGCAAAACATCTGGACTGGTTTGCTAATGTAAAGAGAAGACTGAAGGAGAGTTCAGGATGACAACATTTTTCAAGTATGTTGTCACTCAATGGTTGTCCCTGCCTATGGAAACTAGGACAAGAAGTATATCGTTTCAGTGTCATTACGGGAAAATGAAAAGGGTCAGTTTTCTAATGTTAGTATAGGAACAGATTGCTTAAGGATACAGTGGAATCTTTGAATAATTTAAAACACATCTGGTAAGAATGGTCAAAATACACCTGGTCATCAGAAGAGGAGAATGGACTAGATACCAGGTACCCAAACTGTTAGTTGCCTGTAATCTGCAAGGCCACCGCAAGTGGCTTAAAGGAAATATGGAATCCCAGAGCAAAGATGACTTTTTATGTCCTTTAGTGCAGAGATTTTTTTCATTGGTACTGGGCTTCATACTACTAGCACTATAACACAGGTTAAATAAATGTTAGGAATCAGAAATTGTTGTTAGGACAGTAAACTGGCAATGGGGATTTTTTCTCTTTAACTTTTTGAATGGATTTTTGCAAGCAGTGACTCAACTATTATCTGTGTTTTTAGTACGCACACACATAAACCAGTTCATATATCTGCAGGAAATTTGCATGCCTGAAGATGAAGGATTTCATGTCAGTGTTAAACAGCATGTAATGTATGACACCACCACCCTATCTTCAGAATTTAGTTAGGGAGTCTATGATCAGGAAATTCTAAACAACGTAGGAAGAAATGAATGTGTCAGCCCTTAAATATCAGGTTAATGAGTCAAAGTCAGTCTTGGTAAGGTAGGAGACGCTTTTTTTCTCATCAGACACTTCTAAGAAAATGAAATCAAAAGTTTCTACTGCAGCTGTAAATTGACAAGTTAAATAGTGCAGTAGAGTTGGAGAAACACAGGAATGGAGGAGTAACATCTCCTTCATGGCATATCACGCAGCCCAGAGCCTGCTTGGAACAAGAACCTGTGTGAAGGACTTAGTAGTGTTTGCAGGTGGGTTTGTTCAGAGACTCATTTATTTTTCTTTCCTTCCAAGAATGATTAATTTCTGGCTCTTCAATGTAAAACAGCTGTTGCTCGTCTTTTTTAATGACGTGATGGCAGATCCTAGGGCCAGCGGTCTCTGTGGGCCAGACTGGCAGCGTGACCCCTCCTGGCATGTAGCACTGGTCCTGCTGAACCTGAGGAGCTGTGAAAGTCAGTGCGATGGAAGCGTTGTGTTTGACTGACTCTGGCTTCCAAGGAGGAGAGGATGCACAGGCAAATCCTGAAGCTTTCCATTCAATTAGTGAACATCCCTGCCGCTGGCAACAGGAATGAACTACAGCTGGTACCAAAGAGCTAAACTCAGATGTCATTTTGCCATCTGTATACACATATAGCGATTTGTTCTTGTGTATGTGAATATTTCAGAAATGCCTAAAACACTTGAAACAGTTATTCTGCCTCAGCCTCACTTCAGCTGCTGGCAACCATTAGACTGTTTGTCTCTTCTTTGTTGAACTGGCATTGCTGGGAGCAGCACCACTGGCATGACAATGATTGACAGGAGATGCTGCATTCAGAGGCACTAATTGGGTGAAACAGGAGCAGCAGACCACAGCTCGCCGGGCAGTCTTCAGGAAAGGTGAAGGGACTAGTAAAGTGACCTGGACTCCCTGCTGATGGGGAAAGGGCAAGGCATGAGGGGTGAAAAAGAGAGGAATGAAATGCCTATGAGAATTTGTAACCCTGAGCAGGAGCACAAGCTCATGTTACCAAGTCTGCTCTTTGCCGTGGAAGGAAATGATGTGAGAGACTATTCTTTTTGGATTAAAAAATGAGAATTACTGTGGTGTCTAAAAGTATGAGAGACTTATTTGCATGCCCTGTCATCTGGAACATGTTACCTTCCTTTCCATCCTGGGTGCTGTCACATTTTTTGTACCGTGGTTCAGTTCTTACTAGAAAACCTTCTGATGGCCCATTTATTTCTTCATTTATCCCTGCATGGACTACATTTTCCCTTCCTCTTGGAAAGACACTATTCAGATACCTCTGGCAATTACAGCAGCTGCTTAAAAGCAGCCAAGAAGATACATCTTAAAATCTAGTTGTTTCAATTAAAAATATGACTCTTCATTGCCATGATGAATTCGCAGAAACAAAGTAAAATTATACCATCATCAAGAAGAAGGCTTTGAGAACCTCTATACCATCTCATTTTAAACATAAACCTAAATGCTAGGCTTCATCCCTGTCACTCTCTCAGTTCATTATAGAAACATGGGCAGGTAATTTGCCCCTGGCTGTGGGAAGAAAGGGATATATGACACAGGAGAAACATTGTCATTCTCCAGTACTCGCGACCTGATTTTCCTTCTGTGTGGACAAGCTTTCCTTCCACGTTACGACCATAATTTCTTTATTTTTTTCAGATGGTAAATGTTTTGCAGCAGATATTGCATCTTTGTATTTGCTAACAAGGTAGCAGGACAGATGGCACACCTAAAGCGTACCAAGAGACATATGTTTGTATATAAGTACTTGAAGATTTTCAGTACATGGAAATGTATATTTATTTTTGTTAATAATAACTTCATGTGAATATTGGTCAGCTGATGGTCTGGCACAGCATCCTTAACAATTCATGAGACAAAATTTCTAAATTCCAAATGGCTACCTATTTTTTTAAGGCTTAAAATAAAATTAGCTCTGCTAAGCAGTAACAGGAGGTCGATGAGGTGTTTGTGGTCTTGTGTTAATATTCAGAGCCATGGGATATAACTTGAAGAATGAAAGATTCCTGTAAATAATTGGTGTATAGACAATGAAATAAGATATTTAGCCTCGCTGGTCAGATTTCAAATACCTCGTGGTAGCTGAAAAACACGAAGGGCAGAAATTCTGTAAAAATGAATTTGTGACTGAGGATGAGATAATAAGAGAGGGAATAAAATAAAACAAAACCACAACATGCATTTTGTTGGGAAAAAGATCAAAGGTAAAGGCAGTGCTATTGCTTTTGGAAATCTCTTCAGGAGCAGCTTTTCATGTAGACACCTGCTGGGAGCCGTCTGCTGCTCTCTGCGTTTGTATGGTCTATGTCACGGAGACTTTTGGGGAACATTTACAAAAATGTGTGAGTTTGCTGATACCAGAAAGTGAAAAGTTTTGCTATTTTATTTACATCAACCTTTTCTTTGCATGGATCATGTTTCCTATGTACTCGCAGCGTGCTAGCATACTGGAGTCCAAGTACCAGCAGAACCTCAGAGTGCTACTGCAGTACAAGTGATGACAGGTTTTTCTTCAGTGATTCTTAAAATGAAAGTAATGCCTTTCAAAATGGCCTCAATGGTCTCTAGGCTCTTGGTGGTTTACAAGTGGAAGATACTACAAACATGAGCTAGAGTCACTGGGTTTCCACAGAGCATGAATCTAGACTGTTTTTAGGTATCTGTCTTCCAAGCAGAAAATAGAAGCGTCTGTGGAAAATTTTACTACCGTCTGACATCAGGTGAAATATTTGACCTGGATGGCTTGCAATCAAAGTGGTAAAAGTAATTTGTCTTATATTTTCCATATGCCTATTTATCCTACTATTGAAATACATAATTTTAAACTACAAATGGTTAGTAAGAAATAGCTTTTAAATTGTTCTTTATCAGTGTCCTGATTGTGATTATTACACAGTATTTTAAAGACAATGTGAGATCTGGGAGCTATAAATTTCTTCAACTCCTGGATGAAATAGAGACACTCTGCAACAGGGATGCAATGCATGAATACAAAAGCTCTTTTAAATAATAAAACAAAAGCTGGCCAGGCAACCCAGCCTCCTTTTCATCTTCTTGTCAGTCCAGCTCAAGATGTAAATACCCTGAGTGAGTAATACATCCGTGGAGTGACAGCACTGGGCCATCACTCACTTGTGAAAGCCACACAAACTGTAGCTGATCGGCTGCAGGAGGAGGTTGGAGCACTGCAGTGCTGCTGAAGGCAATGCAGCAAAATGTCATTTGAAGTACAGAGGAACAGATTCTCAAAGCACCGTTAAGAGTTTTCATGTTGACTGCCAGTAGAAGGTGTGGGAGATGTCTGACTCCACCTAAAGGACATGGGATACTTTTGGTCTCTTTGGCCCCTAGGCCTAATAACAGGAGGACTGCGCTACTGAAAGGTGGCATACAAAGAGGGAAAAAAGGACTTTAATTAAATATGAATGGTCTTTGGTGCAATGTATTAGGGTTCAGGAGGAGACATGAAATTGTATTATTTTTAATACAACTGATTGCAAAAATGCACTGGAAGACCCAATGAACCTGTCTGTAGCCATAAGCTGCTGTTAGGACCTATTTGATCACAGAATATAACATTGAGCACTCTGAGTGTTGCTGAAGGAACCTCTTATAGTAGTGATGGAAGTTTCTTCAAGCTGGTCTTTGTTAGAAAGATGTGATGCAGGATTTGTTTATCTACCTCTTCGAGGATAGGGTTTGTCTGGATGTACAGTACTCAAGTATCTCACCACCACAGAAATCTTAGGGTCTATGTGTAGTTTATGACAGCCCTTTCAAAGCAGCAAAACAGACCCATGCCAAGGAAGATTCCCTGTTAATGACTTACATGAACAAAACTTAGTCAGGGCCTAAAGGAATCCTTCAAAATAGATGACAGCTGAGATTGTTCTGCAGGATTTGGCTCTAGTGGCCCAACTGTCATTAAGCAAACAACTATCCAGATTCAGATTAACCAGGTTGAAAGGCATTTGCAGCTAGATAGATTTCTTGTACACAGTTTTGGCATCTTAGATATTTTGCTATTTTTTCTTCTCTTCCAACAGCCACAGGAGAATTATCTAAACAGCCACCTAGAAACCTGTGAGTCCTGTTATCTTTCATTCCTTTTGCACAGATCCAGCATAGCCCCTCTGTATCTCACACTTTTAGGGTTTATAACACCTCCTTCTTGCTTCACTGAATGCTCTTACTCTGCTCCTTTGCCATCCTTGTGCTCCCATTCATCTTGCATATTTTGGACTTCTTACCAGAGCAGGCTAAGCAGAACAGCTGCCTCTACAGATATCAGATTGATGCACATGATTACATGGACTGTTAACTTTGGTTTAAAAAAATTATTTACCTGCCAACACTCACAGACACCTTCACAAACCACTTGCTGATGACACTTCTGTTCACCTTGGAAAGGACATGAAATGAAGAACACAGTGTGACATTCTTAATAGATTGCCTAGGATTTACCGCAGCGCTTGTACTGTATGACTCATGCCACATCCAAGAAATACAACTTTTCTAAGAAAAAGATTTACTAAGGAAATAAAGTCTATATGTCTGCAATATTAAAGAACTTACATATCTTAATTTTATAATGCTTCTCTCAATTCAATGTACAAAATACAGAAATTTTAAAGAAGGTAGCAAAATATCTACTCTGCAGTGTAAAACCATGTATGACTCAATTTTTCCACACTTTGTACAATAGTTTAAAAAGTACAATTTTGAACCTTTTTATTATTACTTTATTATGATCTGTGAGTGCCCACTTGTATAAGTGGACAAAAAATCTCAGAAAATTCAGTGGAGAAAAGAGCCTAGCTGAAAGAAGAAATAATCCATTTTCACTGGGGAAAGTATCCAGAAGTCTCCAAATCTGTTGAATTACTCTTAACCAAGACTGCATTCACTGGTAATTCTGTCTGGCTTTGGGAGTGTTTCCTGACTGAGACCATGTATCTGAGAGCTTCCCTATGCTCCCCAAACCTCCTGCCTATTCTGAGGGGATTTCCATGGACTCCATTACTATTGCCTATCCCTAGTGTTACAAATTCCCTGAGGAAGCAAAAAATAATGAGCTTTTAAAAAATGAACTTAAGCTTCTCATTTTTTGACCATATGGACCACATTTTCAAGACTCTGAAACTGTGAAGACTAGAATTTTTTTCTTTTTTGTGAAAGCTGATAAACTACCCATTCACTTGACTCATGGGACGAGGGATTAAAAAAACCCTAGAAACAAACGGATGAGTCTCATAGTGAGAGTTGGCAACCCTGGCTATTTTTTGAAGTGGAAGTGTAATTACTCACACAGAAATAATTTTGCATAAATAAATAAGTACATGTAAATTAATAGATGTTCTGTAAGCCAATGGAGGGGAACACATCAATGCCGACTTCACAAAATTTGTTCTAGTAACTCAACTGAAGCTCAAAGATACTGCACCCTAAAATGGGAGCTTCTGCAAAGAATAGTTTCTACAAAGACGGAGTAAAACGTTCTAAAAAGGCAGAACTGATGCTTTGCAAATGCACTCCATTTTTAGCACTATTTTATTTTGATCTTTTAAAGAACAGTTCTATTTATGGAAACTTAGTGATCTTCTAAAAATGGGATGCATTATTTGCTATCTCAGATAAAATGTGCCATGTTGGAAGATAAATGTCTAGGATCTCTCTAAGAGAAAACAAACAAACAATTGTTTTGCCTTTTGAGAACACTGTTTCTTTGTCACAGAGAGATTGAGCTCTGTGGATCTTTTTAATCCCCATGAAGAATTTTGCAAATATTTGCAAGACATCAAAAATAATTAGACAAAAGCAGTTCCACCATCTCTGGTATAAATAGTACATACATTGTAGAGATCAAAGGACTTCAGTTTCTCTCTTGTAAATCTAAAAAAAGAGTGTCTTTGAAGAAAAAATAGGAAACAATGGTAAAGAAAAAGGAATGCAATACATTCATCTATTAGAGCAACTGATTCCATTAAAACTGTGTCAGAAATAGGTCTGGATTAAAGGCAGTTGACCTCAAACATAACGAAGTGCTGAGCTCCTGCAGCGTTACTGTGTGCAGTGAGAGCTGCTGATTCTTAGCAAATATTTAGAATCACTCAAGGTTTGTCCACTGATTCATCTGTTCAGGGTTAATATCACACGATATTCTTTGAAATGATGCTTGCCCCCATGAAATATTTCAACAGAAACAGAAATGATTAAAATTGCACTTCTTTCTGTTATGGTTACAAACAATATCTACCCTAAACGAAATTGAAAAAGGGGAAACTATCTATTGTGCCTGTCAGCTGACTTTGTACCTTTGACAGCACTTTGTGTCTAACCTGTCTCGTGTTTATACTGTATGGTTAACCAGATTCCCTCTGTTCGTGTGGGTGCACTGCATAGCATCCCACAATATAACCCCATTTTAAACAAACAGCACCACATTGTTTATGACTGTTCAGCTAGCTACACACCGTTAAAAAAGACAAAGAAAGTCCAAGTGCAGATAAGGTATCTGAAATCCCTCTTATACTTTCGTCTTTACCTCTTTAGCTCACAATCTCCTCCCTGGTCAATCAGTTTGCCATTGGATTTCATTTAAATTTACCACAATGTTGTTTCTCCTCACCAAGACATGGCTGTGACAAAACCTGAAAGTACATTTGCTGTCCTGTTTTTATAGACCAAGAAACTGAGTGAGACCACACAAAGAAACAATTAAAAATTACACACTTTGCACAAAAAAACCCCAAACCACCCCCCCCCCAAAAAAAAACCAAAACCAAACCAAACAAAAAAAAAACCCCCAAAACCCCACCAAACCACCAAATCAGGTATGTTTGCAGGAATTAAACCTCAAATTAGAAAGAATAAGCAGCTCTTCCTACAGTACATTCAAGTGGTCAGCCAGACAACTCTTGTGTAACAGTCTTCACTATCAAAAATATCTTACTATAAAATATTGAACTGCAGTGTCTTTCTAGTGTCTCTCTCTGCCACTAACACTTTGATGTTCCTGGTCAGCGCTGTGTATTTTCTTTGTCTCCCCTCTATGGACAATCTATCACTGGTTTTAATGGAACATAATCTCTCATGTTCTGAGTACTTTGAAGATGTAAAGTGCAATTTAATTGCTAAGTATTACTACAAAATATAGAAGCTTCCTAGCGCCTACAGCACAATATGCTAATTCAGACACCACCCATTTAAGTAACGTTAATCATACACACATCTCTCAACTTGTCTTCAGTACATGGGTGGAGATATGTCAAATCTGCCAGGATAGTAATTTATTACTACATCTGCTCTACTTATCTTCTATTAACTCACCTATCACAGCAACCTTATCAAGACAGAACAGAATCAAAATATCCACTACTTCACTTGTTATTATCAGTAGCAAGTGAAGGACCCTTCAAAAGCTGTAGTTATTTGAGTAGCATGGGTCTAATGTTTCTCCTTTTAAAATACAAGAACAAATAGAAGTGAAAAGCAGAAGAGCAATAGCAAATAAAAACTGCATAGAACTCTAAAGCCTTAAAAGATGACAAGAAAGACACTTCATTTTAGAGGAGAGGTAACTGAGGCACAAGATGGTCTGTTGGTGGAGCTACATAACAAACCACTAGGACCTCAAGGCTCTAACTCATCTTCTCCTCCCAAATGTTCACTTTCCTGAAACCTTCAAATACATTTTATTGCACTTTGATCATCATGCTTGAGTGCACAACTGGGATACGAGGCTGTATTTTAACTTTAGCTAGAAAATACCTAATTCACAATGAAGAGATGGGCAAAAATGGATGAGTAAAAGAATGGATGGTAAAAATTGATGAAAGTATTCCAAAGCTCTACAAGCAACTCCTCCACAGCCTGAGAAGTACATTTGCAAATGATTCTTCAGTACAAACTCTACCAGTCCAGTCCAAAGCCCAGTTAGCTCTGTACTCTGTTTCTCACAGTGAACAATAACAGGCAGCCGAGGAACAGGGTAAGAACAAGGCAAGACAAAGCTGCTTCCCCGGTACGTTATCCTATCTTCCAACAAGTGATATTCTCAACCTTAGTCTTCTGTCACACTCTGCTGAAATTGGATAATGGACTTCAAAGCTACTAGGGGTCATGAATTGATATTACACAGATACAATGTAGTTGCATTAACTGCATTTCCTTAGGGATGCCTCACTAAACATGCAACTGCAGTAATGTGGCACAATCATCACTTGGTGCTTACTCTGTAAGAAAGGGGAAAAAAGTGATGTTTAGGCAGCAACTGTGACAAAGTATCTGCTCAGATCTAGTATAATCACACAAGTTATGTTCTACCTGTAATTCAAAGAAAAGAAATGTCAATTTAATGACATAACAGTATCTTAAGAACACAACAGGATTAAACCAAAGTGGGCATATTTGGCAACCACATGCAACTACTTAGCAACATTTACAAACATTTATGGAAAATTCTCACTAGGTGCACGTATGCTCATTTCAAGTCTATTCATTTATCCACACCAGGTTATGCCTCATGCTGCTCTACTGAATGTGAGTTTGGCTCAGGCATGACTGAGACGTAGTGCAATAATAGTAATAATGATGACTCTCGCTACTGCCCTTAGGTCTGGAATCTTAATTTATCTCTACTTGGTGTATTTTTAAATAGTCATGTAGACATCGATTTCCTATCTTGGCAAACTCTTAAAGCTATAATAGTTGCTATTCCCTGTCCTCCATTTTCCTCCTGCTTTTACTATCACTTCCATCCTTCTCACATCCTACCAACATTTAAGTGAAATCCCCTTTCCATTTTTGAATGACATTGAAATTTGAACTGAGGATACAACCCTGCACCTCATGGTCAGCCCATAGTCATTGGCTAGCTCCTGTGGCATAAATACCAAAAAGTGTGAAGTGCAGGTCAGCAGGCAGCTGGTACTATCAGAAGAAAAGGGAGAAAGAACACTGTGATTGTGTCATAACTTGTTCCACTTTTCTTTCTCCTGGGGAAAAAGTAAACTCTCAGTTCTTCAGCTAGTAAAGACTCCTGGGGTGTTCTACCCTTTGGATATAAAGGAAGATCAGAGAAGGTTTATTTTAGAAGCAGTCTTGCACTAATGATGAGAAAAATTCTGGAATTTCTTACTTGTGTAATTTTCTTTTAAAATAGTGATTTTGTTTAATTTGAAATTTTATATTATTTTTAAAATTATATGAAAATTATTGATTCCAAAATCTTACTTACCCATTTTCTCAGCAGAAAGTAGGTAAACAAGGCAAGTGACTGAGGGTTTTTTGAAGCATTATTTTGCTAATTTCTACATCTGACAAAAATGTTTCTGCAAAATATGTTTTTGTTACAAGGAACCTTTTTTCCCTGAAAGAAACTGACAAATTCTAATTATACTTTTTATATTAATGAGACACTGTTCTTGGTGTTGATCCTGCTGGCACTATTTTGCATGTTAGACAGAGACAGCCTGGGACCTGTGTCTCTCAGTGGAAGATCTAGATCCAGTATTATTTTTGCTTATTCACAGTACCACAGGCCTATCATGATGGATCAATTATTAAAACAATCCACTTGAAAACTACAAACATTTGCCCATTATAGTTTCTGAGCAGTCAGGCATTACTGTATAGAAACATATGGCATGACATTTAAAAAAGTTGTTTTAAATAATTGCAGTGAATTTCTTTCAGGTAAAATCATGAGAAAGTGAGTTGATGAGCAGATGCTTTATTAAGCACTTACCAACCACCTGTAGCCTGGGTATGTACCAAAAAAAAAAAAACCACTAGAGGTTTAGCAACTGCTTTTTGAAGTCACTTTAAATTAATAACTAAAAACTTTTCTTTTTTTTTTTTTTTTTTTTTTTTTTTTTTTTTTTTTTGTCATTGTTTGTTTGGAGGTGGTTTTTCTTTTTCTTTTCTTCACTGATTTCTAATCACTTGTCACCAAGTTGAGTGTGTCTTTGTTTTTTCTGAATAGCTGAACTCCCTATTTCAACCACAGTGTTTACAGGTACTTGTTTGAGAATTTGGGGTAACAACATAACCTGATCTGCTTGGAAGAGGTGCAGTTACACCACAAAGAAAACTGCTTGATATTCATATGGATCAGTCTAAAGTGACATTCCCGTCTAAATGAGTTTACTGTTGCTGGGCTTTATATACAGGTGTCCTGTCTAGAGATTGTCTGCAGTGCTGAGTTAACTGAAATGATAACTCAGCTGCACTTATTTGGTTCCCAGCTAAACACAACATGCCTAAGCCTAAAGGTTTTTGACTTCCATTGATTGACCTAAGACAGGTTATGAACTAAAGCCTCATTAAGCACAACTTCTCAGCTACTTACATAAGCACCAAGCGGACTAGACCTGGCTTAGCTGCATTCAAGTGTAGCTAGTCTTCAGTACCTTTGCACATGTCCCACTTGAGGAAGAAGAGGCAGACTGCAGCACACAAACAGACTAAATAGGGAAGTGAAAGACCACAGTGGAAAAAAAAAGCCTTACCCATCCCTAACACGTGTGAAAAGAAGTAGAATCTCTGAGCTTTATATTCCAGATCACATAATATTTTATCATACATTACATGGAAGGCATTGTTTTATAAATTCAAAGAAAATTCTTTCAAAAAGGGGCTACCAAATTCTAACCTCTTTCCATGGTGACATACAGTATCTAGGGTCTTTATTTGTACTAATTACCAAAAAAAAAAGTAGTCCAGAAAGTGCTTCTGAAGAGCTACAAAAAGTTTCCAAATACAGTATTTCTGGAGAAGTATGACATAAACATGTATCTACTGAATATGATAAATATTATTAATAGAACAAACATACATTTGAAATGGATACTGGATTTTTGGCCCCTGGCAACAAGAGTATGACTACCTGTGGAGTGAAGAGCATAAATCTTTTAGGTGGCAACTGCAGTAGGCTCTTTATCCTCTGAGCTGACCATCTGCCTGAGGGATTACAATCCTCTTCCTCAGCATAAGTACTGAAGATATTCTTCCTGCACCATCCATTAACTTGTAAATTTTTTTCTTTTGCCTTTTGAACTTGTTTTATAACAAAACTCCATACCATTAGCCACCTACTTACTTTTTTAATCTTTTTAACCAATTTGGTAAGTCAGCTAGTAACAGCACTCTTTAGTGCTCTTTTTCACTGCTGTCCTATTTCTGGAGCTTGTCCTGCTCTCTATGGTTATGACAGTCCTGAACACTTTTCACTGACACTGTAGGGAATTTCCAGCCAAGACTTGTAAATCCTGACTGGGTGAGGGAAGATGCTGCTCTGTTGAAGTAGCAGTCTCTAAAACACTGTGTTTCCATAGTGACATCACTGGTGTACTCTATTAAACCTTTTAAAGGTGTCCTTTGGCTACCTGCATAAGCAAAGAGCGCACTGGAAGCGTGTCACGGTCGCAATCTGTTCAGACTGGGGATATTCATCTCTGCTGAATGCATCTATGATATAATTTGAGAGCTTTAATCAGAACTCCTAAAGAGGTGGCTATGTAAATGTTATGCAGCATCAACTAATCAGAGAGTCAGATATGAACTCACACCATGGTGTCTGATCCTCCAGGGCACACTGCCCTTCCAGTATGACTTCATATCCTATAAAGGATCTTTGGTGTGAAAACAAGCTCCCTGGATTCTATCCAGTCCTCCCCTACATATGACACTTGCTGTAGAACAACTGTAATTTAGCCAAGTCTTTATAGACTTTAGAAGTCTTCAGAAACCATTTTGATTTTTGGCAATGAAAGAAAAATACTGAAATTGCTTAACCATCTACTGATTGCAGCATTTGGAGCTGGCTTAAGTTCTCACTCTTTATTCAGTCAATATCTTAGCTGCGGCGAACACAAAATATAATTGTCTATGCTTTGTTAGAATTGCTAGCACAGGACTTGTCTGTGTGCAATGGTCTCTAGCAGTATGTGATTAACTCGGAACAGATTTAAAGTTAACCTGTCACCATGGCACATTTAAACTGTACATCAAGGCAAAGTGGGATGGTACAGAACTCATCAGTATGAGAACAAGATGGAATAAAGTTTGCACTGTAATTAACAGTTCATTTAATTGTTAGGGCTTATCACTTAAATTTCTAAAGATAGGGACAGTAATGACATAAACTACACCATCTGTAATATCTTCTACCTACAAGTGTCATTCACTGTAGAATTAATTAATTAATTAAAGCTCACATGAACCTCAGTGAAAGATGGGAAAGGTGTTCAAGACTTTTACTGAAACTCAGGGAGCTTATATGGTTGACACGATTATCTGAGACCTTGGTGGCAAAAATGAAAGCAGAAGCTAAAAGCCATGGCTCCTAGTCCAACTTACCACTCCAATGAGCAAAGGCCATTTTATTCTCGAGCATTCAGTTTTCAAGAATCATCAGTATAACATTGCTGAATATCGACTAAGTGATGAAATGCCAAAGCAGATACATCTATTTGTTTGCACTGTAGTATATTATGGAGGTTGAAAGATCATTGTGTTAAGTAAGTCGTGCAGCTCTTCAGGGAAACAGAGCTCTTTTCCCATTTCCATCACAGATCATGGGAAAATATTCTAAATAAGCCAGTGCCTCAGCAGGAATAATCAAATTCCTATCACAGTTTTATATAAGTAGTGTCCTCTGAACACTTATAATGCCACGTAAAGTCTCACTAGCAATTAATACATTAGAATTTTCTATTTAAAAAAATAAACCAGCTTCCTAATTTGATCGTTTTAAAGTAGCATTTAGTGATATCTCTATTTGCTGTCCTCCCATGAATAGTTACCATATGTTGGAGTTAATAGAAACATTGCATCATCTTTTATGAGTGCATCAACTTATCTGCAATTAAGTTTAGATTGTCTAATAAAATTCTGTGACATTTTAGCCTACAGTTTATTTCACAGTAAAAGACTCCTCTGAATGTTATTGCCATAAGAATTTATGTAATGACTGAAGATAAACCATTTTACTTCAGGCTGGACAGATGAATATGTCAGCAGAAAACAAAATAGGTAATAGATGATTATACAGTCAGTGAGGCAACTGAGACAAAGAACTCTCTGAATGAGGTTCAGCCAAAGCTGCATGATCCAAGAAGCTCCAGAATTCTTTAACAATATAGGACAGAAATCTATGGAGTTAGCAGTTTTAGCTTTGTGTTCCTTGCAGTCTCTATGGAAGTGCTTACTGTATATGAGAGAATGACAATGAAGGACAAAGAATTTGCGGAAGAAAGACTCAAATTCTCCCAGCAATTTAATAGTTGTTGTGTCCACACCTTTAGATGCAAAAAATGACAAAAACACTGAATTTAGAGTTCCTATGCATTTGGAAGTTTGTTGTTACCCAGAGTCTAGTTTCTTGGAATGTCTTACTGCAACCTACCAGATCCAACCTACTTTGATTTGGAGGTCCACTGAGTATGCATATAGTGTTTTCTTTCCCCAAACAGAGCACTTAATGGGAATAGACAAATTCAGTGTTCCAGTCGATCCCTGGCCTTGTTGAAAGCATTCCCGAAATTGCTAATTAATGCTTGTGCAGACAAAATTGTATTTCTGGATATGGATATCAAACATGGCAAGACTCCTAATTTCCCCAAGGATATTTAGACTCTGAAAGCACAGACTGCTGTAACAGACCATTCCTCAGCACTGTTCACTCTCCGATTTAAACATTCTCCCCCTTTGCTGTAAAATTTACATTAGTCTACCTTTTCCTGAATGTCACACATTATTTATTTAATTTAAAACCCATGTCTTCAAAAAGAAAAGGATAAGAGAGGAGGAAACGGGAGTTCTGGAAAGGTTGATAGACAAGGATGGATCGTAGCCAAAACCTGACTGAAGAAAATCTGTCAATTCTCCATTTAAAACTAAAAGCAACTTTCCAGCTGACGATTCATCTTCAAACATAAGCCTAGTTCTTTAATGAAAAAGAGAGCAAAACACACTTTAAAGAACTGTCCTGAGAGGTTTTCAAACACTTTGAATTTGTCACACCAACCTAGATTAACAAATGTTATGGAGGAACCTTTTGTCGTAAGACAGAACATGTGCAAAATCCTCCATGATTTGGGGTTCTTCAAAATCTCTCTGAAACTGTTTATGAAGCAAGCGCATACATAAAATATCCTCCTGGTCCTCACCCAGTGGCTTTTTTTTTTTTTTTTTTTTTTTTTCTTTAGACACCAATGTCTAACTTGAGGGGGGAGGGGGGAAAGGACAACCCACTACAAACACTTTAGGATCAGTTTTGCTGTGGTATGTTCATCTAGATCTCAAAGAGAAAAAATTTTCAACATCATGCTGGAATCTGCATGCAAAAAAAAAAAAAAAAAGAAGAAAGCAGATATGTGTGTGAACCTTCAAATCATGTCACTGTGTGCTCATTACTGCTTTGGCTCTAGAAATTGAAATTGCCATGATACCGGTTATCTTTCTTTGAATCAGCAGAATGGGCTTGAATGACCCTCTCAGGTCACTTAATGCCATATTTCTTTTTTCAGAATCCTATCCATTTCCCTCTTTTCCAGCAGAGCTATCGCAAAATGAACATTGTTTTGTATGTAGACTTTGAGTTTCCCTATTAGAAACGCATTATTTGAGAGTAACAATTTTTCCATCTAACATAGACCTATATACTAACTGTAGCTGGTATGTTGAGAGGCACACAAAGACTAAGGTTTCCCTAGCTCTAACAGAAAGCAGTGATTTAATGTTAGTAAATTATTTAGAACATAAATGCTGAATATATAGTAGTGTGAATTAGGAACACATTTTAAACATGGAAACCGTATTGGTATTTATCTAGTCTCTTTATATGATTTCACTGTAATGTCATGACATATATGGCAATTCCTAGAAGCCAGTCATGTCAGTGCCACCACTGTTTGACTTCTTTTACAAACACATATAAACAATACTCCTTGGAAGAGAGGAAAGTGACTTCAAGCTTATTAGAATAAGAGTAGTTAGAGGAAACAAAACAGCAGCACAATAAAGTCAAAGCACCTTCCAGTGTTTTGTGAGAAAGTTTTTCTCTCATATAAGTTCTGATAATTTTATGATAGGAAGTATAGACTCCTCTTGAGACACTTTTCTAGAAACAATCTTAAACTTCAAAAAGATGGACAAAAATGCCTGGCATTAAACTTTCCCAATTCTTTTTCTCTGCTTTACCATAGCATGGCATGAAGAAAACATCGCTAGAGACTGCTCATTGATGCCTTCAAGTGTCTTCAAGAATGCAATCACAAAAAAAAATTTGGAGGAAAGTTACATTTCCAAGAAGTCTTTAAATGGAAAGTGGATGTAATTTTAATGTATCTCTTACTTGAATGAAATGATGTATTATTATGTATCCTTGTAGGTAATTTAGTATATTTACTTTAATAAAGCATAATAGGTGTTTGAATCAGATATGCACTTTAATAATATTTGTTAACAAAAATATTTACAAGGTGTAGCCATTTAAAGGGAAGATATATTAGCCATAAAATTAATAGATAGTCCCTTCCCTTTGCTTTGTCAATACAAGATGACAAAGAGAGCCTTTGTTTAGTTCTTTATCTGAAATACTCTGTTATTCAACTTGGAATAATGTATCCAAATGATTTTATGCAACAATGAGCTGCATAAGCCTATCACTAATATTTAAAAGTGATGGATGTAAACGACCTGTCCATATTTCATCCTCTTGCAATATTTCTTCAGCAGAAAAGAGATGCGGGGTGGGAAATGAACTTTACAAAGTAATTACTTTTGATCTTGACAAAATCTATTCAAAGGCCTTCAGATAAACATCAGCCTGATGGGTGCACTGTAGTTTGCAACAGTTATGTGTCATGCTTAATAGAACTGTGATGTACGTTAAAACTAACAGCCAGACCAGGGAATTAAAGAAAATATTTAGGAAAAAACAGCATGAATGACTCGTAATCTATCCACTGGAAAATCAGCAGGAGTTGCCTTCTACTTGCTTTTATTTCTATGAAAGAGAATGACTTTAAACAATAGGAAAAAATGGGTCATTTCTGCTTCTAAATGCAACTAATAATACAAGAGGAGCATATGAATTAAAAGAGACTATCAATGGTAGGGCTAGATTCCACAACAAAGCAGTCACCACATCTACCACATGCCTGTGTTTAGCCCCATTGTCTACAAAAGAATTATTTATAGGCTTGTATATAACATATATTCACACATTTTGAATGGCGACTTGGAGAAGTCCTCTAGAGTTCTAGATATAATAGTTTTACAAACAGTAAGGAAACAATATTGCTTTTAGTATCTCCTGAGCCCATTCCCAAAACAAAAAAATGCTCTTGATGTTCAGAATATGATCAGTTCTCAGCCTTTTTGGGCTGAGAAAAATCCTTTTTTACCACTAGTCTTATTAATATTTCAATTTATTTCCATAGCTCTGCCTGCTCATGTGAATACCTCACCTTGTCTTAGGAAGAGTTTGCAAAACTTGTCAGCTAGATATGGCTATTCGAAAATCATTAATTTTTTATAATAGTTTCAGCAGAACTCAATTTTTACAAAGATAAATTATAAATCTACATCAGAGTGACAGTTTTCTCCCTCAGACAGCTATCTTCATTTTATAAGAGAAACATAAATACCACAAATATTACTTTTGTATAAGGCCACAAAGTTTATTCCTTTTCATCTGCCATTCCCTCGCCACTCTGGTACTGGAATTCCACACTAGCATTGATTGGAGTGGGTTATCCAGATCATTGTGGTTGTGAGTAGAGGGCTTTAACTCCGAAAACACCTACTGTGTGGTTCCACTGCAGCTGCGTCTCAGAATTCACTGTGCATTTACAGAAGATCTCACAGCCAAAGGACAGCAAAACCAATGTCTGCTGGGGGCTCACGAGCAAAAGACAAGTGTGCTGTAGGAAGCAGTTCTGGTGATTTTCAGATAGGAATATGACTGTCCAATTTCTGAAGCAGGTGCTAAAAAGGAGACCTTGCTGCAGGTACTCTTCCAGGCAGACTGATGAGAAAACCAGGCCAATGTAGGAGTTCTCTGATCCTGACTTGTAGAGTGTGCTGCTTCCCCTGGCTCCCAGCCGCACAATCAGGCTCCTCTTATCCTGGCTGCAGTCCTTAAGTGACCTTTGATGAGTTAACTCAATTCACTTGACCAACAGAAAATTATACTTCTTTTTTTCCCTTTTGGATTGATTTTCTGGATTAACTCAGTGAACTTGATTGGCTCACCAAAGGCATAGATAGGCATCACACCCTCAGTGCCACCACCGCTAAAGACTTAGTGCTTCTGTTCGAAAGGCATTATCTTGGAAATTATGAGGCACTATATCCATCCTACAAACACCCAATGACATTGCTACTGGATACTCACTTTCACTTTGAAACCACACATGTAATACTGCTGGATGCTATCAAGTAGTACAACAATCCTCATGGAGTTGGCTGCACTCTACGTTTCTTTATATAAAAGTCTGAAAAGCACATTTGGATCATCCAGAAAGAAAGGCATTCTGTAAATGTAAGTGGTTATAAATTGGTGCTGCTGAATTTGAATAAAATTTACGGTGAACAACAACAGATTTCACATCTCTCTCACACATGCAAGTGCATATACATGCAAAGAAAACTGAGCATAATGGAGCATTCTAAGGGGAATAATTAGTGTCAAACAGGACCACAAGAAATTGAAAGCTCCATATCACAGTAAGCAATGCTGAAGAAGTTAGTAGGAAATGTTTTATATGCATATTTTCCTTATTATACTTAAAGTACTCAAAAAAAGTAAATTTTGTTGCAGCAATATACTTGGTATGATGGTAGTTACTCTACTACTCTAATGATTTTATCTTCTCATTTCTTCATAGATAAGCAGCGATAAAGAAAAATTGGTCAATAAAACATTACTCTGTTATTTTTTGCATATGTTGCCTACTTTAGGTTACATTCTCAGTGTTCCTAAATAAAAATCTTCTAAATTAATCTCTGTTATTGGTTGTTATGTGAGGAAACAGAGCTGAGAATTCAAGAATGAAGCATCTTCCAGATGGAGCTTACACATTAACATTTAATATTTATGACATGGAAAGGCCACCATACAAAACTTTATACCAGCTGAATGAAAAGTAAATTTAGAAATTAGGACTAGCTGATGCTCAGTTCCTGCTGTGGATGTTGCAGTCTGGGAAGTGAAAAGTAAAATTTGGGTTTCAAGGAGACTGAAAGATATTCACACCTGGGGTGAAATTTTGATAAAAATATTGCTTAAGAACCTATCCTATGCTTAGGTAGGGGCACTTTCATGAACTACAACATTACCACAGTAGCTGTTGTACAAGTGTAGAAAAACCCACCTACGTCCAAGGAGTCGGCAATCTAAACAGCGGATAAGAGAAATAAGTAGAGGCAGACGGATGGCAAAGTTCAAGGAAACAGTAAAACTGCTGTTCAGTAAGAAAAGTAGAAGGCTATGCTTACTACCTATTTATATGTTATCTCATATTTTGAATTCTTATTATATGTGAGATCTAAAGCATTCCAATGTAATGGTGCTGAGTTCCAAGCAAGGTAGAATTGTCCTGGGCGAACACATTGCAAGACTTGCAAGAGGTGACAGATGGGTCTTGAGTATAGACCTCAAATGCAATGTCACTGACACACTCTCATACAGACCTGAGAACTGGAGTTTGAAGAGGATGTCTGTGGAGGGAAGGCATGAACATTGGAGAGAAGGAGAATGTTCAAAAAATCCTGAAGGCATTGCAGACTATTTTTTTCTGAAAGCTTTTTTTTTTTTTTAAAACACTATATGTTATCAATCAATTCTACACCCACTCTACCGACTCCCCTCCGCCCCCAAACTATTAGGAGAACCTTGCTGCAGGTTACTGTGGAAATGGAAGTAGATTAAAAAATAATAATTCCCAGCAGTGGCTTGCAATGAATCCTCTTTGGTGGTATGAATGTATCCTGGGAGAGGATCCCATGGCAGAAATCCCTGAAAGACTCATTTTGCCTTTGTCTCTCCCTTCCCTCCAATCTCTCTTGACTTTTGCTTTTCTCTGGTAGCCATGTGAGTACTGTAACATTTACTAGCTGGAAGAAAAGAATAAAGGCGATTTACAAATTAGACTCTGGTCGAAATTTTCAGCTTCTGTTTCGATTCTCAGATACATCTTTTCCTCCAGTTTATTTGCTTTTCTATGTTACATTTAGTTCTAGTTTTGCTCAAGTGAAGCCTTGTAAAAGAAGAAAAAGGGATGGCTTTATATAACTTCTAAGAAGTCCTTTCCTTTGCATAAGGGATTTGGAATAAGCCAACAGAGTACAATGATTTGTCTCAGTCCTACTTAAGTGCTCTGGTTTTCCTTATTTACTTTCTATACAAAAGAGAAATGTGGAAGTGAGTAGGGAAGGGAGGAAGAACATGATGTTGGGAAATAGTGTTTTGTTTGGGAGACAATATTTAAGTATTACTGAGGGTTAATTAAAAGCAATACCATGCAATGTTTATGTAAGTGATCGGTGTAACTTACTGCTTGGACAAGTGAAAATTCCTGTTTAACACTACAGATGAGCCCTTGGGAAAGTCTTGTCTACTATGTAAAACACTAAATTGCAGATGGCCCTGAAAGGAATTTTATAGTGTCAGTATTGACATATCTGTGATAACTGCCGATCTCTTGGTCTGTTTTGCTCTTACAGCTTGAGAAGTATTCCCTCTCTGCCAAAATAAATATCAGTCAGCTTCTCTGTATCAAAACCACAAATATGCAGTACTGCACAGGAAACTTCTCACCTTCATGCTTTCTTCCCACCACAGCAACTCAGAAGGGGCAGTGCCTGCAGAGCACTGCAGGTGAAGCAGTGACAAGCCCCACAGGACACACTGTGCAGAAGGGTGTGAGAATGAATGTCACAGCATGAGAAGAGCCTTTCGGTAGCGGTGAGAGCATTCCGGCTTAACATGTTTTTGAGATGCTGTTAAAAGGTGAAAAACACTGTGACTGCTTCCCAGCAGGCAATAAATGTGCGTATCATCAAGTGCATAGGAGCATGCAGATGACGTATATAAACTTGTGATATGAATCATCTATGTACACAATAGCATGTGCCCTTTGAGGTTTGGGAACAATATCAGGGACCCTCTTCTGATCTAGAGGGCGAAGGAGTGTCTTAGAAGCTATCAGGATTGTAAGAGAGTCAGCAGTGGGAGGGAAGGAGGGAGGGAGGTAGAAGGGAAGGACCATACTGTAAAATTACATAATAGTCTTGATATTTATTAATAATTTAAAAATATGCAAATATTATTAGGTACACACTGCAAGGCAATGAACAGCAAGTCATATCCAACTGTCATTTTTATGACTTAGATCAAACCAGGCCAGATTGATAATCTGGTTTTCTCTATTTGCCAGCTCAGAAATTTGCCTTTTTCCATTCAGTAGTCTCTTAAACCTGGTATTAAAAAGGAAGAACATATATGTTTTGCCTTTCAGCTAGACTCAGAACTCCTCAAACAAGAAGACAGAGTTTTCTCTACAGAGCCACTTTTTCAGAAGGGTAACACTTTGAAGGATAAAGAGGTTTTTTCTCTACCGGGGACATAAGAGCCTTGCGGGTAGCAGCTGCAATGTATATGTGATCAATCAAAGCATCCCCATGCTGGCCCTAAAACCAATGCTACTTTAACCTCCCTCTGGTGGACATTCTGCCTTGAATGCTGCTTTGTTCCAGTATCATCAAAATAGGAATATGGCCTGGTAGACATATAATCCTTTGATAGAGGTGATTATGGTTCTTGCCATTTTCACAATCTACACCAAAGGCCACAAATTTCTGATCATCTGGTTAAAAGAAACTGTCTGGGAGCAAATTTTATATCACGAAGCAATTGCAGTAAGTGGAGATATCCTGCTAATGCCATCCTTTCTGCTATTTAGACATCCTTAGAAAACAGTTTGCCATTGTAATGGGTTACCTGGTATGATTATAGAGGAGTTTTGGGAAATCAATCATATCTAAACCTATTTGATACTCTTGTCATAGTTTGTACCTAAGATAATGAACTGAGTAAACTCTATTCAGAATTGGCTTCAAAATTATATAGCAAATCAATTGATAACTTGATTGCAGTCCTCTTTTCCACACCAACATTGCATTGACATCCCAGGTTATAGTGAAGTGCATATAGCTCTGAGTACACAAAGAACATCACTTTTGGCAACCACAATAGCATAGCGGCTGGCACGTTAGAGCATAGTATCAGCCTAGGTGCAGGATCAATACAGCAGCATTGGTCAGTTAATATAGATAACAAACTGCTATGACATCCAAATATAAAGCAGCCTCATTTTAAGATAACTCACACTTTTCAAAAGATAAAAATAATAACAAAATACAGAAAATAATAGTAAAATATTAAGCTGCAGTGCTGCTCCTCTGTGCAACTCACTCCAAACCAGTATGCAGCCTCACAGGTCATCTCCTCCCACTTACTGCCACTTTCTTACCCTTTCAAAATCCCATTGACACGGGGCTTATCTCCCTTCTTGTCTACTTGTCAGCATCTTGCCATATGGTCAGCTCTGGGGTCAGAGTAGAGACTAAAGCATTGATAATCTGGACCCAGGTAGTGTTGAACAATTGTTCATGGGCAGTAACAACCCTTTTTTTTTTTTTTTTTTTTCAATATTCCATGTTAACAAAAAAGAAGTTTTATTTAGGGTCAATCCAAGCAGAATTTATTTTTCCCTCAGTTTGGCAGCTGAACCAAAAAAAAAAAAAAAAAAATCAATTATTCACAGAGCCCTAAGAGCCTTGCTGTAGCCACCAGGGAACAGTGCTCCACTAACGATTTTTTTTGAGTTATTTTGGTTTAATAGTAAAAAGGCTGCATCTGAGTTGAGCCAAGAGCCTTTTGTAAGGTTTGTGTGTCAGCATTACACTGCCTTTATTTTCTCTTCTACAAAGTCAGATTGTTTGAAGCCTAATACTGTGATCATTTATTTACACATAGCCCAGAAGGAGGCAGTTCTGGTTGTTTAATATGCAATACAGATTTCTGCAAGTGATTGTCTGTGGGCTGCATTTTCCACATTAGACATATGCTGTAAGTTTATTGTGCAGAAAAGGATGTTGTTTTCACCATGACATTATAATTTTGTAATGAACTAATTTTCATCTTAACCTACTCATGGATGATCTATTGGTAGTGAACATAACTGTCAAGCCCTTCTGGGCTTTTCTCGAACTATCACAAGAACACTTTACAAGTACTGGGACCATTGTTTTCATGCAAACTGTGCTAGCAGAAGAACGAATACCAGAAGAGGAATAATTCACACGTTGCTTCCCATGGAAAAAAAAAAAAGTCTTTTTAAGAAATAGAATCGTCTGAAGATAAGAAACTGTAATGAAACACTCTTAAAAGGTACATGACCAATATTTCATCCAGTACATGCTGAAACCAATGGAGCTGTCTTGATTAACTTTAGACGCAGAACTGAAGTCCAAAGTTGCTACTCAGTATGGATGAGTACACAGACCATGAGATGCTGCTGCCACTGACAAATACCAGCATTGTACAAACTAGTGAACACAATTAAGTTTAGCTGCAGAAGACATCTTTGCACACAAGAACTCTTTGCAAGGACACATTTACCTATATTTGATTTTTACATTAATTAAAAGAAAAAAGTCAGTGAAAACTTTGGCAGTTCTTTAGCCATGAAGTAATTGACTATCAGGCATTGCATGTTTTCTCTGAGTTTTGTGGCTGATGAGTTTTGGGTTGGTTTTTTGTGGTGTTTTTTTTTTTTTTTTTCCTCAAATGAAAAATTAAGCTTCTGTCTCTGGTGTGGGTCACAGTTCAAGAGCAAGAGCAGAGGGATGTGTTACCAGGCAAGAAATAAAGAGCTGAGTTCTGAACATTACCTCTTTGCCTGTGGACTGTTCTGGGCAGGAAAGAAAGAATTGGGTGATGCATGGATTAAGTATCCTCAGGATGCACCCCCATCTCTTCCCCTCCAATTCGCCAGGATAATAAAAAGAATCTGCAGCAAAGTGAGAATTCAATCTATGTTACTTTGACAGTTTGCAAATAATTTTTATTTCTTCCTCTTCTTCATTCTTTCCATACACAAGTTTAGTAGGTTCTCTTTCAAAATATCTCCTTTTGAATTTCCCCTTTCATGAGTCTACAGGCATGTTTGGAGAGGCCAGTGTATTTTAAGAGACGCTTCAGTCAAAAATTGCAAAATATCTTTCTCTGCAGCAAGGACTCTATGAAGGTAGCTGTGATAATTAAAATTACAAAGACAGTAAAGCAGGTCTAAGCCAGGTTTTGCATTGAAATCTGATAGTCAGTTACCCAGCCTGATTCTGCTTCTTTGTGTTAATATATATAAACTTGAGGAAACAAGAATTTGGCCAGTAAGTTAAGAATCTATCTTGAGAGCAGCTGAAAAAATGGCTTTACATTTTTGTACTGTATGTAGGTTAGTGATATAACGCAGATTTTATTGCTGTATCATTGGTAAGATGTGCTAATTTATCTTGAATCTTTTTTTCCAGTGTACTTGTCTTGTGGTATTTCCAAATGCAAAAATTGTCATAGCTGATGCTTGATAAATGCAAATTACATGCAAGCTGTTAAAACAGAGCCTTAAGGCACGCATCAGGGTGTTGAGGGTTGTACATGTTTCGTTTGGTTTGAAAGAAGGGAGCAATTATGTATGGGATTGATTCAATTTATATACTACACTTAATACAGCATAACTGACATTTTATCAGCTATTTCAAGAGTGCATCTCACTAGTGAAAACAATGTGAATTCTAATCCCAAGTCTTATCTGCTTTCACTGGAGAGCTGAGCAAATCCTCTGAAGAAGACTGGAAACTGACTTTTTTCTTGGTGTTCAGCAGCCTCGTGCAAACAGGCACTCAGATAATTTGTCTAAATAGACACCTGCCATTGAGGTCACAGAGAAACTGGAATATTATATATTAAAAAAAAAAAAAAAGCTTTGCTGTTTGCAGGAAACAAGTGGAATTAATTAGCTCTTACAGGGGTGTTGTGAAAAAGAACTGTCTTTGCAGTTCTTTATCTTCATCTTGTGTCTATAAGCACACTGGTCTTGGACATGCAAGCCTATACAAGCATGCACACGTGCTTACATAATTATGTTATTTCTCGGTAAAATTATAATCTTTGTAAACCATGAGAATTATTGTTTAACTCAGGAATAAATCAACTCCTTGCTAGACATAACCAACCAACGTGTTTCCTCGAAATGCAATGTTGGGTGAATTCAATACACACAGTGTTACCAGTGATTTAACAAGAAGAGGATCAAGGTCACAAACCAGAAATCAACTATTAGGACCATGTTTTCAAATCTGCAAGCATTTTTGGAAAATGCTATGATTCTGAGCTGAAGATTTAGGTTAGTCTGTAGCTATTCAGATGTTATGAATGGCTATGTCTTGAGGAAGCTTTTGCTAGTTCTGGTGCAAACTCATCATTCAGTTTCTGTTTAACCTTTTAAATTCCATTTTAATTTCTTTAAAAATATTGTTTTCCTCACTTTATCACCAAGCCATGTCATCCCCTCCATCTCTCTTCCGCTCATGTGAAACAGTTATTTTGACATATATCTGTTGAGGATCTGGTTCATTATCTCCTGAAGAACATCTTTTTCTCAAATGTCAAAACACAAGTTAGTATGCTCAGCTGTTCTTCAGAAAACTGCAAACTAATGGACCTCTCACTCTAGAAATAAAGGACCGTAATGGAGGTAGTTAGGAGAATGTGGAAGATGGATGAGTGAAAGTGATACGTCTTTTACCAACAGAGAGTAATGTTGAAAGAATGTAGGGGGAAGTGCATAATTAGTTTCCATTTTCATCAGAGAAGGTACTTAGCATCCAGAAGGTCTGAACAAAAACAATTTGGGTATGTAACATTTTCAAAAGAAATTTTTAATGCTCATCTGCTGCACAAGTGTGGTGAAAGATGGCTTCCACAACCCATCAGAAGTACAACAAGTTGGATGTACTTTTGCCAGACTTTTCTTTTATCTAAAATGTTTTCTTCTAAGGGTAAATTATTTTAAATTATATTTAGGTGCATTCTTATGCTAATGGATTTCAGGAACAGCATCTTTCTAATTTCCCGCTCCGGTAAGTCTTTGTCATGGGATCTCCTGCCCATGAAATGAATCATGTTGTATGCTGCTACCAGCGGGATTGATGTATCATAGCAACGACCATTAATGTGGAAAATTCAAACAGAAAGAAGACACTTGACAAGCACTGAAGTAATATTCTAGAAGACCTCATAGGAAGTTCCTCAACTGTTTAAGTTAAAAAAAAAAAAAGAAAAAGAAAAGATGTAAAAGGCAATTTCAACTCCTACTTCCATAGAAAACTCATGCCTAAATTTTATGCCAAACATCACTCACTCTACATAGCAAGAATCTGAACACCAGGAACTTCACCTCAGTGCAGAACAGGGATGTGAGTGAAAGAGGCTTCCCGTAGCTGGAGAGCAGGCTGCATGTTGGATCCCATATGTGCATGAGCCAAATATCTCAATGACCAAATTAAGTTTGGGGAATAGATAGCAGATAGCTACTTAAAATTTTCTTTGCCCTTGTCACTGTTCTCAAAACTATGCCCAAACTCTACAAAGTTCAAACAGTTTTTGACTTTTAAAACATAATCCATGTTTCTCCCTTATTTTTTGCGTATCTTTATACCTCATTCTGAAATAAATTTGAGCACAGGTGTGCTGATGTACAGCCAAAAGAAGGTTTTTTCTATGTTACTTCTCATCTATTGAGGCTAAAAGAATTTTATTTAAAATTAAAATGTAACTTTTGCTACATAATTCTTAAAAAATACCCCACAACTATTTGAGCCCACTAGCACTCCAGCGACGTACCTTAACTAGTGGTAAGAAACTGGCAGAGGCAGAAATGGGAACCTTGTCTCCTGTAGTGCAAAATTCTGATCATTAAACCTAATGCCTATCCATTTGTTTTCCTGACTCATTCTGTAGACTTTATATTCCTGATAATTTTGCTGCAATTCAGGATCCATCCACCCATAAGAATGGTAGAAATGAAGGGAAGTTGTGACTGATGCTGTCAACTAAGATGGCAAATACAGAGAGAAATACAGTCTTTTTCCAAAAATCTTGCAGCCATGTCCCATGTCATAAATGTTTCCATCACTGATTCACAGCAGTCCAGCAGTAAGTAGACCATGGACCAGTGCTGCAAAATCCAAGAAAATGTAATGAGACACCCTTCTCACCAGTGCACCATCTGTTCTTTCTGTGCAAGGATATAAAATTGTTTTGTTATTTACATTAAAAAAAATCCAGCAAAGATCCAAATGATGGTGATTTGTGTTTATTAAGATCTGATGTATCATCAGGGGGATTTTCCACATAACTATAATGCAGATGCTCAAAATGTACTTTAGAAAAAGAGAGCCCTGTATGGGTCAGGAACATACTAATCATATGTTAATACATTTGGCTGGTTTTTCACTACAACGTGCTGGTTAAACAAGCTTGTTTAGGCTTTATTCCTTTTTAATTTAGCGGGGCTTCTTTCCCAATCATACAAATGCCTGTCAGCTGATCTACCATGGGTCAATACTGTCAAGTGGCCAAAAGTATAATATGGGCATACTGGGACTCCTGTATTCCTTGGACTATTTTATCTAATTTTTACTCTCTCTTAGATCCTATGATCCTAAGTCCTGAAAATGCCCTGAATACTAATGAAAAAAGCTGCAGCTCTATTTCTTGGCTTAAGAATTCTCCATCAAAGAGCAGAATGGGGTTGTCCCTCATCCCATAGCAAAGTTTAATTTCTCATGCTAGTGCCGTTTTGATAAAGCAAAGTAAATGTAGAATTTTGCTGTTTAAATCTTAAGTGTCAGGAAAGTTGTGGCAAATTGAAAGTGAATACAATTTGTTCATTAACACCTAATGTTTTGAAATAATTTATCATATAAACATTTCCTGGAAAACAAAAGCCACTTATGTGCAGGCAACTTATAAAATGTTACTTGTTTATCTAATAAACTACCCTGGGGCCAACAAGTACATTAGCATTGCACAAACTTTCTGACTTATTCATCATCACTATTTATTATTAAAACTTTATCTGTTTCAACTTAGTGAATAGCTGCCTTGGGATACGCTGCTCAGAGCAGAAGCAACAAAATAAAGTTTACGCAATTTGCATAATATTGTACAACGGATATTAGCTTAGAACAATATGAATCCCCTGGATCATTTGCACAGCCCCTTTGGTGTTTAATGTTGGTAAATATTTAAATAACAGCAAGCCTATATAATTATGAAGATTCCTCTTCCTAATCCACACAGATTGTACAAAATGCTGTAAATCATGTCTATTACACAGTCTTAGCTAGACTAAGAATAGAAAGATGATTTAGATATGCTTTTTACCTTTTCTGGGAATTTTCTGACCCACCATTCAACAATATGTTGGCTTACAAGCAGAGCACACACACAGCTGAGCACTGCATAGTATGTACACCGCATATAACTTAAGGTGACTGATTACAGCATGCTTTAAAAGCTGAGGACCATTTTCTTCATTGTTCTGTGTGTTTTTTCATTACTACAAATCGTGCTACTTAGGTGTGAGAGAGTTATATACTTACTCTGGATTAATTTTGTACTGATGTACAAAGCGCTGGATAAAATGGAATAGGATGAGTTTTTTTCACAGAATTGGGATCACTCTTGGAATGGGATGCCACCATGCAGTGTAGATTTAATTGTTTACTACTAGAAAACTACCATTAGCTTGTAGATACACATTTAAGAGCCTGATTCTCAAAACTGCAGAATGCTTTGGGATTTATAATGTTCTGCAGAATGGCAGAACTCTTGTAAACCTTAAGATCCTTCCTGAGACTCTGATGATGAAATTCATGGCCTTCATAAATCACTTGAGTTAAAAATAATGTTTTTTTTTTGTTGTTTTTGTTTTTTTAACATTTCTTTCTATGTTATGTTCAAAGATCAGTTCCATCCACTACTGAGCAAAGGCAACTTCCACTAATGTTAACAAAGCTGGGACATTTTCTATATTACATAAAATGCTTAGTACCCACAAGGATCAAGTTCAGTTTTAAGGCCGTCTGAAAGTGTGGTCTGGTGGGTCATTTACTGGATAAAGACACATGAGACCTGGGATCTATTTCTGACTCTGACACCAATCCACCCGTCAATCAAGTGTTCTTTACTTTCCTCATCTGTAGAATGAGATTAAAAATTATAGTTTAAAATCTTCCATGGAGTCAGGTATATACATCTTTTTGGGTCTACTGATAGTTGAATGTACCTCTAGTATTGTAACAAACAAAATTACAATCAAATCAAGATAAAAACAAATCAATTTTTAGTGCATCAGTGGCTCTAAAATTATCTGGACCTACATAGCTAATATCTAATCCAGATCAGAAAATAGCCCAATATGACCATCATATTTTCATGACTGGTACAAGATATAGACAACTATTTTTAAAACACAGGTCCTCTTTTTCATGCCAGTCAGTGATCCATCTCAATGGGTGTATGTTAGTTTAGTAGATAAACCTGGTTAATACACTACTTCCATCGTGGTGTTCAGGGAAGTGAAAATAAAAGAAAGGGAGAAAGAGAAGTTTTGATGAATCTAACATATTTGTCACCTTTTCCCCTTAAAGACACACACTGGGATTTAAATAGATATTCTTTTTTGTTGTTGTTTTAAATAGACTAATGTGAGTATCTGTGGAGTAAATAGAATATCTCACCCTTGAAGAGTGATGATGTTTCTTTCACTCATGAGAAAGGCCTTCATAATTCATTCATACCTGAGGGTCTCGTGAGTTATGGGTCCTTCACACTTTTGAAAGAAACATAATACTCACCCTTCATGGATGACGTTTCCTGTATGTATTTAAATTGTAAAATTAAAGTGTAGAGGTTTTGAAGGTATACTCTACATGTAAAACATAAATGCAAGCTCAGAATGTTTCCCTCTCCTGTTTGAAGGGTGCGTGAGACCTTAGGAGAACATGAAATATTATGGTGGAAACCAACATAGAATGTGCTGTATGCAAGACAAGAGAAGAAATAAGAAATTAAGTTTTGCGTTCATCTATGACAGCAGGATGCACTGTTAACAGCTTTCTTTGCAATGATTTAGATGTATTTCTTTTATACTTTCAAATTACTAATAGAATATGAGATTTTTCACCTACAAGTACCAGCATTATGTCAGCAAAACATCCTGATATTAAAGAAACATTTCAAGCAGTAAAACGGCTAGAAAGTCATGTGTAGAGGAGTGAGGAGACATAACAGAGTAGTAAGCACTACATAGACTGCAAATATCACACAGATGCCTCATTTTGTTGAGATCTGAACATAGTTCACGAAATTTCCTCTGTGTTCTACTTAACATTTACAGTTAACTTTTAGTTAACTCTCACATGACACTATTTAGATGCTTAAATTGGTACACTGTCCTTCAAACTAATTCCTGAAAGCCCTCGTAGTAGAGGAAGATGACAAAAATATGCATTTTAAAAAGATACCCCACAGATGCCATACAGACAACTCACCACCACCATTTGCTTTTCCTGAGAGTTCAGAATTACATGGATGCCCAAAGTATTTAAAAGTCATTGTTCATTGGTCCAGCCATTGCAACTGTTCCAGGAAAAACATACACACCAAATACTTGTAAAGATACGTATACCCAGTGAAGGTAGGGAATTAATTCTGCTGTGGTCTGAGCCTATGGTTTCACACAGATTGTCATATGGGTGAACTTGATACTTCGGTGGGGCTCCAGGCAAGGAGAAGGGACGGACTGTGCAGAGCTCTCTGCCTGGATCCCTCTGCACAGCCACGGACCCTGTTATTTCATTAGCTCCTAACCTGTCATCTCATGTGACTTCATTACCCTGAACAGCTCCACTGATGTCCGCTGACAGAAAAAATAAAATTCGCATGGCAATTAAGCACACATGTAAGTATTTAGAGAGCTGTCCAAAGAACATTTTCCCATCAATAAGACATGCAAATGTTTTCTTCAGATCCAACTTGACTGCTCGTGCCCCTGTATACATCACTAATCATTGTGATGCACATGAAAATACAAATGAGTGACAAATGAGCACTTAGACAGTTTGGAGTAAAAGATGAAGGGAAAATAAGGGGACAGATGTTGTGCAGAAACATTTTAAATAAATGGACAAAGCGTCACAGTAGAAACAGAACTGTCAGCTTAGAAAGGTACAGGATTATAGACAGAGATCAGCTGTGAGACTACCAAAGTCACACCTCGGTCAGCATCACATGGCTCAAAACATACAGAAAGTCATAAAAGAATGGTGGGATCTGGAAGGCATTCCACTTCAGAAATAAAATAATTAGAAGGAACAATTAACTTATCCATTTTGAGGAGAAGTCTTGTCAGCACATAGCCTGAGTAACATTAAAATGGTAGTTAGCAGTGATTCTAATATATTAAGACAGCATAGAATAATTCTGTTTTATTGAGCTCATTACTGCACTTCTGTGTTCCCAACACTTTAATCTGTTACTGGCAGCAAATATTAATGCAATCCTTCAGACAGAGGAAATCAGCATTGTCCTTTCCTAACGCCCTTAAGTTCTCCAGGTTCTCTGTATCCATGATAAACTACAGGACCTGTACTAAGGTTTGGCTAAAGGCATAAGACAGAATGTGTCTGGGTAGTCTCAAGCTATCATACTGAGTTGTGGTCATAAGTCTGCATATCAGAAACCTGGACTCTGTACAACAACATAATACTGAATTAAAGAGGAGGGGGGGTAGGAGGAAGGGAAGAAAATATGAGAACCTTGATTGGATTCTGCTAGTGTTATTCAAAAAGGGAGAGGACAACCTAAGCTCTTTTCCCACGGCCTTAAGATCAGGCAGAAGTGAAAAGAGTAAATACTGTTTTTTTCCTGCCTTTTCTTTCATGTATGGTGTTTTTAAACAAGAGATGAGTCAATGAGGGGCATCTCTTGGTGGTGAGATAGGGGCAGAACTAAATGGAACATGAGTGGTGTCACAGAGATGAATTAACTCTCTGATCCAATAACCTGTTATTGGTATTGACCAGGAACAAATTGTATTTCCTTTGTATTGTATGGAAAGAAAGAAAAAAAAAAAAGAAAAGAAAAAAAAAAAAAAGGAAAAGAGAGGGGACGGTGACCTCAAGGGTCAACATAAAACCTAGTAAATGAAGACTAAAGTAGTCTTCTTTGGTCCACCTGGTGGTAGCAAATAAAAAGTCTTTTCACTGAAGAGAATGCTGATAAAAGGAAGAAGGAAAAATGGACATTTCTGAGGAGAAAACAATACTCTCTAGTTTTCTTAGGGCAGGAGAAAGTTAGATGAAGCAGAAACAAATCCTTCTTTTCTTATTTCCAAGGAAAGAAAGGCTACAAGAATGTTTCATCCTTGTAGAGTGCCCTGTTTAACTGTGGAATGAGTATGATGGGCTGATGAGCTGAGATGATCAGGATCTTTTCTTTCTAGAAATAAAAAGTGTTTTAAATCAAGGCAGATAGACTATGATAGTATTTGCTTTTAAATAGAAAGGCTTTTGGCTCTCAGATTTTCCAAGTTTTGTAGAAAAGCTTAAAACACCATGTATTATATAGGAAATTTATTTAATTTTTTGAAATATTTACTCCTCAAACAAATTAGCAGAGTTTTCTGTAAACAGGAGAAGCAGCAAATGTTGCTTTGGCAAGATTTGAAAGGAAAATGGTGGTTATCCAGAAGCATCTTTTTGTATATATTAAGACTACAGCAAGATGTCTCATACAACACTTCGTGTTTACTGTTTCTTAAGACATTTTGCACATTAAAAGAACCTACAAAGGAGCTGTTTGGTGTCACCTTTTGACTCTATTGTCTCGCTATATACTTTTTCTTCACAGTGACTGAGACAACGCTCCTTTCATTCACCTTTCTGTCATGCCCTTGCTTGAAATAAAATCAACAACATGATGTACTGCATATGTAATTTGCATATTATTCTAGGGTGTAGATTAGAGCAGGTAAAAAAAGAGGAATTCCAGAAGAGGAGTTAATTTGGTGCCATATTCTGTCTGCAAAGCTGCCAGGAGAAACTTCTTCAGACACAGAGGCAAGTAAGAAATTATCTTTTCTCAAATATAATTTGCTCAAAGTTTGTTTCTTCCCACATCCATTAAATGAGAGGTTAATTGTACCATCTACCTTCTCTGTGGGAAAAGCCTCCTAGATACAAAGTCTTCTCTTTTTGGCCTGTATGTAACATTTGTATTTTCAAGCAAGTGAGCCTTTTTAATGTGCAATGCAGGTGATGCTGTAACTGTCCTACATTCTTGTAGCTTCCACAGCAAATGTGCTCTTTAGTACCATGGCAATTGAATTTAAAGAGGGTGCCTGCCTAGAACCAGAAATCTACACCGTTTCTAAATGAAGCATATGATGGGGCATTTCAAGAGTATACTTGAGGACATACATAGATAATTAGCATCAGAATTTTTATAAATCTGTGTCAGAAGTTCTGAAATAACGTGCACATTTTAGAAAACTGAAAATTTGAATCTAACAGAGAATTAGTGCAGATATTTCCATCTTTTTTCTGTAATAAATTTTGTATCCCATGTCAATTTCCAAATTACAATTCTTTGCAAACATATAATTAATTACCACAAGATAACTCTGAATTTTATTTTAAAAAATTAGATTAATTTTTAATTACACAGTTTATCAAATAACGAGGAAAATTAAAAATATACTAGAAGTAAATTAACTGAAATATTTTGAACAGAAATGATCAAATACTTTGGTGTTGCAATGCAGACATTTTGCTTTTCTTAGCAAACAAACAAAAACGCTGCTGTGGAAAATCTCATGAAACCATTAAAGAACAGAGTGGGGATGGGAAGGATGTATAATCATGTCAGTCCAACAATATTTGTGGTGGTTTAGCTGTATCTGAATGTGAAAAATAAGCCTGGGCTTCCCTTTCACTGTCATCCATGGCTGCATTCTGAAACACTTGGAAGGATTTGCTCTGAAAACTGCAGGTCTGTTCTTATGGATTGAAAACACCCAGGGAATGCAAAGGGCTCATAAAGACTAAGAGGTCTGGGAAGGTAAGCTCAGATGAAACTTTCAACACTTCCATCAGAGTTCAGAACAAGTGGGAAAGGAATAAAACTCACATGAGCCTTTTTTTTTTTGCAATCATCTTACTTTTCTGTCGCAGTCTAAGGGTGAGTTCACACGCGTCCTCTTATCATGTACTGAACTTCCTTGACATATCCTGCAATGAAGGGGATGTTGAGCCTGTCCTAGAGATGGCACTGTTGCATTTCTGTGATTACTGTTAGCTTGGGAATGGAAAAGTCCTAACTGGAGGGGAAAAGGAAGTTAAACTATTCATCAAGTGTCATGTTCCAGTATTTTTAATGTTAAGTTGCTCCTAAAGACCAAAATGCCCTCACCCTTTTTTTCCTGTCAAACTCAGATAACTTTGTTGCTCTACCTAAACTGAGAAAAAGGGAAAAGATTATATTTAACTGTGTAACAAATAATGGCATTTTGCTCTTTGAAAAATGAATATCTTCAAATAATTATCTTAAGTTAAATTTTTATATTAAAAAAACCCACTTAGAAAGATGAGTTTAAATACCAAGGCTCTAGTTACATTTGTTCTACTGCTTTAGACATTACATTTTATTTTTATACATGTGTGGGAGTGGGCATGTAAGTGTTAGATTCTGGGAGCAATACCGACTGAGCGCACTAAATCTGAGACACTGAGGAACACCAGGAGCTCAAGCTTCCCACCTTGGTGGTGTTGTTTAGTGCCTGACAGAACAAGATGTAAAGCAATGCATAATCAAAACTTAACACTTCAGCTCTTAAAACCCATAAATCCCAAACTTAACAGTTTAGATTCTTGTTCCATGAGCTGCCTGGTTTTCCAAAGTGGGAAACTTTCCTAGCTGGTTACAACGCAAAGTCCTTGCTCTAACTGAGGTGGTATGGAGGGATTCCCATTAAGTGCCTTGCTCTTATACCCAGCTTGTACTCAGAAGCCCTTCATAGGCAGGGACAGGCTGACTGATGAATAAAGCTAAGGAAACATGCCACAGTCAGAAACTAGTAGAAAATAGAGACGGTGGGGGGAGTCCCCACACTCAAGCTGATTTCTCAGGAAGAGGAAGGATCAAAACCAGACCTCTGCCTCTTGGCTTGCATGAATAAAAGTGACATAGCAAACAACCAGAGCGGAACATGTGAAATCTTGCTTTTGCCTGCTTGTCTGGAAAGCAGCGTCTGACCTTGTGGCTTGTCTGTTAGTTACCTTGATAAAATGGAGTTCATTTCCCAAGTAGAAGAGATGTATTGTGGGCATGAATTGATCAGCTCAACTGTTTCAGCTCAGCCAAGCTGTCTGCACAGGTACAGTTATTTCAACAACTTTCTTTAAATAAAATGTAACATTGTAGGCTTATATTTAAAAAGGAATTCAGTGATGAGGTGACCTTGTACAGCCAAGTCAAGCATATAAATCAGTTAAGAGTATTGAAATCCTTGGAGGACACATTTTTTCTTGCTCACATATGCTTACTTTTTTCCTAAATATGATTTAATGGGGCATTTACAGACTGATAGCAGCTCTTTGTTACAACTCAGTGTACAAAAATTAAATACCCGATTAACTGCTCTGCAGGACCAGATCCTCAGTTTCATTCTATTTAAAAGAAATAGCTCCTGTGGAGTAAAGAGATTAATTCAAAGTTTTATCAAATTAAAGTTATTAAAAATTTGCTTATAAATCACTATGCTAGAATTATACATGGTTGGTTTGTATAATTTTGAGCCTATATCTAACACATTAAACACATATACTGTTTTAAAAGTGACAGCTTTGCCAGCCAAGCAATAGGTTTTTTGCCCAAAGAACTTAGCTGATTGTATAAAAAAGTACAAATTTTTATTTGACAGTAGGCTACTGTCATTAAAGTTGAAAGGTATCATGGAGTAAGCAGGTATAGGAAAGCAATCTGTAGTTTTTGGCAGACAGAAGTAACAGGTGATTTTTCTGTGCCCCTTATCTTGTATGCATGCTGGAAAGCAACTGGATTGCAGCATTGAATGTGGACTCCTGAAGCCACTAAAACAGATTGTTGGCCCCTAAAATGTAACCCTAACATGTTATTAAATATGAATACCAAGGAGAAGATATACTTCCACTATAACAAAGTTTGGAATAATGTGCTTGCATGATCTTTCTGAACAGCGTGCCTCTCAGAAGTACACAGAAGAACATGGTCCTGGATGAACAGCAATTCTGTGCACCATGAAAAATGATGCCAACGTGCTCTGCTCATGGGTGGAATGGGGAACACATGTAAACATATGCATTAGGAAGCTTTGTGCTCTTTCCTTCTTATGTACAGATCAATTAGTCCAATGCTTGCATTTTAGGAGAGTTTACAGCTGAAGTTTCATAACAAATTGTGTAAGACACTGCAGCTGAAAAGACATTATCTTTAAAGACAAAGGCAGATGAATAGCTTCGAGGCATTCTGTCCCCTCTAACCTATATGTCCCCTATTCCCCTTAATGCGGTAGGCTATTTTGTCCATAACAGATAAATACAACTAACTTGTTATCCCAGGAAGCAAGCACAATTCAATATTGCACCTATAAACAGTTATGCATTTCTATAGCAACTAATGTTTGCCAGTGTGACCAAAGAATTCCCTTTATTATAAAAAAACCAAACAGAACAGTAGGGGGAAAATCCATTACTGAAGAAATACCCAATTCCAGGTAGAAAGGTCAGAATCGCTCCTGGGTTCTCAACACTGGATGCACATACCTTTGGGTGCTTCAGCAATCTACTGAAGTGCTCAAACTGCATTTTTTTATACCACCCACAGGCTGCTACTTGAGGAACAAAATTTTTCACAGTCATATAAAGAATGACATTAGAGTAAAATCTGATGGACTGTAATGACAATGTAATTTTTTTCCTCTCCTTAATGTTTCAGAGATTCTTGAAAATGGTAAAAAGAGAACCTTCATTAAAATGTGATAAAGTAGCCTGTGAATGTAAAGTTTTGGGAAATAACTCTCTGAGAACGCCTCATGGCCAAACCCCTGACTGTCTTGTTTGGACACAGTCTAAACCATTCTGGTTTGGTAGCACAAGTTATTAATTATGAGCCCCAGCATTTCAGATGTTATCAATATGGTTTCCATGGAGTTTAACACAGTGCATATTCAAGTCCATGGAAAATACCAGAGGTGCTTCGTAGAAGCAGTGCAAATGAAAAATAATAGGGGAGGTTTTCAAGTTGAGTTCCGAATTGGTACAGGTCCAGTAAGAAAATCATGATGCCAGAACAGGTTACTCAGTAACTCCCTGCCTCATCTGTATCCAGGAAAAAATTGCAAAGTATATAAACCACAAAGCACAGGTCCTGCCAGTTCATGCTAATGATCTGTATTGCTACTCCTTGTAGGGTAGGAAACAGCAATTCTATTATTCATAATTATGCCTTATCTGTTTCGCACTCCTGTTTTACTTGGAAATAGTTTTAATTAATCTGGTTTCCTTCGTGCACCATACCTCTTAGTAGAATTGCTGGGCAGAGTTAAAATCACGTTACAAGTGTCTGTCTAGAGACTACTTATTTAGAAGGTATTGCATATAATGGATGTGAATATTTTTCAACACTTTTTGTATTCAGGATTCAGGTTAAAATGGTATTTGCTAGGAAAAAAAATTATGACAGAAGTGTCTTTATTGTCACAATCTGGCAAAGAACTGTTGATAAATTAGCTGGGCAGCACTCATCAGAATTGACTGACCCTTGCAGATTTGGGCATAGCTTGTGTCGTTCAGTCCCAGCGATCCTGGAATATGGAGGCAGAGGTCAGGACTGGTGCTGTATATTTGAACTGAAAGTAGGTACATTGCTGAACTAATGATGGTTAGTTATAAAATGCTGTATGCAGTTAAAAACTCTATCTTGTGCAAGACCCCATGAAGTCTTACCTGATTTCAATAGGACTATGAACATACCTATGCCTTGCAGAATATTATGGTGTAGCTACAAAAGCAGTACAATTAAATCAGCATGGTGTCACTAGCAGGTTAATTTGTCTTATCAAAATTGACATCAACTACTATGCTTCTGGTATTTGAGCTAATTTGGAGAACTATAAGACAAAAACGCGTTGCACAGTATAGACAAATCCTACACTTCACAGTTCCATGCAATTTTGGAGCTATGAAGCCAGAGAACACGAGTGTTTGCTTCAGTTTCACGATAACCACTGTCATGAATTTGTTCAGTAATCTAAATAGCGTACAGACATTCACTGCAGTGACATAACTTCCCTGCAGTGACATAACTTCCGTGCAGTCACGTCAAATGCTCAGTGAATGCAGGTATAATGTAGACCAGGAAAGGTCAGGCCTATAATTTCTGAGGTAACTAAATGTAGAATGGGAATCAAAATCCAATATACTTCACATACTCAAAACTCTTAATATCTAAAAACTGATGATAAAGACAAAATTCTCCACATGGATAAAGGTGTATAAAGTATTCTGAATTAGCTAAGGTCAAGGACGAAATGTTGGACATTACACTGGAAATAGTTTTATGTGGGCTATTTTTCAACTGCAGTCTGCAGGTGTTTCAGCAGCAAATACTTTGGCCCAGATTTTCAACAGTGCTCAACACATTAAAAATCTAGTGATACTGAGTATGCTTTGCTAAAATTTAGATTTGTACCAGTTTTAGCATATGATATCTCCTTCGCTAATAAATTATGTTTCAAATCTGGAATCCTGAAATAATTCCAATCTAAGAACAAGTCAAGGATTCTCTAACTTTATGATAATAAACCACATTACAAATACTCAATAGGCAGAAAACCCCCAAATCCTTCAGTAAACAATACACAAGTAGTACTCTTAAAAGATGTTCCCATGAAGAACTACTCTGTCTCTAATACTGTGCAAATACCCAGCATCTGGATCCATATAAATTGCCATGAAGATTCATCATGCTCTCTTGAAGCATCCCTGTAAGAAACTGCAGTTGTACGAGTTGTCTGGTATGAGATACTGCTACAAATAAATCTGACAAGCAAACAGCTACAGCAAAATGGATTGCATCTGATGAAGTGTCAGCTTGCTCAGTAATCTGTGGTCTTTTATGGCTGAAAAAAACGAAAGAACAATTTTTGCAAAAGAGTAAGATAGCTGATACAGTCGGTTCTTAGGTACAACTATTTTAAAGCACCTCCAAGTATTCAGTGTATTCTTAACTGCCTGGTCACACAGTATGATCAGTGAATCCCAATAATACTGAGTTCTAAAGTTTAAGAAGAAATCTGATAGATCTGGGTGTTAGTCCGTGTATCTCGAACTCTATTTTAGAGAATGCTCTAGAGATAGAACCCCCATACTTCACTATGCAAAGTGATATCTAGTGTTTTATTTGCTATAACCTCCCAGGAATTGTAATTTGAAAATGTACTTTAAAGTGTTTATTAAAATGATAGATGATCTCTGACCCTTGGATATTCTCTGGTTTGGAAAGATTAACCACTATTATATGTACTGCTGTGCGTGTATGAGAATTGTCTTCTCTCCCTTTTTCCAGTGAAAAAAATGACTATTGGTTGATTGGTTTTGTTAATGAAATATGCGAAACTGAAAAAGATATTCCGATGCTGGATTGAGTGTATCTATCCACTCTGAAGTGTCCAATCTGTTTCATGTAACTGCTGTAAAATCACACCTCACCTTCTTCTCAAATAACGTTCCTGTATACCCCAGGAATCTTCAGTTATCTTGTGTTCTTAAAACAGATCCAAGCCCCAATTAAAGGTAGCATATCAACTTTACAGTATAATATGAAAGATGCTTTATAGATTCAATATTGTTTCCTTTTCTGTCTCGCTACTGTTCCTTATTTTGCAGGCACAATGGGGAAAATCTCTGCAGGTTTGAAGCTATTGCGCTGTTCACATGAGGAACAAAATGTTGAGCTGCATTTCAGAAATCATCAGTGCTGTCCGAACTACTCTTGTTCACAAACCTGGGCTGGCAATGCCCTGTGAAACTGAGTTTCCTTGCGACATTGCCAGAACTTTTGATTACAGCTGGGCAGAAAGGATAGCAATGTTGTGAATTCCATGCTTTCATTTTTAGTTAACCGTGACAAGGCAGAAATTAAAAAAATAATAATATTGAGAGGCAGCATGAAACATTAAAGAAAGCTGTAGCCTTAGATTTAGGAGGGCTTAAATTTGCTTCGGACTCAGCTATTAAAGGTCTTCACCATGAGTGAAGGCAGCTGCTCTCTATTTCTTTTGACTATTTAGATCATATGATGTTGTGAGCCTGATGTGTTTCTCATTATACCTTGACCTTAGCACAGCAAGGCAATAATCTTGGATTAATGATACTATACTATAAATAAATAATACTTAAATATTGACTCTAATTAACCAATTTAAATTAACCAGTTTGATTGAGCTTCGAAGTCCTTTCCAATATTAGAGAATTAAGCAAATAGTCAAGCTAGCAATTTCGAAAGCTATCTTACCTTAAGTCTAAGTCTAAGGTCTAACACCAAGGAAAATAGTACATATTAAAATGTCTTAAAATACATTATATAATAAATGTTGTACATGTTCGTTTATGTGAAGAATGTATTATTCTGATAATAAGAGTATGGACTAGTCAGGCTGTTGGAATATATTTGATGTTTATGCAACACTTCTTACATCATGACTGTGCATTTGTTCCTGTGATTACTGTAAATTATTTAAAAATATGCTAGATCAATACTAAATGTTTAAAGAAATAGCAAGGAAATTCAAGCATCAGAACCACTCTTAAAAAAACCCTGGAAACATATGTGGCCTCACAGAAGATTAAACATTTAAAAATACAGTCTACAAAGCCAATACAAATTCATAGCATAAGAGTAAAAGTTTTGAGTATACCTAGTTCAAACTAGATCATAATTTAAATATTTTCTCATTGTGTTCTAGTAACCAAATATTAATTCAATGTGTGCACATCTGCAGGATTATTTAACAAGAAGAGACAGAAAAATAATTCAAATGACAGTGTATTTTACTGGATATTTGTGTGTATAGCATACCTGTGTGTGAAATGAGCAAGTATTTTGGCTTTTGGGGAAAATATAGGTCCAGATTTCTAGTCATTGAAACTATTTCTAGATACGCAATAGTCTGATCTTCTTTTGCTTTGCTTCACGGACAGAAGCCCCTTGCACACAATGCTCTTTGAAATAAAAATGCACTATTCTTAAGTATTAGAAAATAACACACTTATTTCAGAGGCAGAACATCAGTCACAAATATTGGCTATTCAACAAGGGGTCTTACACGTAACCCTCCTGAACTGCGTTGTGTCATTTTTCCAGAGAAAATATATACTCTTCAGTAAACTGCATAAATCAGATTAAAGGAAATATATGAAGAAAGAAAAAAATACAGTCCAAATTTACATCATTACATAGCTTTTTATATTATAACATGTACATTAAAAAGGCACTGTTGTGGCTAATATTTGCATATCAACTGAAAAAAAAAAAAGTCACTTGCTTCCCATTTGCCCCTCTGCAATCAGAGAGACCACCCTATCTTTAAGAATGCATTGCATACACGGCAGGATGACATTTTTTCAGTTACCAGACTGTGCAGACCGAGCTGTTTATCTGAGTTTCCTGCAGTAATTCCCCATCCCTTCCCCTATAGCACCACGAAAAATTATTTACTTCCAAGGGCTTTGTCTATACACCAAATAACTGAGCACAAAAGGAAAGCATCAGCAGAATGAAGCCATCAGTGTTAAGGTTCATTTGTTGAAACTGTATGTAGTTTGGGGTTTTACTTTGGACTGAATTTAGTCTGATCTTTTGGAGCCCTCCCATCACGCACATAGACTGAAGCTGCCTAAAGGAGCAAGCGCTGGTTTGGACTTAGCATCCCCACTGATTGTTGGACGGCATGTGTCCACTTCAGTAGCAGAGCTTCTGATTTATTTTTCTCAGAAAAGAATCTAGTTTGGATTTACCAAAACCATTCTGCAACTGAACCAACACAGGGCAAGTGGGGACAATGGGAGAATTCATTTACCAACTGCACTGCTGCTCTGAACAGAGCCACGGTCTGTTGATGTGAAACAGATCACTTTTTGGGAGGCTGGGAAAAAGCAGAATATATCTGAAATTACATGTTATATTGTCAGCAGCGGCCAGTTCAGTGAAGCAACATACATGGTGTGAGAATTGAAACCACTGGGGTGTATTCCAGTTTTATAAAGTGACAACAAAGAACACGCAAGATGAAATTAATGTCTTCATGTCAAAATGCTCATTCCTCTGGCAATAAATAGGAGATACCTGGTGACTGAACAGTATTATGCTGTGAGCTTGAGTCAAACATTTGGAAGCAGGTGAGGAGGAACTCTTTAAAATAGAATAAAAACAGGTGGGAAAGCATTTCTGAAAGATGTTACATACAAGTATTGCAGTATAATACTCATCTGAAGCAGGTCCTGCTTTTATGTAATAAATTAAATCTGTGAATGGCTTTTTCAGGTTTGGGTTGGTGTTTTTTTTTTTTTTTTTTTTTTGTTTTAATTAATTTCTGTTGGATTTCATATGCGTTCCACACATCCATCAGTATTAGGGTTAGCTTTGTGCCTTTGGTGCTGATGCAGCAGGTTTTCCATTTGCAAGGCTAAATTTCCCTCTGTCTAATAGAGCAGGAATAGAAAAGTCTCTGCAAACATTGAGATTGCATTGAACTATGACAACTGTTCTTGCTAACTTCGCTGCTTACCAGTGCTGAGGCTTTCTACTGAGCACAGAATTAACATCTGCTGTCACAAGCTGATTCCAGAAGTGACAGTAAGTTGCAAACTGAAAAACGTTGGCACAATTTCGCTGTACCCCTTACACTGAAGACAACTTATGGAATTCACTGACTATGTGCAAGGGAGGCAGTGTTCAGTAATTAATGGCATATTTAAAATCTGTGGCACACATTTGCATTTGTCTCTAGGGAAAAAATAAGATGACAGCATCTAGGTAAATACTAAGCAGACTTTCACACTCACAGGATTCTTCCATCTCAGTAATCTGTAAGATTGCTGTAACCAACTGAAGATTATATTTGCCCCACTGGGAAAAAATCATCTTTATTAAAAAGTTTTCTGACAGCTTATGTTATCCTTTTTTTTTTTTTTTTTTTTTTTTTTTTTTAATTAATCAATTTTCAATTCAGGAAAAGAATCTAAAAGAAGATTAGAACCTCATCCTCAGCTTCCAGGGGATGGCATGAGGTGGAGAACCACTTGGTTCATCCTTTGTCACTTTTACTTCTTATTTTGAAATCTGCTGGTCATGAGTGGATATTATCAGTTTCCTGTGAAACCATCAGGTTTTCAGAGGACAATAAAACCTTCACTTCTTTCCAGGTGAATAACTGATATGGAATGATCAATGTCCAGAAGAGGTAAATTTGAAGACTGACATGTTTGTCTTATTACATTTGGCTCGTTGATGCAACATGATTGGATATCTAGATAACATTAATAATTAAGTGAAGAGAGCCATCTGTTCAGCTGTCTACAGGAAATGAATCAGGAGTCTTGAGCCCAGCTGTAACTGCTCAAAATACGTACATAAAACTCCTACTAAAGAAAATGAGGCTGTTGTAATCCCAAAAGGGTTCATGATGGTGTCAGGAATACACAGGTACCACTTGTTCAGCCAACTTGGACCACACTGCAGGCAACATCAGTGAACAATCTGACTAAGACTAAATCTCATCTCCTCTGCCAGTGTGGTATTTCTCTTCGCTGCAGCTATTTTAAGAATAATATGGAGAAACATCCCAGTCACTCGCATGGAAAGAAGAGGGAAGTCCAGCTTCATCTGTTTGCACTCAGGAGACACGGTGAAGCTGTCATTTCAAATCACGTTTTAAATAAGTGTGTGGGAGTATGTGTGAGACAGAGGAAAGATAAGAGAACTTACACTTAGATAAGACAAAGATAAGCTTTTCATATACAAAACCTATTCTTTTGTTGCTCCTATTAGTTCCGCCTCCTCTCTGAAGTTTCCACTTCCTTTCACTTGTTCACATATCCTACAGCCTCTGGTAATGCACTCTGGCAAAATGCTGCACTAACCGAGATCTAAACTTTAAGACACATAGAACACGTCAGTAACTTCACACAGGAAAAACATATTCGGCAGGCAGCCTTCAACAATAAGTAGCATTAAGTAACAGCTTCTGAAACCTTCCTGGTAGAATAAAAAAAACCTCTGACTGACAATTCATTCCTCATAATACGGTAAGATTGATTGCCTTAGAAAGCCTATGAAATCAGATTCACAGTGATATTATTTGAAGGCTCTGTATAATTCATCGACCACCCCGTCATGCATTGTGCATGTGATGTTATATTTTGGACACACTGGGAAGTATTAGATATAAAATTACTTTGTATGATGCAGCCCAGACGTAAAAAAGTGCATTGCTTAGGACTACATGATTCAGTGAGAAAATATAAATGGGAAATTACTGGAGCTGAAATTTTATTGCAAAGTTATTTATCTTTGTTATTACTTTCTGAATCCTTTTGTGTTTATTGTTTGCTACAACAGATAGAGTAACTCTTACTTACACCTTAAGCCAAAGATTATGAAAGTGGAAGTAGTCACTGTATACCAAAAAAAGAGATTAACATGTGGTCCAAGTTGGTGTTTACTCTCCGAATGTCTGGAATTTTTGTATGTATGTTTACGCATACACACACACACATCCATTCAGTCTGACTAAACAGTTCCAGAATTACACTGAATGTGAATAGTGATGTATTATTTTAGGAGAGAAAAATGTGAACACTACCTGATTTTAAAGAAAAAGAAAGGTCTTTTGATTGTGAGAAGAAGAAAGTATACACGTATGTAAATGCGTTAGCCCTCCATAGATTTCACAGTTAGCAATGCAAATGTTTAGAATAAAAATCTACCTGTTCACAATGGCAAATATACATACAGGAAAAAAGAATATATCGCTTGTAGTTCTGTAGAACATAGAGTATGCTTTCAGTTTCCATCAATGGAAGCCTGTCTTAAGACTTCAGTCAAGGTGCATCCCATGTACAATTTAGTTTGTCAAATATATTTGATGTTCATGTATATAATTAGAGCACTAATGTTCCAAAATTTCACAAATGGGCTTTTATTTGTATTCAGAATGTAACCACTGACGGTCAGGACTCCACCTGTAAATCAGTCATGTCCTGGCGCTACACAACCAAGTGTGCAACTGGATGTATGCAGATTTTAACTTTGGCCTGTGCCAACTTTAGTTTCTGATCACTTAAACTTCTGAACTGTCTTTTCATAAAACTCTGACAAATTACATGCAACAAGCTTGAAGAGAACAAGTCACAAGAGAAATATGCACAGAGTCTGCAGTGAGAAAACAATGAGGCATCAGCTGATTGCAGTATGCCACGATACAACATCTCTGCATCACTAATTCCAAAGCCATCCTTATTTCTCTTTCATAAAGGTTCCCAGCATGTGACCCATCCCTCTGGAAGAAGACGGAAAGGAAAAGGACATTCACATTTAAATATCATAATCTCCAACTGGATTTCACTACTGCTAAGAGTAAAGGGAATAAGGGATTTACAAAGGAGGTTTCAGCACGATACAAATCTCCAAAGGCTTGCCCTTTGCTCCAGCTACTTCCCCAGTCGAAGCTGAGCAGACTATAACTCATGCTGGTTTAAAAGCATCTTCAACAAATGTAAGAAAATGAATTAAAAACAGGACACAGACAATCCCATATGATGCAGACAGCTGAGCTCTTTGCATTATCTCTTATTCTCTATAGTCTGAAAGGATTACAATAATGCTAATTTTTGTGAAGGCTCATCATGGCAAGTTGAGAAGGAAGCACATACCACATAGGTTTACGTGGCTATAACAGAACCCTCTATAGCTCATAAAAAGAACCTTAAGATTCCATGAATTGCACGGCTGTTCATATACAGGATAGCAACAAAAATCCTAACATACATAAGGAACCAGATTTATCAGAAAGTGGTAAATATCCTGGGCAATGCAGGAGCTGGTAAGCATGTAAAAAATAAAAAAATAAATTAAAAAAAAATTCTAGCTTTTCCCTTGCCTGTCATTTTCCTATGCATGTCAAGTTGTGTGCAAGCCTACATAAATCAGCTATAATAAAATCCAACTCATAGAAATGGTATCAAGTTATTTAAGCATGTCCAGAAAGAAGACATAGGAATGACAAATACTGCTTTTAACAAGGTAACACGTTCATATTAGCTGTTAATTGGTGCAATTACTTGATTAATTTTTTTATTAAAAAGACAGATTTACAACTGCATTGGCATTGTCTTAAATTCAAGTGATATATAAAAAGATAGAGAAATGCCTCTGTTTGGTTAAGACATAGTTTGCTCAGCTCTTTAATTGAGTATTAAAGCAGAATTTCTTACAATTCAGTGTCAGACTTACTTTTGTTCAAAAACTCATCTCAAAAGTTTTAGTCCTGCATATATGTGCTGGAAAAATGCATTAGTACACTATTTAATAAAAGGGAACTATTTTAACCTTTTTGTAAAGTTAAACCCATTCTCCAAAGGTTAATATTTGACATGGAATGAGTACTGAACAAACAAAAAAGGTTTTACCTGAGCCACTGTTAGCAGAGTGTTTAAAAAACACCTTTTCTGCATGAAAGAATGATTCCAAGTGACTAGACTCCAGGTATTCAGCTAGTTATTTAAGTAAATTCTTCCATCTATCTTTACTGAGCAAAGATGTGAAACACACTTACACAAGAAGTGATTTTTACAGCAGACTGTTCACAGTGGTGGATTGCTGACTTGGGGCTTCTCCTACTCATCCCAAACTACACCTTTATGCTCTCGCTGACACAATTTTTGTTTGAACTGAAAGAAAATACATCTCCAGAACAATTTAACTGCTTATTTTGTTACAGCAAACTATGCTTCAGTCTCCACTGGAACAAAAGCTGGACCCTACATGGAACTTCCAATACTGTAAATACTCATTGCTATGTAAGATTAATTTCTTTTCTTTGCCTGTGCACACAGAGCCCTTCAAAGCACACTGAAGCACAATGCAGCTGAAAAAAAAAATAATTTCTCTTTACCCTTCCTCTTTTGGCTTGGATTTATACATTTTTTCCCCCTAAAAAAGACAATTTTTAATGAGACTAACTCAGCATGTTTTTTTTTCTATATCACTGTAGCCATGCAAGCGGTTGCTGTGTGAAAAATTGCCCTAGATTAGTCCAACCTGAGTTTGCGCTGCCTTCTTTTGTATCATGAACTAGACTGGCACCTTAACCTGAAGAGACATGTCCTCTAAAAGTGTTCTTGCCGTTGATTTTTTTAAATACTACCCTGTACAGAAAGCTGGGTAACACACTCTTAAATCCCATCTAGCTCAGACAGACAGCCTCATAAACTTTGACAGTTTTATGAAAGAGCTCTAAGCTTTCATTGTCTGTCTACCTCATCTTTCTTCCTAAAAAGGCAACTCTTCATGTATAATTCCTATATTTTACAAAATGTTTTTGGGTCTATACTGACTTGTACCAGTATTTTAAAGTAAAGAGTATTTGAAAAATACAACTAAAATATTTATGTTAAAAAGCGCTCCTTTGCAGCATTATAAAGTTTCTAAATTTTGTGATTGCCTATAACCGAAGGGCCAAAAAATTGGGCTGTAGGCTGTACTCTTTGAGTTCATGGCCCTGTTTGTGGCTCTGCCCCTGATATAGCAGCTGAACAGGAAAACAACCTCCTTTGTTCATAACTCTACTTTCTCATCTCTGGAACCCTGATCCAGCAAGAAGCCCTAAATAAAGCGTCAGGAAACTACCACTAAGCCCAGGACAAGCTACCTGTGCATCGTATACTAGACAGCCTGTGACTCACGTTTGAGACGTTCTGATTTTATGCAACAAAAAGCAATGTTACTCTAATTATGTTCTAATTAGTTCATTATTGACTGCAAAGGCAAGTGCATACATCTGTGCATGTACTCCTCTGACAGGTACATAAAACACAAAAAAAGAGTAAAAGGACTATATTTTCATATATTCCAAGACATACTAACCAATATATCATTCCAATAAATTTCAGTTTTGAGATGAATATAAAAGCTGAACACATTCTATAGAATAGCTCTAGACAAACTGCCAGAAATAAAAAAGATCTTGAATTCACAGTGTTTAATATATGATCACATCTCCAAGTACAGTAACTCAGAAGTGGGAGGGTACTGAGGGAATGTTAAATGTAGGGCATTACATATTAATAAAATTTCTTTCTTTCGCCAAGATAAAGAATATTTTTGCTCACACACCCTTAATTTAGATGGCCTGTCAAGTCCTCCTTTCTGCAGTGCCATGATGAAAGACACTGATGTGGGCCAGCAGAGGCAGTACTGGGGCTTTTCAACAATTACTGTATAAGTGCTAATGAGTGTCCTCCAGTAAAAGGCCCCAGCAAGCTCCATCATCTAGACCCTCCATTTTAACATCCATAAACTATCCATTTGTTTACTGCTGCTGAATCTTGGAACATTTTGGGATCTGCGGAAGGCAACATAAGGACGCACACTGATTTCAGAGGGTGCTGTAGCAGTCCTTAATGCCTGGATCCTGCCATGAACCCACGTTTGTAAACTGGTTCTGCATTAAGGTCCATGGACTCTACAGAAGTTCAGCTGTTTGCTTGTGCACAGCTTGTGCGGAGCCTAAGCAACGACAGTGGATCTACGGTGAAACAGAGATGTGAGTTCCACTTGGACTGTGCACACCCAGTCTAGCTAACACGTGTGCAGGGCCACCCCTAGGTTTAGGGCGGGAGCCAGATGTCGGGACACAACGAAATTCCCATGACACTCTCACCTATTTCGTCTGTGTTAGAGCGGCCGAAAGCAAGGCAACTCAAATAGCTTTGGGCATATGGAGTGTGCTGGGGGGGAAAACAACGATCACTGGGAGGGGACTGAGCATCATCTGTGAACACCACCGGCAATCTTTCCGTTTCCATGCAAACAGACAATCCAGCTTTCCATGGGTCTCTGTCTCACTCTCCGCGTTACTTCTGTCAGGTGACAGCCTATGTCTCAACCTGCCACGTGAGAGGAGTGTTAGGGCCTTAGCTGCTCTGGGGAGTCATAATCCAATTTTGCCTCCGCTGTTGAGAAAACCTGAGCCTGTTCTGTGCAGTTAGCAGTGCTGATACACTGAAAACTCTGCCTTCATCTTCACTTGTCATCACACAAGTGTATTATCAGAGTATGCTATAATCACAATTTTATTTTTCAGAGAAGACACTTCTTGATGTTTTTCCTGTCATATTGCAGTAGACATTTGCTGGTTTGACCATCCTAATTAAACAGCTCCTTTATAGCCACGTATTGCCACAGTACAAAGCAGTTTTAAGCTCTTTTACAAATAAACCAGTTTATCATAATTAACTGCACGATGGGATAGAGCTCCCTAAAGACAAGTATAAATATGCTTCCTTTCTACTGACAGGCTGGCAATGAGGATTTGCCACCAGGCAAAAGAAACATCTATTTTTTACTACCTCAAGTAAGGGTGTGGGCTAACCAGAGTAGTAATTGCAATGATCAAACTCTTTACCTATTGATTTGATTGTGCAGAGAACTATGCAGTGACATCACTTGAGAGTGGTCTCTGCTGAGTGGGATCAGTGGTGATGCAGCAAGGACTGGAATGTTAATAACTTGCAGTAAAATCAGCCTATTTATGTCCTCATCAATCACTCTCTCCACAGATACGAGAAGTGCACTAAAAGAATTTCCATTGAAAGACTAGCTTTAATTAACTCTCGCCCTCACTCAACAGAGGAAAAAACTGTGCCTGATTCAAACTGCTCTAAATGTGCTTTCTTGTGCCGGCAAAGTGGTTTGATTTAGCAGTGTGTATGTCTCAGGTGGCTTGTGCAGACCAGTGTTTCCCAGCTGCAAGAGCCACAAGAAGGAATCAGAAGGGTCAGGAAGCTTTGAAAATTTTACTGTAATCTAAATCAAAGGAAATCATGTTCATCCACTCCCTTTACATCTTTATACTTCAAGGTCAAGTATTTTCTGTAAACTTTTCCAGACGCACACAGAGAAAAAGATGCAGGCTTATCCTTGCCACAGGGCCACTTTAGCTCTCCCGTGATAAATGGAAAGAGTGCAATGGAAAATGAGGAGGGAAATGGACAGACCGTGGGATCCGGGGTGCTCAATCACTAGGTAGCATAATGGCATTTTCAGTGTGAACGAGTTCAAACTAGACCTCTTTGACTGTTGGCACCGCTCTTTTCAGATGAAACTCTGAAGCGTGACTCCTACAGGATCTGGACGCAATGAGTGTCTCTGAAAAAAAGGTCTGGTGTGCTCAAGCTTAGAGATAACTTTGCTAAATGGTAGCTTTGAAAGAATTAGAAATCTTGTGATGCAGAATAGTGAATTCAGTCTCAGACAACCAGGAAAACGGACTGACAGCAAAAGAGGCAGTAGGCTCAGCCTGGTCATGAACCACAGTGGTGTTTTACCTCCAAGAAAGAAAGCACTAAAAAACAAATAAAATCTTAAGAATGAGAAAGCCATCAGCTCAAGATATATCATGTGTTCACTGATTCGGATCCTTTTCTTATTTTCATGCCACAACTCTTAATCCCTGGTGTCAAGAATCTCATCTAATTCTTTCATCTACATCCTGATGCTTCTCGAATATATTCTCTTACACTGTTACGCAGGGGTGCAGGCTCATTACTTGCTACATGAACCTGCTCTATATAGTTTGTATTTGACTCCTGATTTCGTAAGCCTCCAGATTAAGTCCTCTTATTGTTAGGCTCTTTTGGATTTTTATTTCTTCCTTGAGTTATTACTTTATTAAATTTAAATCTTTAATAAAGTCTTCTTTCCCCCATGACAATAAACTTAACATGAATAAACTTTTCTCACAACTTTTGCAATTTTCCAAGCCTTTATTTTCTAACTCAAATCTGAAAGATTTCTACATAAGATGCATTATTTCTTTAGTGTACAAAAGAAATAAAAAAGATCTACAATAAAAGTATGAGTTGTGGTTGAAATTCCTACCTTTAGCATACCGTGTTCTAGGATTTACACGATATCTGGTCTGTTACTGGAATTCCTGTACTAGATTAGAGTTAACTACATCTGTGACTGAGTAATTCCAATTTTTATTGATTATATACACTTGCATAAGCAAAAGTTAACTCCTCACTTATGTTTTGCTTATGTATGCTTATTGCAGAGTCCTTGTCACAGATTCTAATATTTGTGCTAATTGACAATGGCTTCATTTAGATTGTGGTAGAATAGAACAAAATAACATCCTGAGATCTTCTTTACCTTCCCTACTAACTAGTGAACCAGAGCTTTGTTTTGACTTATTCTGTAACAGCACCTAGTTGCACAACATGGCTGCTGTGTCGGCAGGGGCAGTTCCTGATCAAACCAGGGGAGCAGGCAGACACCCTTCTTACATTGGCAGGCTGCACCTCTTCAAAATCCATGTAAGGTCATCCAAGCGACACTCGCAGTGCTGGAGACTCAGTTATTCTTTGGCTAGTTTCCCATCAGACTTGCAAGTTAACCTCTCAAGTAGAAGCTAATTAGAAATCGCCCATGAAATTATTGAGACTAGCACCTCACATCTCTGTATTATTCCTTCGAGCACTCTTGAGAGTATGTTGTCTAGATCTAGTGGTTTGTCAATTGGAACTCAAGACTTAGTGTCTTTAATTAGGGATACGCCAAAGTACCTGAGTTTAATGGAGATGCCTAGCAGACAGCTCTCTCTCCATTCCACTTCTATTTTAACAGTTTCATTACAGAAGGATGTCCACAGTGATAGCCTGTATACACATTACAGAACAGCTGATCTACTGAAGTGCTGCTGGTTTTGATTTGTGTCCCTGTTGCACTGTACCATGTTACAACACTTAAAAATCCCTATTATTCCGGACCACACAGAGAGTTGATGTGACATAATGTGGCATGACACTGCATAAGCAAATTAATAGCTTAATAACATGACACCTGGTGTCTGCAATTACAGTGGCCACTGCTCATAAGTTTGGCTCCTGGAAAAGGCAGGGATAATGAATTATTCATCAACTGCTCTGATCATCAGATAATTTGGTACTCATACCTCCTTTGCCTTCAATAAGCCTTTTCACTGTTACTTATAATCATCGTTTTGCTTTGTAAAGATAAATGCTAAGTAATTGTTAAATATCTCTGTCATTTCCTGAGTAAACCGAAGATACTGAAAAATAACTTACCAGTATATTTGCAATATATTCATTTTTTAATGTTTGAGTTAAACTACGAGAAAGAAAAAGGAGAGAATAGCCCTAAACAAGAAATCAAGAGGCCCTGAACCATCTAAAAGTCATGCTTTGATAAAGAAAAATACTGATTTGTTGACATCAATATTTCTTATAAGTCAGTAATGATATTATTGCATTCTAAATATGAATACAAAATGCAGTGGCTCTTAGACACAAATTAGATGAAATGTTGATGCCATCTGCTTTAAACTTCTGTAACTATTATTTGGTTATTTAAACTAATGCATCAGACTGAGATAGGATCAGTAACTGCTACACATGCAGTTCCCACAGTGAATTCTCAGGGGCAGTTTTGCTATGCATATTAGACCAAAATATAGTAATAAAAAAATCTGAGTAAAGCAATATTGCATGGGGAGCCTCATAAAAGTTACAGACAATTTTATTCCAGCTCATTGTAGCTGTTTCTATGCTAATCTTTGATGCTATTGTGCCTTTTACTGTATACTATAAGCACATGTGCATTGCAATGGAGATCTTGGGTAACAACAGGGATTGAACCACTACCTGCTGTGCTGAAAACATGTCTTTGCCTTTTGAAAATCATATTCCTTCTGCCCTCAGTCTACAGAGAACACATACGAGCCAGTTACAATGCATTAGAAAATGCACTTTTTGAGCTTTCTTCTGGCATCTTTAAATTCCACATTTAAGCAGCTACTTAAGTCTCACTGTTTTCAAAGTCACTGGCCATCTAGAGCCTCCTCTGTCTTGCTGTGAATATTTCATTCTTTTATACAGTGTTTGACTCAAGAGTCTAATTTTTAGCACCCAAGTTTCTAAATATTTGTCCAATTCTACTGGTCATGACCTGCTCTGAGTCTAACTTGTAATATAGACCTTCATTCAAAGTTCATGGAAGCATAAGATAATATTATCATCGAGTTCAGTAAGCTTTGGATTAGGGTTATTGTGTAAAATAATTTAAGTTATTTAACAATTCATAAGTTTCAACCCATAAGAACTTCGATCAGTCCAGGTCTGACTGTAAGAAGTTCTGAGCAATTCTTACTTGCTTCAAAATCAATAGATGGCACAGCAGCTCTCAGTCTCTATTAATTTGATCCACAAGTAAGACCTTAAGAATTTGACCCCATAAGGTCAAACTTTTTCTACATATTCAATATGCAAGACAACAGCCCTATCCAAGTTAGCTCTGCTGCCCTAAACCCTCTTTAAAAATTGTGTCAGTGCCTGTGCTGTAGATAACCTCAGGCTCTGTGGAATTATCAAGTGTATAGAAATGGTTTTCAAAAATGATGCAATGGAGCCTTTCATAAATAAGAACTTTCTGCAATACTGAACTATAAATTACTGTATAACGATATCTTCCCAAAGACAATACCTCTCATTACTGTGTGTTTGTGGCTTGTTTATTCTGGCACCAGAATCAATAATGTCCTATCAAGCTTAGGAGAAAAAGAAGGGAATTTCCAGGAACCATAGCTGAACTCTTTCCAGGATGACAGCACTTACTCTTAGATACGACAAAGTAATAAGGTTCTCTACATTGATGCAAATGCATTCCTAAAGGTCACCTTAAGTTTAAAGAAAGTGTTGTGAGGAAAATCTGATTTCTCAGTGCTGATTCAATAGCACAATGTGTTAGCACTTTCACAATGTGCTAGTACTTTTCGGGAGACTTTGCCACTGGCACTTGCTATTTTTATCTACCCACCAGGCAGCTCAGCAAAACCCAAGAAACAATTTAACTTTGTTCATTCTTCCCCCTTGTGTATATAATAATATAGGAAGAAGAAGTAAGGGGAAAACATAAAATGATCATTAAAAATGAATGAGAAGAGTGTGGATAGAAGAATTATGGGTAAATGGACTGTATCCTCATTGGCATATGACATTTTTTTTACTTTGCTGTAGGTTAAACAGAATATTAACTATTTGCTCTGATTAAAGTGCATTGTGTTGTTGCACTGGAGGAACAACGGAGGAATAAATTCTGAACAGGAGATCAATACTGTGGCTGCTGCTTCTCCCTTCCTCTGGGGGAGAAGAGAATTATGTATCTTTTGTTCTGCAACCTACTTCCATTCTACGCTCAGTTGTTACCTGGCACATTAGGTGGAGCTATGACTGCTTCTTAACTGCCTGCTTGCTCTTTACCCACCCATGAAAAAAATGCACGGAGTACAGGATGGGCTTTGCAATCTTTTCCCACATAGGCAAATGTTTAGTAGTTTATTGATCTGATCCTAAAGCCAATATGTGAAAAGATCACTATGTTTTGCCATTGACTTCTATATTTCTTTATGGAAGATTACTATTCCAATAGTAATATTACCACTGGAATTTCTAGCTAGCAAAGTACTTAGGTACAAAGCGTGTAACTAACTGCAGAACAGTTCTGCTGCCATCTTTGGGAGTACCAATGTCTTAAATGGTGTGCAGCATTACACACTAAGGTCATAATGACTAATCAACAGCCTAAAGGCTTGCCTCCTTGAGGCAGGAATAGGAACATCCACATCAAGCCTAAGCGTGCAATTTTGTTCAAGTTCACACCCGACCTCATCTCACAACTGCTTTCTCACACAGATAAGCAGAATTCACAAAGGAATTCAGGCAATCCTCTAATAGAGGTAGGATATATGTAACTAAACTGCCCTTACATACCTTTGTGGTAGAGAGGTAATTAAGTATGCCTTTAAGATGATAGCACTGAAAATTCAAGTAGTTACACATATCTTAGCATAGCAGACTCTTGGCAAAATGTTAAAAAAACCTAATTTGCACTCCAAGTACTCTGAGATGGTCACCAAATAGCAACTATTTTGCTTTCTTTACTTGTTTGCTATAGGACCCTTGACTACAACTGCTACAGCTTTCCTAAACTGATGTACAGTGGGAGTTCTGGCACAAACCGTAAGCCAGGGAGCATTTCTAGTTCAATCTGTTCTACAACTGCATGACGATATTTAACACTTAGCCAGCATTTAGTTCTACAAAGTGACCTTGCCACAGCAGTTTCAGTGATGTTCAGAAAACATTGATATTACAAAGTAAAATTACAATTCATGGAATACACGGGTAGCTTTTGAAGGCATTCACAAGAGCACTGAAACAATGGAGCAGCACCATAGAAAACAACAACAAAAAAACCATTTAAAGCTGTTGAACTGTAGAGCTTTAAAATTGCTTTAATTCCAGAATGATACTGAAAAAACAGATGGTTTGACAAACCTTTTCCAGAAGTGCAGTTAGCTGACAAAGCACAGTTCTTCCCCCTCCCCTGCCCACCACAATTTTACTGTCTTCTGATCAACATGAAAACAACAGAGCAAATAGCCATAGTCCAGAAGGAGAGCTCCTGAACAATACACTGCATGCCAACGCATTTATAAGGTGTGTTCGCTAATGAAGTGGCCACAAGCCTCCTTTTCTGTGGAGCAGGGTCCACCTTCATCTACTGCAGAACACACAGCATTAGGTCATCTCAAAGCGTCCCAAACTGTACATGGCCACCAGTACATATAAACTACAAATATGTTCTGTGTGGAAGAATTTATGCCCAAGCAGAGATCTCAAGAAAAGTTTTCAGGGCTGCAGCAGTAGGATACAGACCATTACTGCTTTAGCTAGTAAGCAGATGGCAGCAATAGTATGTCTCAGGAATAGGTGACCAGAACTGCTCAGTGCTAAGCCTCTCTGTGAATTATTCTATCAAGAGGAAAACATCCTACTCTTTACAATTTTGTTACACTTATTTTTCACAGAACAGCAAGAAGGCATGTGGGAGGGAAGAATACATTGTTGCTTAGCAATGAGATGCTCATAGCATGGTTGATTTTTAAAAGCTTTTGCTAAATATACACATACAGAACAAAGATAAAACCACCTCAAGTACAATGGAAAAGTAAAATTGCACTCCTAAGAATGGAATTACTTAGGCCAAAAATTCCATTTCTCTCTGCATCCAGTATCCAGAAAAGTAAATTCTCAGGAAAACAGTATAAGAAATGTGGGAAGTATGGAAAGTGGCCATTTCCATGGTATTCTCTCTTTATTGTGTCACCAATTTCAGGATTGCTGAGCCACAAAGTGCATCCATATCATTAGTGTATCCTCGCGGAGGTATCCTCGATTAACTCACACTGCAGTTACGCAATGTGTTACAAATACTTCCTTTGGTTATGTTAAACGTACATCCTGGTGATCTCCTTGTCCCCTGCCTCTTTCATTGCCCCTTATTCACCTTCTCCTAACTAGTTCAGGTCTTGCACTCTAACAAGCTGTCTCTCCTGAGCCTTGTTGCTCAGGGTTCGGGACTAACCACACTGCTGGGCACTCGGGAGGAAGGAGGTAGGCAGGAGCATCTCCAGTGCAGATGCTGGCCTGGGACCTCCAGCTGCAAGAGAGTGCGGCAGCACATTGGCAAACAGGAACTCCAAAGCTATGATCTGGCACCCAGATATCCAAATACTTAGGAAATACATAGATTTGACACCTATGATTTGCTAAAAGACCAAAAGATCCTACCAGAAGATCTTGTCAGCTGCAAAGTATATCAGAATGTCAGGTTTGGCAAACTAATAATCAAAGCATCTATATGCAGAAGTACATGCAAAATTGTCTCTTTTCTATAAAATTAAACAAAGTACTTAATTTTTACTTCAACGTACAAAAGAAAACAATTTATATTGAAATACCAATGAAGATTTGCTTCCAGTTTGTATTTCTTTTCTCAAAAAAAATTTCTTTTGTTAAATCTTAAAGACAATAAAATTTACAAAAATCTAAGTTCATGACTTGTAATATGTTCCATAAGATTCTTTTCCGCTATGATTCACTAATATTCATGCTGACGAAAGAAAATCTTATCTACTTTTTCTGCCTAATTAAAATGTGAAGAATGCACCAAAAAATGAAGAAATAATCAAGCGTATTTTTCTGGTTCTTTTTTGCTGGAATAACATTTTGAGAAGAGGTCCTTCTTGTTTTTATGCTATTAATAATCCTCCATTTGCAAAATCATCAATGTCTGCACAATTACAAGACTGTAATTTCAATTACTGGAGTATGAACAAGTGGGATGAAAGCATGAGTTATGAGGGAGAAACACTGCTTTTTCTTCAACATTTCACTATTAAATCAGGAAACTAACAATCTGTGAGTGGTAAATGGACTTATTTCTAAACAGAACATTGGGTAAAATTAGATTACACAGGCAAGTAATTTCTGAAGCTAAGCAGATTTGAAGTACTATCAGCTGGGTGGACAAGTTGCACAGCTGGTGTTCTTATGGGAGATTCTAAGCACTGGCAAAGAAGAGATACTCAAGTGAATATGCAAGGCTTTTGGCTGCTACTCTACTGTGATTTTCACCAAATCTTCTGTCCTCTGCAATGGAAAGAGGGCAGGTAAACTTCTTTCTTACAAGATTAGCAAAAGACACTGTTACAACTTAAATGTAATTGAAAATAGCCTTTCTTTAGACACTTAACCATCCTTTCTGCGAACAACAAGAAATAGTTGCCACCATCTAAAACACAATTGCATACAAGCCTTTATAGTTGGCTTGCCATGCAAGCTAAAGATTTTCAGAAAGCCTGAAGTAGCAAACACAAGGCTCTGTGCAGATTAGTAATGACAAAAATGTCCATCTTTTTTGAGAAATAGGAGAAAAGCTAAAGAAACAGTTAAACCAAACCCAACCAAAACACACCACCCAGATCTGTCTTGTTTCTCTTCAGAGTTATCTATGGGCTGGGAAGAGCAGGACTGTGAGAAACTGACTCTAAATGGAAGTCCTGAAGTGTTGAGGGAAGTGGGGTTTTCATCACCTTTGGAAAGGACAAAGCATGGCATCTGTGAGACTCCTGTTCCACCTCTCTCTCTCTTTCTGCAGACAGAAAAAGTTTTGTCTGAGGTCTGTTAAGGAAGAGAATTACAAATCTCCAGAACTGTAGGATTCCATGATAATATAAGAAGTGATAAAAGTATTTGATCTCTATGTAACCCAATTTCATTTCATTAAGATCTAAAATATAGTCAAGGTACAGCACGCAGTTTGCAAGTATTAGTTTACTTGCATTTGCTGCAGCAACTTCTGAAAAAGAGAGGACAAATTTTATTTTGGAGTGCAAGGAGCTATACGCTTTTATAATCAAGCTCTCTTCAAGGCAAACATCTCCTGTGGGCAAATTAAGAACAGGTAATTTGAATAGCATTTACATCTCAGACTTATGATCTGTAACTATTACAGATCTTACAAAAAAAACCCAAACCAAACCAAAACAAAACCAAACCAAAACAAAAAAGACGAAACCACTCATGATTGTAAAAGCCTGCCATTAGCAACCAGAAAGATTTACTGTAACACATTTGATTTATAGTATCACATCTTAAGGACAGAGCTATACCAGAGTAGCTGAAGCATTCCAGGAACTGAAAAAGATTTGACTGTTTTTGGAACTGCTACCTTTGACATCAGCAAAGTATCAATTTTGGCAGAAAAATGTTCTGAACATGATTTTTCAAAACAGCCAAGTCACCAATACAACTATATTTCAGTCAAGCACAAAATGACAATATATAGCGCACAAAAACCGATCACACCAATTGTCTCTCAACTTTTTTTACTGAAGGAAGATTGACAAAAAAATCACCCATGAAGTAGTCATGCAAAAAAGTTTTATCAGGTAGTTCAAATATCTCTGAGGCCAGTTTCACAGTACAGCAGTTAGATTGATTATTGCATCAGTACAAATAATCTGTTCAAAAAAGGCAATGTCTCTCTTTAGAAACAGGGCAAAAAGGTAAAAAGTGTGTGGTACATACTTTATATCCACACATACAACAATGTTGTTGGCCAGCACCTTCTAGGGCCTTTTGCCTTGCAGAAATTATTGTTGCCTCGTTTTAAACCTCCTCGTGCTACTTTCCACAAAATGATCCAACAGTCTGGCTCCAGACAACAAAACCTGTAATGACAACTGACAATATGGGATATTTCACTCTTAGAATGCAGGTCTGAGTCGTGTGTCTCCCCCAATCAGACACTGCAAAACAGACATGCAAGAGAAATAATAATAATTGTAAAAAATATTAGTATTTTTTTTAAATATGGACATATATTACAATAAATATTTTGTGCCCAAAGGAGAGCATGCACCTGATACTTGCCATTAAATTAAGTGGATGGATATTCCTGGTTTTGAAGGTACATATTATCATTTATTCCCGGTATGGTTAAAAAAATCTAGTTCTAAACAGCATGAGTGATTTTTGCACCAGCTTCCATTTCTAAAATATCTAGAACCTGATAAGAAAAGTTATGAGGGGGAAGCTGCTGTGAACTTCTTTTAAGAGGAAACGTCACTATTTTTAATCTCTTGTCCTAACAACAAAATTAAAACTGCAGCTTTGCAAAACTGAGTTTACAACTTCTAGCCTTCTAAATTCTGCTTCTTCTGTGTGCAGTGTTAATAATCATATAGAAGACAGATAATTAAACCATAGAAATCACTGCATTTCCACCTCCCATCCCTTCTTGGTTAAAAATGTAAGAAAAACATAGCAAATGAGATTTTGTCTCAAGTGTTTTTCCCCTGCTATTAAAGATGCTTCTCTGAAAGGAGCACTTGCTGTTTTTATGCTATTAATAATCCTCTATTTGTGACATCAGCCCATCCCCAGAGCAACACACTATGTTTCAGCTAGTGGCTTAGATCTTCTGGCTGGTTTTAATGCGAAGATGGAATAAAATCATGGAAAGCTGGATCCCTTTTATATGTGAGGTTTGGAATTTGGCTGGTCTGTATTTTTCTTCAACAGGTTAGTGTTTCATTAATAAGAGGAGTGCTCATCTATTTAATGAAGCAAATCTGCACAAACATTTATGGATATGGTGCCCACTTGCCCTCACATAAGTAGAGATTAGTTGGATCAGCCCTATCATTTGCTAGTTAATGCTATATATAGTCTGGTAGTAGCAATGGGGAAAGGATTGATGCACCTAAGTGGAAATTCGGACACCTTGTCATGTGCAAATCTATTATGTTCTGTACAAACCTATCTCTCGGACAAAAAGGAAAGGAGGAATAAAAAAGAACAAACCCCCATGTGATATTTAAACTATTTTAGTGCTGCCACTGTTTAAATCTCTGAAATACTGTGTTCAGGAGTTCTCATTAACATGGATTTTAATGGAAGATATTTGTCTGAGCAGCTAAGTCGTTTATGCTTACATAAGGCTGCCATTTACAACAAGAAGTATAATAGCATCTTTGAGCTTTTTAATTAAAAATTAATTAGGAGATTTAAGAAAAAACTCATTGGGGGTTACTGTACAATAACATGTTTACAAAATTAGGTCTGGGCTTTTTGTTTTTGTTAAGTGTTTCAATCAATTCTGTGTCTATTAAATATAATTACGTATGATGCTTCCTCAAAATTATAATGTAGCATTTAAAGAGCAGCTGGGAAAAGTCTGTAATTTTAACTTCAGAACTAGGGTAACCATTAAAATGCAAATAGGTGGAAACAGCAGTTTGTTGATGAAGAGAACCCTCAGCATAAACATTTTATCCATTAATCTTGAGATTACAAAGATTCCTTCTGTTTTATTACTACTTATTACTTTTGCCAGTTAGGTTTCCCAGAAGATGTCAGATTCCCTCAAGAATAATTCACTGTTGGGAATAAAAGCCTGTTCTTACTACATAGGATAACACAGATATAAACAGTCATTTCTGTACATATACGTATGCTACGAATATGTTATATGGAAACATCTACAGTGAATTAAGCAGGGGAAAAAAAAAGTCTAAACCAAAATATTTTGTTCCTTTTTCATAACAGATTTACCACTTTGAAGAAGCTAGGTATTCCACTTCTACCCCAGCTTAAGCAAGTAGCTTAAATGGATCAGACTTCAATCTTCTGCCCTGATTCAGGAAGCCATTCAACCATTTGCTTAATTTTATTTTAAACAAGGAAAAGAAAGAATGAGCTCAGGTTTCAGAGATGTATTTCTGGCCTGGGGATTTATTTATGCTAAATTTATGTATTCCAAAGCTTTAAATGGAGTTATTCTAATTTGCTACTGCTTCTGCGAGAAGAGAATTTGATCTACTGCGTTCTTCAATGGAACTATACGATGAGCAAATAAGTAATGTATATCTGTTTGAAATAACTTATTTCACAAATTTAAGTAAATGCAGTTTAACATCAGTTTATTCAACAGAACTAAATCAATATAGACATTTGAATAAGATTATAATTATGGATGTCACACTATGTTGATACCTAAAGAGAGAGATTTTCTAAAAGGTGAAGCATAAGAATTGTGCACAGGTAAACAACCAACCTGCCCATGCAACAATGCAGTTGAATGTACAAGCAGAAAACAACATGTAAATCAACCCTGGCACTTGTGAATGATACCTACACAAGTATCCGTCGCTGTGATACCAGTGTGGACAAGCAGAGCTTCACCTCCACTGTGGCATTAAATCTTTCCCTCCCAACATACGTCAGGAGAATATATTATTATTTGGTTCTAGCCAGTCGGTTCCTACATTGCGATTCCACGGCCAGACACTGAAACAGCCAACCGACCCCCACCCATACATCATAACTCCGTGCCATTCAGGAATGGAGGATCACATACTTTGTGTTTAAATTGTTTTCCAAGGCTGTTTGGTCATTGTTTTGACTGTTAGCATCATGGTCTTTTACCCTGTTACGCCAACTTCTGCGTATCCTTCAGTTAAAACCAAGACAAAGTATTCTACCCTCATTGTTACCAAAAAGAAAACAAACCCCTTACTCTTATGGTTGATCAAATAAAGGGCCTTAAATGCTCTATTTAAAAAAAAGATGATGTCATAACTTCGGATTGCTTAAGGCTGGCTGTAATGTATATCACACAGTGTCTTAAACACTGGAAAAAAAGGACAGATTTTTCCCTTCATCCACATATGCTCTGCCCCAAGCATGTACTGGTCAGCTGATTCATCCAAAATCCTTTCTGCTTTCTTTTTATGTAAATGTTTTCTGTAATTATTTGTTTCCTTTTTATATAAACATTAGGCATAGTTCAACAAATACTCCATCCCACTGACATATCATGCCAGGCTATTCATTCTTTGAGAGGTCATTTCCGTGATGGCACTGCTCAGACTTCTGATATGCAAAAGCTAAGTGAGGGTTGTGCAGGGAACAAAGAACTTAATTACTCAACTAACCACAAAAGGATTCACATCTTGTCTGATATGTTTGTGACTCAGCCAAACAATTCATTAACAGACAGATGTTTATATTAGAGGTTTCTGGGGGATGATGAATCTTTATTACACCTACAATGACAATGCTTGCCTTGAGGCAACCAGCCTTAAAATTTCATGAGTTCTAGATTCAGACAAATGTCACCCAAAAGGAAGAAGGAAGAAAACACTTTTTGCTGACAGAAATCCAAATTTACACTAACACTATGACAAACAAACTTGTTCAGGAAGAGAATGGAACCATAAAGAAAAAAAAATCATTTCACTGAAGTAAGTGGGAGCTTTTCCTGACTTGGAAGCATGAAACCAGAAGAGTAACATTCTGGGACTGATTGCTCCAACCCCTTTTTTCCCCCAAAGATGTGAATTTTCCTGAAATTAAAAAATATGATTTCAAAGTGAAGAATAAGAGGCAGCATGGTTACAGTGGATGAATACCCAGAGTACCAGAAGGGCTTTTAATCTAGCAGGAGAAATTCCTCAAAGAGAAGTTGGCTACTGATTCTAAGGAGAAAACACAGGGGGCTGTGGAGATCAGGGGAGGTTTCTGAGGACGGGAAGAAAGCAAGAAGGGCAAGGAGGAGGATCTGAGGAACTACAGGCTCACCTCCACAAGGACAAGAGCATAAACTGAAATGCAGAGAATTCCATGTAAACAAAAGAAACAACTTCTCCCCCCCCCCATTTCTATGAGGTTAGTCAAATACTGGAATAGTTTGCCTACAGAGGTTGTGGAGGCTCCATCCTTGGAGATATTCAACCGCTAGATGGGCAGAGTCCTGAACAACCTGCTCTAGTTACCCTGATTTGAGAAGGGTGGTTGGACTAGATGCTTTCTAGAGGGAGAGAAGATCTGAAATGTGACATATTTTGTAGCTGTCCAACAGACTTCTTTATTTATGACCTCTATTACATACTTATGAAGTAAAAAGATGAATTTTTCCTCTCTGACTTTAGCATGTAAGATAGTTCCATATAATCAGCATTTTCAATAAAGTAACAATTACTGAATGATATATTGTTGTTTAAGTGTGAGCCTTCTGCTTGTCTTCAGCTGAAAATCAAATTACTTCAACAGCTTTATTGAACTTTAAATGGGGCAGAAATAACAGAACCATTTTAAAAATTGTTCTCTAAAACAGAGCAATTTCTTTATTCCTCCTTCAGGTTAAACTCCTATTGCAGACACTTAGAGAACAGAAATAAAATGAGATCATTTACTCAAGCCAAAAAATCCTCCTAAAAATTATGATAAATCTAAGCAATGATTTTTTTTAAAAAAAAGCAAAACCCAACCAATTTTATTGATGGAGAACTGAGTCAGAGAGATTCAAAGCCATACTTGAGACCTCAAAAGAAAATAGAACTAAACCCTAGTACTGAATTCTTGGAACCGAATGTTGGTCCAGCGCCTTTCCAGAAGTGACCTGAGAGTGAAGGTTGAATCTAGTTCAAAGAATGCAATCAAGCCAAAGCAATAAATGCCAATTGACAGCAGGAATGGAGGGTGGGCTCCGAGCAAACAGCATTTTAAACAATTCTTACTTTAAAATTCTGTGGAGGTTGTTTATCAGGCTTGGGACACATTAAGTAACCCAATGTTTGCAGAAAACATCTTTACTGCAAACTACAATCTTTGTCTGATAATACTGAAGCTATTAACTCCTTTAAAGAAATAAAGAATCCTGCAACACAGATTTCTACTGGCCTCTGAAAACTAGACATTTAAAAAGTGCAGAGAAATTGTACATTACTAAAAATGTCTGTTTCCTTTTTTTGGAGCAATTGTATTTATTTGTGGGTGGGTTTTTTTAAATTTTTAAAACATTGCCATTGTCTCCTTAGTGTTCAAAGAAAAGCAAAACTAATTAGAAGAACATAAAGATAAATCTAATATTTTAAATTTTCCTTTCTTTAAAAGCAAACAGGACTACATTTTGCCATTTTTACCAATTTTGGTCTCTTTACACAGAAAAGATTTGCCAAAATTTTCAGAAAGTTGGTAAAGAAAACAAATATGAAAATCCAGAGTGGTACACATGTGAAAATTAATTTTTTGTTCTAACTTGCTTCCATGCATAAATGCTGATTTTCATTTGACTGCCACCTTCTCAGTACACTAACCTTTGAAATTAGGATTCTTGTGCCTTTAAAATAGCTGTAAGAAGACATCAGTGTGAAAGGCTTGCAAAATCTTGATCAAGATGCAGAACAGGGTAGGTGAGAAGAGCAAAGAGGAGGAAGAGGTTATGTGTAGGCCTTGTGCTGTGTGAAGGAAGCATTTTTTAATCACAATTTCACCAGGGGATGGAGCTTGTTAAACATTCCATTTTCAGTGCAGTATCTTTAAACCAAGGCTGCACTTCTCAAGGGTACTGAGTGACTTTGCCATATAGTCAACTTAATTTGTCACACTTAAGTAGATACCATAATTAATAGTTTAATTATAATTTGTAGAACCACAGAACAACATGGAAAAAGCAAAGTTTAATAGTTTTGCTACCAAAAGGTAATGAGCTTCAGCAAGTATTCAGCTGATACAACCCGCCATGGGAAAGTAGTCTTCTAGAACAAATCACTGCATGCAGAAAATTCTATAGTGTTCTTTGCTGCAATTCTGTTAGTATGTGAGAGTAAAGGAAATAAATCACAAGACATTGCTAATTAGGGTAAAGGCTGATAATGCAACATTTATGGAATTAAATCAGAATGCAGTGGCTAAGTGGCAGACAGTAGTCTGTATTCCTAAATAATCACAAGTGCTATCACGCCCTGGGCATGAATCAGATGTGGCCTCCAGGTCTAATTAGACATACCTCAAACTGAAAGGTTAGATTCTGTCAGATGATCAGCAAATACAAACGCACACACAGATTTGGGAGATTTGGGACTTCAAAACACAAGTTGTACAATATATATATGAAATATTAAAAGAAAAAATGCTCCAGCTTTAACTTCCCCAAAGTAAATAATTTTAACTCATTTTCTTTCCGATACAAGTTTCTGGGTCCCACCATTTCTTTAGCACTATGGCAGCTCTACTAAACTGTTTAGAGTCAAGTTGTCAAAAAGATCCTTTACGCTTCATTTCTAACTTGCATGTATATACTGGGGCCAGAGAGAGAAAGAGAGAATGAGTATTATTGAGCCTAGTTAATGTTCTGAAGAAAGTGTCAGTCCCAATGAAACTTAAGACTGCCACCTAATTTTCAGCAAGGTCTGTGCAAAGGAGAGCTGTGTTCTTATCTTTTTCTTTTCAATAGTCTGTCGTAATTAAAAAGAGTTATATCCTCTTATTAAAAGCTCAGTTTTCAGAAGTAGAAGATGCATCCACAGAAATGTTTGCAGCAGCCAGAATCTATTAATTTACTGTTATTCACAGAAGTCAAAGGCATGTGTTTATTTAATATTGTGAAGATAGAGCTGGTCAAGAGAAAGGTATTTTTCACCTTGAATAACTGAAAGTTTTGTAAGCAAAAGAAAAGAAAAACTTACCTAGAACAAATTTTATCATGCATTGGAAAAAAACCCAAAAGTTTTGGCAGAAAAGTCTACAACTGTCTTTTTTTTTTTTGTTTTTAATTCTCCTCTGGCAAATAATTTTCATTAAAAATATATGTTTTCTTTGGTCAGGAGACATTTTCTGCAAAATACATCATTACTCCATATTTCAGATTTTCCACAGGAACAGCTGAGATGAAGCAGCCTTCAGTAAGAGCTAGCTTTATAGGTAGCTGAGAACTTGCAGTCTTTTGAAATGAATATAACTGGCAGCAGAAGGTGTTGACCATTTTTGAATAGCAGACTTACAGAAAAAATCATGTACCTGCTGAGGTATCAGTACTTCATCCCTTTTACTTACATATATGATTCCCAAAACACCACTTTTAAGTATGTCATCATTAACAATTTTAACAACGCTACAGATGCAAAGTGGCATAAGTACAAAAAAGCATTTTACTTGAACAATATTTGATATGCATTTCACTTCATACAGTTCTGCTATGCGCAAAACCACTGTGAGGTTAGAAAAAGATAAGATTAAAGACCACAGTTTTATACATGCTATTCATATTTTTGGGAGTGCTTAGTAAACGGTGGCACCACTGACGTCAATATGAGGTCAGTGCATTTGAGGCTTGTAGAACTGAACTGCTGAAATGCACCATCTACATAATGATTAGACTTCTGGCAAATTGTATTTCCTTGAGATTCAGATCTGAAGTGGTTCAGAATTTGTTATTGGTTATATTCTTCTGCTAAATTCCCATGGGAAGAGTTTATAGGAATCCATCAGAAAAACTGTCCTACAAAGCTTTAAAACCTGAATAAACAACAAGATCTCAACCTACATCCAAACAATAATAGCAGCGCAGTTACCAAGTCATTCCATTTAGCAAATATACCGTTAAGTTCTTTCATCTACCATTTTGAGACTGTCAACTCCTAGTTCTCACGTCATTTCTGCATATGAAGACATGAGATGAAAAATTTCAGGATGCTGTGTGAATTTCTGCCTTTTCTTCTTCAAAGTATCTGAATTAATGGAAGCTACTTCACATATCTGCCTCTAGATACTGAAACCCACATTGCTGACCTGCTAATACTGCCTTTTAACCATTATCTTAGTAAAAGTTACTAGGACAGGTAGTTTCATGACAGACATACCTGGCGCTGAATATATTTGTATTGCAGCAAAACGATGACGAAGATGGTCACCCAAAGTTCAAAGCAAGCATCCTGCTAGTTGAGCTAAATGGACTTGCTGGGTACCGTTGTGAGGAATGATTTATGCTTGATCTGTATTCAATTTCTCAACTTCTGCAAAGAAAAACAGTAAGGAGGTAAACTAGTTATAAAAATATGAGTTATACAAAACCAGCTAATTATGTAATTTTGACCCACTGAGACTGTTAATGAGTAACTTTAAGGGAATGGCATACCTTGTAACAAATGGTACTCTTTGGTATGAAATTATGAAATAGCAACAAAAGGGCTATGAGAAAGTTATATATTGCAGTAGACTATTCAAAATCATGGTAAGTAATTAGGAGGAAGACCCACACAAGGCAGACACATTTACCTGTCTTGTAGTACTTTGTTTCTGCAAGATGATGTAACATAGTACAGTCAGTACTCTTAATATATGCTCATAACCATTGTTAAAGGAACAATTTTAACAAGATTTGAGTTTTATCTCTTGGAGTCACAATAATATTCCACTTTCAGACCTGATGGAGCCCAAGTGTCTGGAAGACTTAGTTTTTAGAAGCGAAACATTGCCTATGTTGATTATTTAATTTTTAATATTTTTTTCTTTCCCTGTAATAAAAAACATACATACAGCATTGAAATGCAGAATTTATGGGAGCACATAAAAAGAGCACATTTTCCTAGTAAGTTACTGAAGTTTAATTTAGTGATGGAGGACTAGATCAAGGAATACATTTTAAAGCCATTTTTCTCTTTCTCAAGATTTACACATTGTTTTCTTTCTGGAAGCAACCACAGTCAGTGCAAAGCTGTGTTTTAGCATACTATATAGAGCTGGAGAAAATTCACACAACTGCTTATATTGTAACTGAGATAACTTTATGTAGTGAGCTTATGTTACAGATGCAGAGTTCCAATAATGTTCAGTGATTAGAAGTCAGCTGTTAAGAATTCTTTCCAGCCAGAAGTATTAGACCGAAGGTATTATTCAACAGAACTTAAAGAAGGCTTAAAGAAGAGTCTGGCTGCACCTTCATTATACCCTCCCATTGGGCAGCTGTAGATAGTGATAAAATCTCATTCTTCATGTTTTATAATTTTATTTATTGCTTTGTTTAGATCCACTCCATACATATATTTATATATGAGATGAATACATGCATTGTATGTAACCATTTACAAGTCTCATTAGGGCTTGGAATAAAGACTTAAAGAGAGCTGAAAACTCAAGCTCAGGCTGAAACTAACCCCTCAAAACTCTGCAGAAACACTTTAAAAAAGTAAAACAAATGAAGACAAAAATAGGAGCTTCACTGAAGAGTAGTAAACAGACCAAAGCTTCCACTGACTATTCAGAGATTAATTCTACAGTCAGTGCACTATGTGTGCACAGAGCATTTACTCCAGCAAATGACTGTAAGAATTCCATGAGATATGAGTATTCAGAGAAATGTGATTATGCTTTGAAGATTTTGATGATTTGTTCCCAAAAATATCATGTGAGGTATGGTAGTTATCTTTTCTAAAACTCAACTAGTGCTTAGGGACATGGTTTAGACGTGGCAGTGCTACGTTAATGGTTGGACTTGATGATCTTAAAGGTCTTTTCCAACCTAAACAATTCTATGATTCTATTTGATACATTGTCTTTTCTTTGTCATTGCCTTTTCAGCATGCCAGAAGTGACATGCTCTGCCATCTGCTTTAGCAAGGTCAGATGTTATAGCAATAGAATCAAATTAAGATGCGATTTAGGAGTGGCTTAGACACCTAGTCAAATTTGCTTAGATGAGTCTTGGATTTCTGAACAAACCTATAAAAAGAGGATTTAATGGAAGGAAATAATTCAGATTAAATACATCATACTAGTGAAGTTTGCAAGAGTTTTTAAAATTCCTTTTGCCGTTTGATCCCTGCATGTATATTTTTTGATATGATTCAGGCTGGAGAAGATCATGCTAAGACCTTGTGCAAACAGAATGCTCATGCCTTCAAAGAAGTCATCAAGAATTTCAGATCTGCAATAATATATAAGTTTTGACAAGTGTTAATATTATTGTTTTTCTAAGGTGAGGATAGAACTTTGAAGAAAAGTGTAACGAATTAAGTTGGCTAGCGTAATTCGCAAGAAATATGGAAACAGGAAACAGTTTTATGATTTCCTGATGCTTGATAGCTTTTATTAATTTCACATAACTTTTCTGCCAACATGTAGGCTGGTACAAATCAAAGCAGACTCATAACTATGCTAAAACATGTTCAGTTGTAGAAAGCCACAGAAGGTCTATAGGAGGGAGCTATTCCAACCAAATGGCTCTTTCACCAGACTCTCCATTTAGGCTGTTCTTATGCAGAGAACTAAGAAAGATACTTGAGTGGGCTGTAACACCAAAACTCAGGGGGTTCAGATAAGCATGTGCAGTTTTATATCTCTCATGCTTACTATTGTCCAAGTAAGATAAATGAAGAATGCAGAAGTTCCTCTTTTCACCTTTTCTCTCCAGCACGTTTCTGTCAATTGCCAGGACAGCTACTTCACTGAAATTCCCAAATAGATGCTTTACTGCATCAAAGGACATCATGGCTCAGCTTGCTCTGATGTACCCTTGAAATGCCACTTCACAGATTCTTGGCACAATACATTTTGTGAGTTCAGTCCATAGCATAAATAAGCTATTAAATAGATCATCCCCAGGACACACTACGAAACCTTCCAAGCAGCCATTAGGGTATATTGTGTCAATCTGCCCTGTGGAGACATTTAGAAAAGGCTCTTTTGCAGAGTACAATGTAATGGCTCCTTCAGGGAGTGTAAAAATGAATAAGATTAGTCACAGTGTAGAGTCTTAATAGTATGAAAAGGTGATATACATTAATACATTATGATGAATTACCATGGAGGAAAAGCAGAGAATATCTAAACATGGTTTATGTTAGATTTTGGTAAAATAATTCTACAAGCATTAATAAAATCACCTATTTATTTACAGTGGACTAAATCCTGGGGTTTGGATTTGTTTGTTTCTTTGTTTTCTTTCTTTTTTTCTTAATAATTTTTAAAAAAGCTATAATTTTGCTTATTTGTTACCCTGGATATCATCAATCAGAAATTAACTAAGAAACCTTGGGGGAAAAAAAATAAAATCATTTGTTATGTCAACCATTAGCAGACTGGTTTATTCAAAGCAATTGAGTCAGTAATTACAACGAAAGTAAACAAAGAAAATCATAATTTGTTTGCTGGAAAAGCTTCTGGCAATGGTCTACTTGAGAATTGAGAGATTAACTGTGGGTAAAAAAAGAAAAGAAGCTGCAAATATTGGTCTAGTAATTTTGAATTAGGTTTTTATATGCCATTTTCAGAAAAAAGGGTTTACTTTAGCCTAAAACTTGCTGTCACTGGGATGGAACTTTCTCCCAAGGAGATTTATGCATGAAATTCAAACATGGTGAAAAATTTCCTTTTATGGTTTATGTAAGCCATGTACAGAAACCTACATTTTCAGGTGTTAACTTATTCATAGATATTTTTAGCTTTTCATTGGATGTAAGGGAATGTTTTCAAAGTTTGTTTCTTTTTTCTTTT
>VXBL01006671.1:3069711-3187539 GCA_013400195.1 Aramus guarauna | reverse complement strand
TTTTTTTTTTTTTTTTTCCCCAAGCAAGGTTTGTTTAAGAATCCATCTAAAAAGCATCACTATGTACTTTTTTGGGGGTTGATGCAATAATCAACATGCCAACATCTTTGTGTGAAAGCATTTTAGTTTGAAATATTGCACAGAATTTCCAAAAGGCAGGAAGATTGTACTTCTCTATAATATGTGACAAAGAATCTACCCCTGAAGATGCAATCCAGGGGGGGAAGCAACTTCCTATACAGTAGATGAGGTTAAAACATATTCTAGATTCTACCTAAAAATACTACAGACAGAAGACAGATGGCAAAGGTGAAGCATTTTCCCTTTCCTCTGCAGAACCATCCTGTAACATTAAAATTCACAGTACACATTTTCATGAAGCTGACAGATCCTACACATATTGCTAAAATAAAAGTCTCTAAAAGAAGAAATGGAGAATCTCATCAGGCAGACTATGCTTGAGTAGGTTTTCTTTTAGGGTATTCCTTACCCAAGCCCAAATCTGTTCAGAACGGGTTTTAAACAAGAGATATCTTGAGGAGGGAGACTAGCTTAATAGTCAGGGAACTAGTTTCTCTGTACCTACTTTCCCCATCTATAAAAGTGAAGTGACAAGAAAATGGGACATGAAGTAACTGCAAAACATTAACAGACGTTGTCCTTTCTTACAGATGAGAGGAAGTACATACAGCATTTCCAAGAGACATTTGTACAGTATGTTTTTAAAAAAACATCCAGTGACAGAGAATTCGTAACCTCCCTACTGAGGCCAGTGCTTATCTCTTCTAATGTCTGTTTCTTGCTACAATTTAAATCCATTATTTCTTGCCGTTTCCACCATACCTGTGGAAACCAGTTTATTTGTCTCCTTTTTTCCAACATGTAATGGGTAAAAACTTCACTTTCTAGACTAAATATTCTTAAATTTTTCAATCTTTCCTGTACATTTTTGGTCCTGTCTGGCCTGACTAGATTTTGAAGTGATGTGGCTGAGTTAGACATATTATCTCAGGTGAGGCTTTAGGAAAGTAAACCCTATCAAAGCACTGTGAGCATCAATATATTAAAAACAGTTGGGCTTTCCCTTGAGATGCATATGGGAGCATACACATTTATTTTTCTCCTTTCTGAAAACAGAGGCTTAGGATGAAGCAGGCAAAGATGAAAACTGCATTTTTCTGCAGCGAAACATGAGCCCTCTACATTAGAGGCACAAAGGTAGAGTGTGCCCCATGGAAACTAGCAGCTTCTGCTGATCCAGATCTCCTTGCAACCCACATATTGTATTTGAACCTCCCCATCCTTTTACTTCCTTGGACAGAACTGCTGTCCCAATGCTTCAGTCTTAACCCCCTGCCTGCTCGTAGAGACTGCTGGCAGCCTGAGCTCCCCTTCTACCTTGCCTTACTGCTGTGAAGCTGTTATCTGGCAGAGGTGTGCCAGCAGTGGGTGTCTTCACACTCTTCTCCAGAAATCTAGCAGCAGAGATGTTGGCTGTTCCTCTGTCTGATGCAGAATCTAATAGCAGTTGCAGCAGATTAGGCTTGAGTCTCTGTGTCCTCCTGCCCTTTCAGGAGAGCCTAGTTAATTTTCCTGTTCTAGTTTCCTTGTTTTGCTTAAGTGTGCACAAAATGAACAAACTGTGAAAGGTAAGCTAGTCTGCTTCTGTTAATTGCTAGAGCACTTTCTGTCTCTATAGTTTTTCTTAGAGAAGCAGCAAAACAGCAAAAGGCAGCCTTCGTGTGCATGCACCTGTAATGGACTTAATGCTAATGGTTACTAATGACTGAGTTACACGCAGCAAGTTAGCAATTAGGAACAAGGACTACAGGCAACATGGTCTTTCTCTAGCTAAAAATTAATTCTTACTAAAATGAGGCATTTATTGGGGACAAAGTTATGTGAACTTAGGAACCAGTTTAGCCACTGTGCCATACAGAAACAGAAAAGCAAACAATGCCCCATTATTTTACTCTCAGTAATAAAAACAGTCAAATAGCCTTTACATTTCCTATAGCTACAATTAAGATGATGGCAGTCAGGGTGAAAGATACCTATCCCTGTATTACTACAAATTAAACAAAAATCACTTACAGAAAATTGTGAACAGAGCCCTGGAGAGCCAAAGAGCAGCTTAGCACATTTCAGAAAGTAATTTTCTGTGAGAATATTACATGGGATAATAAAACTGCAGATAAGAACCCCATTTTAGTGCATATCTTATGCCTCTGCTGTGTTGTTACCTCAGGATTATGGTAGTGGTTTGGGAAGATAGGAGACAGAAAAGAAACCCCAAAGAAGATACGTGTCCTCATTACTCAGACATTGTGATGAGGGGTGACATAAAAATGCCTCTACGCAATGAATGAGACACTTGGTGGAACCCTTCTGCCAGGTGTTGTCAGGTTCAATTACCTGGAGGCTCCAGGTGGAAAAATTAAACAAGTCTGGCATGAGCCCCCACCCAGCAAACCTGAGAGAACTAAATTACCTCCCCGAGGTGCCCTTGACAAATAGTACTTCTGAAAGCTCTGGCTTTACTGATTTAAAACAAAGCATGCTGTTTGAGAACAAAAGAAATTTCTGATAAACTACAGATAAAAATTAGTGATTTCCCTTAGGTAAGGCCCTGGTTCCCTAAAGTATCCTGCCAGAATTTTAACTTCCTCCCCCTTCTCACACTCTGGAGCAGTTAATGAAGTAATGCTTATCATGGTAGTTGCTCTCTTGTCACACCTTCTAGTGCCATTTGTCCTCCAGTACTACCTGAACTCATCAAATGCCTGGGTTAGCGACAACGCATCTCAGCTAGAAGCTACTTGCACTGATGGAAGTCAGTGTTGCCCGAGTAAGGTCAGTGCTCCTGCGGGTCCGGGCCAGCTCTGGAAGCCTGGCCTGAAACACTGGCAACTCCCCATCTTACCCCTAAGGCATAGGCTGCCTATGAGAGAGGAGGAAGCTTTGATCTGTTTCTGCTTACAGCTGTAGAGTTTAGTGCTTGATTCCACTTATATTAAAGCTCACAGCAAAGCCTTCAATTATTTCAGGTGTGTAGAATCAGACTCACAATCTCTCCACTCAAGAGACCCCAGCTCCAAGAATAAGGTACACACATAAGGACATTTAGAACAGGAGTTCTAAGAAAAAAACATGATGTTTGTCTCAAAACCACAATATAGAAAAGGATTAAGACAGAGATGCTTTCCTTATTCTTTGTCCACCTGACCTGTGATTTTTGCTGTCTCTGCTGTACCACGTGCCAATGCGGGTGATGTAGAACTGACATGAGCCTAAGCTGTACTGGAACATCGTTTGCCTCTGCGCAGAACATTTCTTCCTCATCCTTCAATTTTTTTTTTCCATCTCAAAGAATCAAGGCAGTGCTTTTGCATAGTAGGACTGGCAAGTGAGTCCTTTGAACATGGAGAATGCTTTCTGTCTCAGGACATTGTTTTGTTCTTCAAGAGGTACCCTTTTACTGTGTATTTCCATAGCGGCACTGAGCAAATTGGCAGCAGCAAAGGAAGGCTCAGTAGAAGAATGCTTCTCACCTGAAATGCCTACAGGAATAAATCTCACAAAAAGCACCAGCTTTCTTCCTGATAGTTTGAGTCTTGATTCTGTTGTTGCAGTTAGTGAACTGTTTAAATTTTAGAGAAATACAGTGTATAGATAAAGCATACGTGTCCAAAATTACACAGAGAAGTGGGACTGTTTACTGAAAGTTCCTGCCCAGAGTGCCCCGTCTGTGAGATGTTTTGCTTTTTGGTGCTCTCACTGGTGTCCTTACATTTCATGAGATGAGGCACAAACCACATGAAACTTTCCATGTTTTGGCTTGGAAAGTAGACTTTGCCTGTTGCTAGTTTATAGTCTTATGTGCAAATCATGAGTATCTAAACAATGCCTCTGACAGTATAAATTTCAAAGTACTGACAAATATTATAACTGCCCCCAAGGCTCAGGGAACCAAGCAACTACATTTTCTGAAACAAAACTAAAAGCATCTAACTCACCTCACTATGCATGCTTTTACAACTACATTACAAAATGCTAAAGCAAGGGTATGACAATAAGAAGGGCAAATAAGTTTTAATACCTGTGAAAGTTCAAAAGAGAAACCACCTCACACTGGTACCAAATCTTGATTTGGTTTTGTTTTTAAAGCAAACTCATGGATGCAATGGAAATCTAAGCTTCAGTTAAACGACATTTCTAGTTCTCCTTGTTGCCAAGAAAGGCTTAAAAATATGATAATGAAAACAGAATAATCATAAAGCAAATGAACAGAATGCAGACAAAAGAGAACACATATTAATTTAAAGCTCAGGATTCAAGGGAAATTTGGCTGGGATTATTAGCTCATTTCAGCCATGTTGTAACTGCACGGAGCTATACCTTAGTGTTTGCAGAGGAAACTACAAAATCTGTGCATGGAGCAAAGCTCCAATGTGGCAATAAATAATCTTGCTGGACTTGGCAGAAATTTATAACCATACAGCACAGAAGCCTGGAAACTGAACAAATCTTCACTATCCCAGTAATAAACAAAATAAACAGTGAGCCAGGCAAGTAGTTTCCTACTCTGAAACACCAAAACCAGAGACTTTATGCGAATGACATAAAGCTCCTACATGGAGGGGAAGGAGACTCATGCTGTGGCCAAATCATGCACAATAATTAAGAGGTGAATAGGGGTAAGAAAACTTGGTCCTGAACAAGAACTCAGGATTTCATTTTAGGTGAATCATTCAAATTCAATGAGTAGTAAGATAATGTAATGAATAAAGGGTTATATTACAGCTTGAATACTTTTCAGAAAAAAACTAAAAATAATATCCCGTACATTAGTAGACATCTGCTTTATTTTTTGTTAAATTAAATACATGCTAGATTCAACTGACTTGATCTGTTTGCTTTGAGAGCTGCTTAACTGATAAGAAAAAGTCACTTTTTGGATGTCTTCTGGCTTTTATCATGGGAGTAACTTATTATGTCAGGTTACATTGTAACACATCTATTGTGTGATTCTGTGCAACGGATTGTACCTTAATAAGGTAAATCAGGAAATTCAGGATATAGGTAAGGTCTTTTGTGATTTGGCAATGTCTTATCTGTCAAGCTACTGAATATCTGAGCTGAAATAGAAGCGACAGGGAAAAGAAGAGTGTAGGACAAAGATATGGTTTTCGTAATGCTGATTTAGTAAATATCATCCTGCAGATTGCTCAGGCAAAGTCATTAGTGTCCCCAGGAGCTGCAGGTTAAGTCTGCCAAAACACAGAAGAAAACCTGTGTTGCTCCTGTTGCTGTCCACAGCCAACAGCCAGCCAGCATCAGGGACTGTGTCTGGAGCCAAGGTATAAAGATACTCCCAACATGACTTCGGCATCCCATTCCCTCACACGGCACCGAAGGATGCTCCTTGGAGAATAGGAGTATCAGGGATGGGATATCCTTGTATGTCCATGCAGCAGGAGGCCCACAGTCTGCCCAGAGAAAGCAGAAACCTTCTCAGAACTGGTCTTTTGTTCTGTGACTGAGATGGAGCTTCGAGGAAAACTAATCACCTGTAGTCCTCTTATTGCCTGAAACACTGGCAAACTATCCTAACAAAGAAATAGTGTGTGGGGTAGATGTATTGTTCAAGCTATTTATTTTCATTTATAGCTCTGAAGTAGAACAGTAATAAGCAAAGTACCAGCCTTAACAGAAGAAATATCAGAACATTCACATTCTCTCCTTTTTACTCCTTCATCTCCAGGCTATGTCACTACCGCCAACTGCCTGTATGGAGAGGTGTTACAAGGGTACCTGAGGTTTTCCTGTTGGATAGGCATCCTCCTAATATATAGTTCTGGCTCAATTTTATCACCTGCCTCAGGGCAGAATAGATATAAGGAAGGAAGGTGGAGAATAAGCTGGCAGATGAATCAAGGTAACTACAAAAAACCCCTTAAACTATGCTATAAGCTGCTGAGAGGGAAAATATATCATAAACCATTTTTTTGTTAATCCAGAACTCCAGGATATATATACGTATATTTATATATTAGAAATTTGTCAGTTAAGCCTATAGTTTGTCACTGAAGTAATGTAGCTTGTTGATTTAGCAAATTGCACGTAGTTGAAACTGTGAATGACACACTTGCTCTTCCAACACTAACCAGGGAACTGGAAGTATTATCCTTAATGCAAATGAGACTTGGATGTTCACGTAGGAATCTACTATGGGAAGACAGATTTCTGAAGAAATGTTTTATTATTAATCCAATGTGCACCTGTAGAATACCTACTTAGAGAAAGCTGCACCACTAGCACCAGAGAGAAATCTTACACGAAAAATGTGTTTATATTTACTAAACAAACTAAATAGTTCTAAACAAAAAGCCACTCGAGAAAACTACACTACAGAACCTTCTAAGATGAGAAAATTTGTATTTTGTTCTCTTCTGGATTTTTAAAACCCAGACCTGACAGCTACTGATTAACTGAACTAATAGTATGTATCTATGTTGCCTATTAAAATCCTCATCATTATATGCCATTTGATAGATATCAAAAGAAAGGACATATACACTGAACAATTCTCTAATACTCTGTGAGATTGCTTCCATGTTTCCTAAAATTCCTTATGCTATATTGGTCTCACACCATTATTAAAAATAACACAATATCTCTGTCACTCATGGTTTAGAGACGTTTTTCCTAACATGCACTAATTTATTTTTATTTATTACAAATTATATATTTGTGTGACATATCAGCATAGCTAAATAAATAAGTTAACTCTAGCACATACAACAGTCTTAATGGAAAACATGTTTATTATGCATGAGAAAATACTTTCTGAATATGCTTTAATGATACCTTAAATAGCATTTTACTTTCAATCTGAGAAACACAGTTGTTCTTGGTATAAATTCAAATTAAGATTAGTGACTAGCATTGCCAGTAAAATAAATGAATAGTTGGGGAATATTTAGATCTATCAGTGGAGTGCATGCTGTACTGAAACAGCATTATGTCCTTGCAGGTATAGAATTTTAAATCAAAGTAACATTATTATCAGTGTCTAGCTTCATGCACTTTGCTTCACAGACACTATTATGCATTGAGCAGCAATTAGTGAGTCACCAGGGATACCTTCCTAGACTCTTCAGGTCAGAAAAGCTAATTAACCTTCCTCCTGTATTCTGAACACACTAACAATAATCAGTGCCGAATCTTATCCTTTTTTTCTGTTTTCTTTTTTCTTTAAAAAAAAACAAACCACAAACAAACACAAAAACCAACCCTCCATTTTAAAATATTGCTGGCAAATTAGGAAAAAATGTAAAGAAGCTCTCCTGATAAAAACAGAAAATCCACTAAAGAGGTCAAAGACCTGAAACTGCGACCCAGGTTTGTTTGTTTATAGCAGTGATTCTTTGTTTAATAGATTTTTTACAAAGCTCTACGAAGGCATTTTAATTAACTATCCATTTACACTACAGGTAACAGCAGACACAGAGTGGTGACTGACATGTGAAAACAATTGTATTTGCTTTGACACGATGAGCAAATGCAATGACATTTACAATAGCCGCCCTTGGAAAGAAGTAGCGTCTAACCATCCAGGCTGGTGATACGAAGTGACAAAGGTATTGCATTATGTCAATATGCATGATGTTATGACAGGTCAGGTGGGATGACACCGCGGGAGATAAACTAACTCCATAGAATGCTGTCACGCTGTATCTGCCAGTTTAAAGGAGATAGTACTATATTTTGGAGGGATTTACCAATAGGTCAACTGTAGGGGCCAATGTCTCCAAACAGGGTGCCAGAATGTCACTTCTAAACTGGTGGGAAATACTGGTTACGTATATTGGAGTCAAGCGGAACGCACATCATTTCAGAGTGGTTTAATTCTATGTTTAATACCTCGTGCAAGGAAATACAGTGCAAAAGTATATGCTTGCATGTAAACAACTACTCCAGAGAAGCAAACTGACAGCCTGAGCCTTCTTCCATACAATGCCTGTATGATTTTCTTCATGGCCTCTTGCCTTGCAGTTCGTTCCGAAAATGATGACACATAATTTTTCTTCTATAGCTGCTGTTCGGGCCACCTTGCAGATCTTTCATTTAACCTATGACCATAATATGCAATGATCTTCCTCATCCAAGAAGGGGAAAACCTCCCAGCAATTCAAAAGTAATGCTATGCCGCCATAAAAAAAGACTTGCAACTGAATCTCATTCTGACCATAATTTCAGCACCTTTTGTACAAACTGTCCCTGTATTTTACTTATCTTTAAAAAGCAGAGAGACAAGTCAAAGCAAATCTGGTAACACTTGTCATCTTGGCAAGTTAGCTTTGTGTTGATTTTGAAGATGACTGAAGTTCCTGTGCTGTTTACTTTCCAGAGCAATAGGTAAATAGCATAATAAATAGTAAATAAAATAGTAAGCATAATGCCTGCCTTCTGTCGTACTAAGTAACAAGAGTGACTGGGTAGCCATTAAAAGCTGAGAGTTTAAATTTCCTGATCTCTACAGTCTAAATTTCCTGATCTCACACACATGCAACTAAAGCAAAGCCTGGTGAAGAGCTTAGGTTGGACATTCTTATTTTCATGGGACTTTCGACTTTCTAACAATGGGCTACCACATCCGGATGAATCCATGGATGCAGGACAGGAGTTGCAGTTTTCCCTGGTTTCCCATGCCATGAAAAGCCCATATAGGAAACCGCTACATTTCACTGCAATTACATTAACCAGATTATAGGCATGAGGTCGATTTAGAAGGGTAAAGTACGTAGCACATCACCTGAGCAGGTCAGAGGATGTTGTCAAGATTTTGACAAAAAAAGAGAGAAGTAATGTGTATGTGGGGAATAGGTTAGAACAGTTTGTTTGCAGCATTTAAATACAAGAAAAATCTTCAGATCCCAGTGAAATGTGCCAGGTGAACTTAAGTCAGACAATCAATTTAATGTTTCCAGTGTTTTGCTATGCATCGAATAGCATAAGTCTCAGGACTTGAATTATATTAGAACAGCCTGGCATATCTGTAAAACTAATGTTTCAGACTCCTGTGTGATAAATTGAAATAATTCCACTCGTCATACTGCAAACAACTAGCTGTTCAGAAGCCTTTGAAAAAGTACTTTCAAGATAAAATATGTGCTTGTTGTTTCTGTGTCTTTTAAAAAAATGTTGTATCTTCTTCACAGCTTCAGTGGTAGAAAAACATTTCATGTAAAATGTGTTTTTCTCTGACATTTAGACGTCTTGCAAAGTGGTTTATTATAGATCTTGTGGACGTTTGGATATTTAATTAAATGTCAGAAACATATTCTCTATCCTCATATGAATGAATATGAAGAGTTTATTTATTCATATTCTATTTGTTATTCTTTTTCTGTTTCTCACAGAGAATTATCAGTTGGAAAGTAAGCCATCAGAGACACTTAAAATTTTTAGGGGTCAGAAATCTAATTAACCTCAGCAACTGTGCTTAAAATGGTGAATGATATTAGACAAGTTCTTACAGAAATCTATAGAACCATTCAGACTTAGAGGTAATTTTTCAGCTGTTTTTTCAACTGACCTTTAATGTAATTTTCAAAACATCCATGGAAGGCATGATGTAAGAAGTTGAGAATACAGAAGCCAGACTAGCATTAATTTTAGTTCTTAGCAAACACATTTAGGACTGTACACTGCAGGCTTTTGTCTGAATTGGGCTTATTTCAAGGAATAATTCTGTTAAAGTCATGGCCAATGCTGTAAGCAAAGAATGTGATACTTCTGAGAGCTGTCAGTAAGCTGTAGTGAAACAAGATATTTGTTGGTTTTAGTATTTAATGAATGAATGAAGAGACGAGAAGCAATAAACTGTAGAAGACTGGAAACTAATAATCTGGAAAGATTTAATTTATCTAGGCTAGGTAGATATGAAGTAAATTTTCTGTTTTAACTGTGAAAGTTTTGACCAATTTGACTAAATCCTAAATTCTCCTGCACTGCAGAATGTACGGTGGGAAAACATTCCTTTTTGTTTTCTGTTTTCATCATAATAGATTGCTCTGTAATGATGACATGGTAGAATATCTATATTTTTTACTTATCAGCATAAATGGTGGCCACTGGTTACTGTTGCCTGGTACCATCCTGTTGGGAACAAGACATAACTCAGACCCAATACACTGACAAACATTAAATTTTGAACAAAGTGGACAGAAAGAGACCATGTGATTGTAAATTTCCCACTAGAATAGTGAAAGAATGTTTCATATAATTTAAGGGGAAAATGTACAGATGGAAAATTGAGCAAAGTAGATAAATGGTTTTCATTCAGGAGAAAGGGATAATACTATTGATGAGAGCTTGGTTTTGTTTCTAAATATCTGACATTAGATCCAGATAACACATGGTCATTCATCAAAATTAGTAACATTGCGTGTGAATGTTACTCATGGCTTGGACTCAGAAAAGTGTTTAAATGCTAGTATCTCAGGCACAATGCTCAAGTATTTGCTGAACCATCATGTGGCTGCTTAGGAACATCTGGTCTAAATGCAATACTGCAGCAACGATAGGTCCAGATCAGACATGACCCTAATTTCAAAAACAATCAGTTCTGGACAGTGTATGTAATGGACCTTTTCTGTTCAACAGATCTTTTGCCACATCATATCATGTGAAATAGGATTAATCTTAAGGACAGATACATTTCCAGGCTGAAAAGTTATTCTGATGAACCTGTCCATGAGTAAAAATTTACACAATTTACATCAAAAAGGATAACAATACCAACTGGTATCTCCAGCATTACAAAACAGAGATGATCACTGTCTTCATTGATGGGTCTGGATTACATAGAAGGATGTTTGAAAAATATTGTAAATAGCATACAAAAATTGTGTCAGAGGTCCTGAAAAGAAAGACAATAGTAGTTCTAATAATGTCAAAAGCCAAGAGGTTTTTCAGATAATCAGGTTAACGTTGCACTGTGTTTTATATATTCTTGGTGGAAACTTGCACTGGAAAAGATTTCCACATTAATCCTTCTATTTACTGTCTGTAATGAAACAAAATTCATTCTAATTTATGCAGCTACACCCGGAAAAAAACATTCAAAGTCTGCTGGGAATAGTTGACTAGTTTTTGTATTATTTTTCAGCAGCATATTCAGTAAAGTTTACAGCACAGCAGAAGACTTAATTGTATTGAACATTAAAGTCTTGTATATGTTATACCATAATCTGCATTGCATTTTAAGAGAAGATAATCCTTCAATATTTGTTTATGTGTGGGTTTTTTTGTTCTCTATGGTACAGTAATTGTTTAAGACTGACAATTTTGAGTACTTGCTAGTTTTATTACAAAAGTACTGAACAAAAAACAACAGAACTAGACATTCAGTTAGGTATAGTTTTATATTAATTCTTTTTTCTACAGCAGCAGATGAAACCATGGAAAGTAAAATTCTAACCAAGCATCTAATTGACTAGGCACTGGAGTGTGTATGTGTGAGAGGATTCAGCTGCAAAAGATAGAAATGTACTGTCTGAGTTCTGTTCAGATGGGAATTACCTATCTTGTATGCTTTGAATTTCCTTTATCTTTTCAGGGGTAGTTAAACCTAGGAAGTTTTAGGCATGTAGGACCTGGGATCTGAGTATAGGTGAGGATCAAAGGCTAAGTCAAAAGAGCTTTCTGCAAATTTTCCTTCAAGTCTTCCATCATCACAAGTTATATCTGTTACAATTTTGCATTTACTATTGGTGTGGACATCAGATTGATACCGCTACATGGCCTCTCCCTGCATATTTCAAATAATAATATTCATTATTAAACAATTAGCAAAAGCTATAATATTGGATGTTACATATTAAGGAATTCTCTTCACCATTTCCTATAATTCCAGATCTGGAAAAAAAAAAAAAAATCCATAGTTTTATGAAATAAGGAAAATAGAATTAGATAATGTTAGTATGAGTGTTTAAAAAAAATCAAATCTAATGCACACATTTATGTTAGGTCTGTTCTGAAAGCAGTAGCTGATCTTTGCCACTGTATCAGTGCCAGTACAGGTTGCTCTGGCAACAGGATGCACAGGCAACAAGATTCCACTCAAGGCAAAGAGTTTAAGATGGAAATTTTACCTCTGATATTTATAGCTAAAATTTGAGCACACACTTAACTTTAAGCATATAAGTAGTTACCATCGATTTTAGCTCACCCTTCTCACAACACTGGTCATTTACCTTGACTACAACAGAATAAAAACTACCCATAAGAAAAATTTATTCTACTGACTCCAGCAGAGTTATTCATCTGCTCAGGTTAAATGCCTGGTTAGGGAGGAAGATTGCTGGTGGAATTTTTTTTATGGATTAGTGTTAGGGCCCATTTTATTTAACATTTTAATTACTGAGCTGACACAAAAGCTTGGGACAATGCATGTGACATCTGGTGCTGAAATGTAGTTGGGAGACATCATCAATGTGAAGGACGAGTGGAATACCCCACAGGACAATTTGGATGACATTTAGAACTGGAGTAATGGAAATAGGATGAAATGTAATAGCACAAAACGCACAACCATTCACTTAGGGACGAATAATAGGAATTTCTGGTACAACCAGGGAGCTCATTAGCTTGAAAATGACAGAGGTGGAGAAAGACCTGGCTATATTACCTGATCACAGAATGACTATGAACCATCAGTATGACTGTGGCCATGAAATGGCAAATGTTATGTCAAGACATATCAGGAAAAAATCCCTGTTGGAGTATGAAAATGGAACTTTTTCTGAGTAAGATATTAATAATAGTGAGGAAGTCTGCCAGAATCTGCTCTTTTTTCCACACTTTTTGTGTTTTTTTGTTTTTTTTTTTTTGTTATTTTCCATTCAGAAAGACATACCTGTCTTTGCCATAGACACAGATATTTATAGAGGCATTAGACTAGAATAAAACTACAAAAAAGTTAGCAAATAAGTTTCATGTATGGGTCTCACACACACTAATGGAAAAACTAAAATGAAAGCTAGTTAACATTGCCCGTTGTCAAGTCCATTCTCAGGGTTTATGTGGTATGAAAGAGCACCACGGCAGCCCTCCCTTACACCGCAGCAGCTGTATCCAAGCCTAGTTGTTTGAAAATAAGATGAGGAATACAGGCCGACACATGGTAAGTTAGACATTCAAATGCCTTCACTGTCTCCCAGAAGAAGCAATCATGGTACTAACACATGGCTGGGCCTTCAGTTCTTTATTTTAGTCTCTTTATCAGAGCATCCATGCACCCCCTGTATACACATCGTTCCACACTTCCATTAGGAAACGCATTTTGAGGACAGAATTTTCAAGGCAGATTTCATCACTGCAGGAAAAAATATACTGGACTTGATCCAATCTGGCCAGAAAAACTGTATTATCACATGTTTCCCAGTGACGTACCGAACATAAAAACAAAGTCCTGAGTAGATGAGCCGAGCAAATTATTACGGTTCTGCACATGAAAACTGTCTCTGAGATCTGCTTTTTCCAACTATGAACTTTGAATTCTTGACTATTTTAGTTTCTTATTAATACAGAACAATGATGAATCTAGAGATCAAATTACAAGTTTATTCTGTGCAATATTGATACATTTTGAAACATTAGAAATTAATGATAGTACCCGATGATGATTCATTTTGAGATTTGATTCACAGAATTTATCTCTTTGACCACTATAGGTTAGGTAATGAACTAAATAAAAAGCAACCATAAATAGCTGAAAACAGCATACTTTAAGATACAGACTGTGCAAATTAGGCCACCATTAAAATAATGATGGGAAAGCTAAACTGTTTAATGATACAGATTATGGGTTAGACTGTTGGACAATTATGTATTTCTCTACACATGAATGCATGTAGTACTTATTGAAAGAAATGCCAGTAGATGGCAGTCAGAAGCATGTAGCATGCTTCAGTTTTGTCATCTCACTAAAACCTGCTATTGCTGTTCATGGCCAATGCTTTCCTTTATGTGTGATAGCATCAGCGTTAACAAAGCCTGTACTTTTTAGGTTCATTACATATACACAGAAAACAATCAAGCATTCAGAGTATGCTACTCAATATATATATAATGGCATTACAGTTCATATTAGAAAAAATCAGGACTACATACACAAACAAATTATGTATAACAACTGTTGTCTCATTTTGAAAAATCTGCTGGTGAAATTCTGACCTCATAGCCTAACAAGTTAATGTGATTTGCCATTTCACTAGGCTTGGATGCCACATGATTAATGTGTTATGGTTATATCAAGTATAACATTAACCAAATTACCAAAGTCTTGGATCTGATTCAGTGACTCAGCTTTCTACAAAAAGGCATTTTAATCCTCTTTTTGCATGCCATTTTTCTTATCTTTTTTCTTTTTTTTTTGTTATAAATAACATTGCCAATTTAGCAAATGTTGACTTTGATCACTAAATTGCATTACATGCTCATTCACATGTATTAAGTAGCAAGATTCAAGATTGGGAACTGCTTAAAATAATGTAGACTCACTGATCATGTCTAGGGGTAGATAATTCTATTGTTTCTAACCACGGAGATTAGAGTTACAAAGGGAGATACAGCCTTCCAGGTAACTTGAGTCTGTGCCATAGAAATCTTTACATGTCACTGCAATAACCTTGATACTGTATTCAATGAAGAGACATTGCAGAAAGTGGAGCCCCAGGGTTATATGCTCATGGGTACTACTACACTGGAAGATGAGTAAGAGATGAAATCTACCCTGGGAAAAACAGACCATGTAGAATACCAAATGAAATATAGTCTTTTTGGGATTAAAAAAAAAAAAAGCAAAACAAAAAAACAACACAACAACAACAAAAACAAAAAAACAACCCCAAAACACTGCAGGATTTAAAGGTAAATGTTGAAGAAAAATCAAAATAAAGAGTTCATTAATAGATAAGAATGCCTAGATGCTAAGTTGAAAAAGGATGTAAAGCTTACATATTATTCTCCTGAAGGCTGCTTGGAATGCTAGCTAAATACTTTCTCCCAGTGACACCTATAAAAATGTTTTATCCCTTAAAAAAATGCAGTATGAAAGTAATTTTGCTTTCTTTCCACACATAGGAGTGGTATACAATACAAAGGAAAGCTACAATATGCTCTGAATTTTATTGAAGAGGATCTGGATTTTCAAAAGCTGGATTCTACATTCCGTGTGTAATGTGATGCTCTGCTTCCTGGGGCTTAACCTTGTCCCAGAATTGCAAAGGTTACAGCTGCACTAAGATCGTAGTGTAGATTGCTGACAAAATACAGTAGATCTAGCTTTAATCGAGGACAGAAAGAGAATAGCAGTTCAAATATTTGTGAAGTAAATAAATAAATAAATATCCAAGGTGTTCTATGCTGAAGGCCATGTCACCATCATCAGTGAGTAAGGACAAACATAGACCTACTTATTTCCATAGTAAAACATGCACCAACCCCACGCAGGGGTATACCTGTACCACTAAAGCTAAGAGGCTCTGACTCAGATTAGTGAACAAAAGCCATTCTCATGAGAACTAGTGACTGAAGCATCCCATCCAGTGACTGGGGCTGCCACATCAAATACAGTCATACAAACCATGCAGAACACATCTGATGTTCTTTATGTTCTTAATTCCACAAATGAATAAAACAATGGGTTTGACAGCAATCTGATAATTTAATTACAGGAAATGCACTGCATGCAATGCATACACATAGAATATAAAGAGGACAACAGAATTAGTAAATCATTGCACTCTATAAACATAAAAAAGATTTCTTAATTTTCCACTTAGTACTGATAGGACTATAAAAAAAAGCTGCAAACAATGTTTGATCCAGAGAAAGTAGTTTCAGTGCAGTGTATTTTCTTTGAGAACTGTAAAAATGGTAGAGAAAATTGCTGACATTATTTCCTTATTTGTAATTTCATGTATTCTGTGTAAGGAAATGACAGCTAGCCATGATGTTGAAAGAAGTAACTGCAATTTTCCACGTTTCTTTCACCATCTTAAATCAACTACGATTTAACATGATTGAGAAAAAGGACAAATGATAAACCGCAAAGGAATGACTGCATATACAGGAATAATGGGTGATATTTACAGATTTCTATCACAATGGTTATACAAAACTTGAAAATTATATACAAAGCTTTAAATATTTAAATTGCCATTGAGTGTGTTGAAGTAACAACTACACACCACATTCCTTGCCCATGATCTTCTTGTGGAAGCTACTGTACAAACAGAACAAACAAACACCCCAAGATCTGACTCCAGAACCTTATTTTTAAAGTAGAATAGATCAGCTAATTTTTGGGGACAATATTTGCATAGAGAGACTATGCTGGGGTGGAGGATTTAAAAGAATGACTGTGAGAGATATCTTTAAACTTTAGAGACGAGAACTGTTTGTATACAAATATTGGAGTGAATGTGAGCGAATGTCTTACATGCTCCATCCTACTCATTTTAACTCAGAGAAATTGACTGGAAAATCAACTTGTGTAGTAAATTGGGTTAGCAGATAATAACAATGCAGATTTTAAATGTGTTTCATTATTCTGAACATGTCTAGATTACAGCAACTCTGGTTTCACTATAATTATAAATCTGCATTTTTCCATGTTGCATATTGTATTCTGGATTCTGCATTCAGAATTTAATTGTCCTGTGAACTCTGAGGCAGTCAGTGTGCAAATCTGTTCTTTCCTCTCTTTCTGCTTATTGCTGATGGTACTAACATTGCGGGCTAAAACTCTGCCTTCCATACAGTTTATGAGGTAGTTGTGCAAATATTCAGATAGCATCAGATCTAGCAAGACAAAGCACCAACTATTCCCATTAACTGGGACTACATACTCAAATCTTGGAACATAAAATTAGGCGCCTATGCCGATATCCACTGGGCTTTGTTGGCTCGGTTTAACCTCAATGGGCACTGGGAGAACTCAGCACTTCTAAAATCCAAGTCAAGCTTCCTACATACAGATTAAGCATCCAAATATTGGTAACAAAGTCATCCTAACCCATTAGAAATTAAGGTCTATTAACAATCACCTAGATGCTGAGAGCTAAATAAATAGCTCGGGTTTTGCCTCTCATGTTGATACTAAGATTCTATAGATCATACTCTTCCATTGGCAACAAGAAATTCAAGCACTAATTGACCTGTGAGCAGAGTCAGACACTTACTGAAATTCTCCTCATAACTGCTTTAGTGGGACCAATCAGCAACAAGTATATATAAAAACTTCTATATAGTTTTATTCTAAAAGCAAGATATTAACAATGCCAGACAGCACTTGAATTCTTTAACATTGTACTCAACTTTAACAAGTGGCTGTTATGGTTTTTTATTAAAACAAAATTTAATCCCAGACACATATGTGCTACTACCAAGTCATGGACTAATTTTTAATAGGCAAGTTTTAAGCCCCTGAAAGCTGGGATTTATAATAGGAATGCAAACTAACTGCCATGAATAGAGCCATATAATATAGAAGAACTATTACTGAAGGACACATATTTTTTTATGACTAGCTCCTTATTTCAGCAACTTTTTCTTTCAAGTATCCCTTCTATAGTGGAATAATTTTGTATTCAGCTGTAATCTTCATGAATTCACTTGGTATTCATGTAGATGTCACATGTATTTCCACTGATTTTCCACTGCTGTTTAGGATTAGTTAATGGGCACTTAAAATAGAGTGTTACCCCTGTGGGAGTGAAAGAACTTCAATCTTGGTGCACATGTTTCCAAGTTGAAGTATAAATGATGATATTATATTGAGCGCAGCTCAGTCAGTTGTTGGCTTTTCACATAATATGCCAACAGCCTCTTTAAAAAAATAAGGGGAGGGCAAGTGGGAAGATAGCCTTTTCTCTCTGAGAAAAAACCACTTATGAATAAAATAGTTGCTTAGCCTACAAGCGGAAGGGGACAGATGCTGTTGTAAATCAGTCTGGCTGCACTGAGGTCAGTGAGGCTATGTTAATTTACAACTGTTTGTGAGGATTTATTTTGCTCAGTTACTTTCTGATTGTGATGGCTAGTCTACAAGCAATTATCTTTTATAGTGGGTTCAGTCATTTTACTTGTTTTCTACCTTTCGTATTAGTGGGTATTACAGTGGTAGCAAAAATACTTTACAGCCAAGGAAAATGGTCTCACTAGTGATTCATTGATTAGTTCTTGTAATCTAAATTCAAGTATGATGAAGAATTCTTTTCAGGCAACTCAAAATAACTAAGGAACATAAATTTATCTCCCAACACATTTTCTTAATAAATACTGTATATGACCAGTAACTTCTAGTTTGCCTCAAGCTTCTTGCTCTTCTATTGAATGGTACAGCAGAAAATTAATACAAGAAATGCAACAATTCTAATATTCCTTTTATAAAAGATTGCGCTTATAAAAGTTGCTTTAAGCACTGCAGATGCAGTCTTTAAGTAGGTCATCGTTAAAGTCCAGAATATTCCAACAGTTTTGTGAAGTGCCATTTGAGACGTCAATACGAATTCTGAAATAACCTTTTAGTTTACAGTTCAAATTCCCCGATGAATAGTCCAGTAGCCATAATATTCAGGCTTCTAGAAGGGGAAAGCCGGTGTAACAAAAGACATCCCAGGCACTGTACCCTTCCTGGATGTGGTTACATGTGTTCTTGCATGCTGTGGGCTCAGTAAAGTTGGGGGTCTTGCCAGGATCTGGGAAGGCAGATACCATGCGGGGTGTATGGAAGATGCCCAGCCTTGTTCTCAGGGGCAGTGGCTTTTCAGGGCACACAGGTACAGACAGGCAGATTTCTGATTTTGCTTTTCAACGTGTGCTACAAGCCAGCTTCTCTCTTATACCTATGAACAGAGGCATGTCTACTCTAGCTTGAGCAAATCTACCTTAGGTCTGTGAGTGTGTGGGAACTATTGGAAATATTCAGGCCTGTTAGTGACTGGCATACAGTTGATGGCGGCTTCTTACACCACCAAGCTTTGCTTGTGAAGACCTGCCTCTGAACTCCCCGAGACACTCTTTAGCATACCAAGGACTATTGTAGTGCTCCAGCAAAAGGGGGTCACCTTTTACTCAGTTCGTGTTCTGAGTAGAGGGAAAGGAATGATGCTATTACTATACTACCCAAACATAGCTCTACTACACCCTGACTACCTTTGCTTTGACTAGATTCCAGTTTTAGCTTCCACGTTGAGTCACTGCTGATGTGAATAAGGAGGACAGGGGTGAATATTAGTGTTTATTAATGCTTTGTGCTGAATTTCAAATGATCCCAAGGATTCTGGATGCTAGAAGCCTGTTAAAATTAATAGGAATTGGCATCCACCAAGTCTCTGTGGTTTTGATGTCTCAGCTCTAACATTCTGTTTGTTTGTTTGCTGGCTTGTTTGAAGTGCACGTACACTGAGCTGCATATTGCTGCTAAGATCTAACGTTGTTTTCACTGAGACATGATAACTGTTTCTGTATTTGCACAGATCTTTTCTTTTTTATCACCTTGCACACCTTGGGTCAATTCTGCTCCAAGAGTTCATTTCAGATCACAAGTCTTTTAAGGTGATTCTGTTTTTTTCTCTTAATAGAGCAGCCTAGGGGATGGCATTGTCCCAGAGTTTTGTTACTAGGATCCTGTCATCAGTTTACACATTTGATAGATGAAGCTATGGAGAATTGTAATATTGTTCATATTCACACCCCTGAGAGATACAAACTGCAAATTGAGACAGGGAACTTTGAAAGCTCTCCCAAGAGACAAAATCACTTCTTTTTGCTGCTGATTATAAAGAAGATTGGCTGGCAGATGTTAATATTGGCAGTTACTCTCTGACAAATTTTCTCTAGGTACAGCTAATCAATTTTTGCTGCGTGGAATAAGAAACAGAGCCTGAATATTCAGATGTCTAGACATGTAAATACATTACTTTTATAAATAGATTTAAATGATTAATATCAATGAAAAAATAAACATGAAAAATGGATAAACTAGAAGTGTTGGGACTATTTAGATGATGGATAGCAAAATTTATCTATACATTAGGAGGATGAAATGACCTATATAGTTATGACACGTATTTATAGACAACACGGGTCTTTCTAAAAAAACTCCTAATGTAAAAACTCTCTGACCCTAAAGACAATTTAAGGACCATTATTTGAAACAGACCTGTTCTAGACAGAGATTTTGTCAATGTAATAAGGATAATGCAATTTGAGCTATTAGTACTGTAGAAATAGATGCTTTCTCTGTGCAGAGTCCTGCAATACTTAAACTAATTTAATAGACCCAAATGGGATGCTCTGAAGGCTAAGTTTTTTGGGAGTGACAGAAGCGATCCCATAATTGCAACTTGATTATTTCATTCATAAATGTTCTTACTTCATGGCAATTGAGTATAATTCTCTGGAGGAAGAAGATGAAATTTCCTCCCCAGAGATTAGCTGTATCATCACAGTGACCATTCCCTGATGTGTTATTAACTGCTTTGATCTGCCCATGGGAGAAGCTCATAACACTATCACGCATCCCCAACCAAGCTACCATGATAGTTTTACACACCAAATCACATCAGATTCCCATAAGTGACTCTGACAATCCCTGACGGACTGCCACGGAGCAATTCTATTATCTCCAGGTAACACAGAAGATACTACCTGCTTTACCAGCATATCTGCTCACTTAGCTATGGTAATATGATTAATCTTATTATTTCTGAATCAGTCCACTGTGGCAAATGATGAAGCACCATATGGCTTTCTGAGAATGAAAGCAACATGTCTGCGTGGTGCAAGAAATTTTTCTGGATGGGTGGGTGAATTATGTATTATGATTCATAGTTAAATACCAACCTAAAAGAAAATTCTTTCTATGGAGACTATTTAGACTGTTTCTATATTTTATAAAAGGCAATGGATCAAAGAAGAAGTCTGAAGCAGCAATGCGTACGTAATGACCTGTTCCAAGGAGTAAATTATGGCTGGAATTGTCAGGGTATTAAACTTAGTAGAGCAGAGCTTAAGCAACAGGGATGGAAATTTTCAAAATATAGTTCATTCTTTTACAGTGACACAATAGTAAAATAAAGTAACCTCTGACAATATGATTTATTGAAGAAACTAAACAAAAGATGTTGGAGCTGCTGTGTACCAAAGTTATTTAGCTGTTCTATTACTTTTAATGAATAGCCAAGATCAGTGAATATATTCAGTGAGATAAGGCTCAGTGCATTTCTGATAAGAGGAGAAAGGTAAAAAAAGAAAACCTGCATCAATTTTTCATTCAGAGATTTATTTACTGAAGGTTTATATATATAAAATCCCAAACAAGCAACAAAATGAAACATCCTATTTTCTCTCTGGTCTTTTTATCCATTTAGAACCAAGTTCTGACTGGAAAAATATATTTGTGTGATAATGTTTCAGGAAAAGGTCAGATAAAAATCAGATGGGAGTTTCAGAAATTCACAGGTGTTTGTGATATGTTTCTCTGTTCTCAATGGGACGTAAGGCTAAGACAAATCATGGCCTTTACTTGTAGCAAGAGGCTAAGAAAGGTATTTTACAGGAATTTTACCTGAGCAATGACCTACGGGTTAATCAATAAAGGACTATCATTTTTATTAGGGCTAAGCCTTCAGTGACTGAACAAGCCTGAGTAAGTGGTCTTGCTGTCCTCAAATTGTGCTGTATATAAAGGCCACGATGGCATTCGTGATCATGGCTTATTTTGCCAATTTAAACACTTGTAGCTTTCTCACTGTTAATGAGGGTGAGGACGTGACCTGCCTCTTTCCCAAAGATGACAAGTCTATTTAATTTTTTTTATGTGGACCTACTTGAAAGTGGAACATCCATTTCCTTATACTGCATTTTCTTCTTTCCCTGAGTGCCAGGGAAATACTTGATGCAGGTAGTAGGGAGAGTAACAGAAATGAAGCATTTCCACAGCTCTTAGATGCACAGCTGCATAGGATGTTCCATGAGCTGAGTCAAAAGTTATTAACAATGAAGTTTTTGGTGACAGCTGAAAAAATGCATGTTAGAACTCATTTGGGCCGCCTAAAAATGTGTGTGTGTGTAAACACAGTACACTAATAACTGTTTTAAAACTGTTAAAAGGTATTGAATAGCACATTGATGATTAATTTAATAAACTATGACATGTTATTAATTTGATGACTAAAATCAGCACTGATCACAATTTTAGTAATACATAATGGCGCTCTTTTCAGACTGAAACCACACAGTCCCTCGGGTACTGTACACTTATATAATGAAAAGATGGTCTTTCCACAAAATACAAGAGTGATGGTTTTAGTAATAGTAACAGGAATGACAGCATTGTCAAGCTCTTTACACAGAATCATAGCAGATACAAGTCACAAGGAAGAGTTAGAGGAGGGCACTGTAGAAACTTCGTACGCTTTCGCAGGAACCACATTCCAGGCATGCAAGGAAACAAGAAGATGCTCGTGGGAAATTCTACTAAAAAACTCTTAAATTTGGCATCGTTGGTGAAACAGAGGGACAATATGATAACAGCATGTAAGATATGAATAGACTTTATTAATAATCCATTAAACAGCCTCATAAATATATAAAGAGCTGTGCAAGACCTAGATTAATATAGTCCTTCCTCCAAAGAGATCATTCAAGTACCTCGCAGTTCTCCCAACTGAAGTAAATGGCAAAGCTCTCATGACTTCATGCCCAGAGACATAAAAGCCAAAGCAAGATAGTGTGTTTTAGAAAAAGAAAATATCTTTGGTTTTTTTGTTTGTTTTGTTTTGTTTTTTAAAAAAAGGCAAAAAAAAAAAAAGAAAATTCCTGGAAGCCAGAACACTTCAAAAATATCTACAACAAGAAAAGAGAGCATAAGGTAGACTTTCTGAATCACAGGTGTACATGAAGGACAGATCCGAAGCATAATCTGAAAGACAGTTTAGGAAGTTATACAGTTTAGAAAATCCAAGCTCCATGGTGCCTGTAAAGTTCAGTGTTAAAATCTTGGCTAACATTTGTTCTGGAAGAGATTTTTTTCTGTCACTATGAGACCTGAAGTCAGATGTTGACCAGCCTGATACAGGATCTAACTATATTCATGCCTACTTACAGCAGTTCTCCTCCTTCAGCCCTCCAACCCCCATGAAGGAGACACTGTGATTATTTCAGCATATCTGAGACCCCTGTGGCTATATTTTGCTACTGATCGAGAGCTCTCACTGACATTAGTGGGAACTTCTGTTCATCACGGATGGAGTATAGTATGCGTTCTTAGAGAATCTTGCCAATGACTGTAAAATATTTTTAAAACTATAGTAAAATAACAATTAATAACAAGCTATACAATGAAGAAACAAGACAAAAACGCAAATGAATCTTCTATCATTTATAGTCCCTGTGTCATGAATTACCTGTAACTTTATAATGAATCTTAACTCTGCATTGAGAATTGACAATGTCAAACAGTTTAAGTCAGTTAAATGGGAAAACAGGGTAGTCCGTCTGTTCAGGAAAAAGTCTTGTAAAAGTGAGGAAGAAAAGGTGTAAAAGATGTGTAATGGATAACAATTAGCTGTGGTAATGCCCTTGTAAGACTTCAGTGTAGGGGCTTATCCATTTTACAATTAATACATCGGCTAGGGTCCTACACTCAGTGACTGAAAGTTCAATGCCTGCCCTATTGTCCTCAGCAGCTGGTGGTTTAATGGGTGACAATATTGGGAAGCTCAGCATCAAGATACTTGCCTGAGCCTGTTCTGCTTGAGTGTATCTCTGTGACACAGGACTCCACTTCTCAGTAAAGAGTCCTAGTCTGAGGCCAGCTAGGAAACAAATGAACTGAGAGCTTGGTGAACAAGAGAACATACAGGTTCTTGTCTTGTCATCTTTCCTTTAAAAAAGACTGGCTTGACTCAAACAATTCTGTGGTTTATCTTGTTTCTTTAAGGAGTTGTCTATTTTCAGATGCTCTGTGATAGTTGTGTCAATGATGATTGAATGCAACATATACAGAATACATCAGTTGGAGATGTTAATTATTGGGCCACTATTTGTTCACTAACTCATGAGGTCTCCTTAACGCTGCTCAAGTGCAACATGGAAATGCATTGCAGCTGGCAATGTTACACAACACTGGCTTAACAGCAGTAACACTTGCCTCTTCTGCAATCAGATTTACAACTTGTAGTGTCTTTGGGAAATTTTGGGGTATGTTTGCAATTTTCCCACGTAAGGTCCATTGCTCTGATGCTGTGATTCTTCAACTTTTGGAACCTACAATGTCCTTTCGGCTCATACATCTTTGTACAACTGCCTGAACTGTTGCCACCAATTAACAATAGCTAATAGGTCCCTGACTACTGAGAACACTTGAAGACAGTAATTAAGCCTGTTCACACTCCTCTGCCCTGTAGGAGCAGAGCTGCTGCTGACTCTGCTGAGTAACATTTTATGACCCCTTTTAGAGACTTCAGAAGGCTGTGATCAAGTATTTGAGAAAACATTGATCCAGTATTTATAAAAAGGTATTTTGTAGGAGTGTGTAAAACACGTTTTGTGTCCATTTATACTCCTGCATAGTACGTGGGCTGAACCACATCTTACAGCTTTATTTTTGTTTGACATATCTATGCCTCTCTTTCCCCTTTTCTGAGTGCATCAAAAATAAGCTGTGATGTCAAATTGCATCATTTCCCATCACTGAGGAAGGAGAGAAGGGGAAGCTCCAGTTTTCATCTCTTCTCTGCTTTAAAGCCAGATCCTAAACCCTTAAACAGTAGTGCTGCTGTATTGGTTAGCAAAGAGTTTTCTTCCTGCTCTGGGTTTAGTTCTTGCACGATGGGATGATGTTTAAGGAAGGGACCAGATTGTAGAGTTTTAGTAGTCATCCTTGCCAAAATGGTAGCCATCTCAGATGGAGTAATAAGCAACAATAAATGGATTACTGGCAGAGCTTATTTCTCCTGCTACAGCAAACTAGAGACTTAATGGAATCATGGATTCTCATAATGATTGCAGTTGGAAAGAGCCCGTTTCTCAGGACTGTCAAGCAGGACCACCTAGAGCCCGTTTCTCAGGACTAGGCCAGATATTCCCAGGGATATCTCCAAGGATTGAGACTCCACAACCTCTCTGGGCAGCCTATTTCAGTGTTCAGTCACCCTCACAGTAAAAAAGTGTTTCAGGATGTTCAAACAGAACCTTCCGTGTTTCAGTTTGTGCCCAGGTCCTGTCACTGGGCACCATTGAAAAGAGCCCAGCTCCGTCCTCTTTGCAACCTGTTTTCAGGTGTTTATATACATTAATAAAATCCCCCCCTGCACCAAGCTGTCTTTTTAGGCTAAACAGTCCCAGCTCTCTCAGCCTTTCCTCACAGATGATGAGATGTTCCAGTTCCTTAATCATCTCCACAGCCCTCCTCTCCAGTATGTCCATGTTTCTTTTGTACTGACGAACCCAGAACTAGACATAATATCCCAGGTGTGGCCTCACCAGTGATGAATAGAGGGGAAAGATCACCTTCCCTGACCTGCTGCCAATATTTTGAGTAACACAGCCCAGGATACCACTAGCACTCTTTGCCACAAGAGCACATTGCCTTGGGCATGACAGTGCAAAGGCACTGTGACTGTGAATGACAGCTGAACTCACTAACAACAAGAAGCTGTTTTTCACTGGGTTTCATATATTTCGTCTTCATTCTTCATACCTTTGGTATGCTGGGTATCTAAAATATTGCTCATTATATATCTGAAATACACAAAGAATGAGAGTTGTTTTTTAATTTCTCTGTTGGTCTGAAGGTTGGGGAACTTAGTGACAAAGGAATTCACATACAAATTCTTGCTTTGTTCTTGGTTTTAGAAAACTTTCTTGTATGCCCAACACAATGATAGACAAAGTTTTCTCTCTAGCTTCCTCTCTATGAACAAAGGTAAAACTGATTAAAGAGAAGTCAGGATGTACTGATGTCACCACACTGCTGGTTTTCTCCCCTTTCCCCCACAATCACTTATCCTTTCTTGAACTTCAAAGAAGCATTGTCCAGCTATATCCTCTGAATATTATGCACTGATTTCATTCTCAGTTGCACCATTATGAAATCAATAGTGTTAAGAATGTTGTACAGATTATAAAATATTGCCTCTGTTTTCCCTTCCTCTGGAAATAAAAACTGTCTGGCATTAGGGAAATACTACCAATATACATTTATTTAACATAGGTACAGTCAGGCTAATGAAATCAGTAGGTGTCCCATTTCCAATTACCCAAACATGTTCTGCCACAGAGGCCTTTACTTCCCAACAACAGACAGAGAGATTAGGAGTCCTGAGGCTTTCAACAACCTTTCATTGCATGCTCTTTTTCCTTCCATGTAATTACATGCTCCAGCAGCCACAGTCACAGTGACTGTGAAGGGAAGCAGTTTTCTTCAGGGTTATATTATCCTGCCTCTGGGTTCTAATGAGAAGAGGCAAAAGAACAAAACACCTTCTTTCTTATGATACATCTCTGGTGTCCACCTCCACGTTGTTCATAAACTCTGTTGTCCAACACTACAACTGCTCACAGAGACAACAAACTTTTTCTCACCTTATGCACAGGAAATTTTTTAAACCCTGGATGCAATATCTTCAGGAGACTACAGGAACAAGTTAAAACTCAGTAAGTACTCTTTGAGGAAGGAGAAAGACCAAAAAAGTCACTTTCATTTAACCAGAAGAATTAGCAAGTGACTCAAAGACATTCACCAAAAAAAAGTGATCTACACTGAGGATACATTTCTTACTGCCTCAGTGCACAGATTTCATCTTCATGACTTACAGATACAGAACTCTGGGTAAGTACAGACTGGGCTACTTCTGATTTAAACAATTTTGGCATATTTATGCTGACTTGTATAGATGTAAACTTTGGAGGATTGTTCATAGGTGAAAAGGCTTTTAGGAGGTCAGGATGTTTTTGGACATGTCTAGAGAAACAGATAAAAATTGGAAATAATTTTCCAGCAAGGCTACATGGAAAGGTGCCTCAGGTTGAGCAGGCTGAGCATACCTCTCCAGCAGTCTGTCAGGAGGGATAAGCTATCTTCTTTACATGACCCTATTTTTAAGAAAGAGACAAGTCTATTAAGAAATCAATAACAAGTTAATTATCACTTGGTCATCTCTGCTTTGCACTCGTCATAATGATGATCAAAACTTCCCGCAGTCTGAGCTATACAAGCTCTTCAAAAGCAATAATTTACACAGGAGTTCTGTATGTTCCTCTGGGATTGCTCTTTGGACTGGGTACCATTTAGGAAGCAGCTGTACAATCTAGCCTTACGGGATCACCAAAGCAAAAATTTCAACCCTTTACTCCAGAAATAGAACCTCATATGGCTGTCTGAAAAAAGAGGTACATAATCAAACAATTCTAATTCCATCCAGGGGAAGGCAGAGGTATACATACACATAAACCAGTCTCCTGATTTCCTAACCGCTGGTGCTCCTAAACCCAGCTGGTGAGAAACCAGCCTGGGGCCTCCCCCAAAATTCAGGGCTTCACAGCAGCTATCATGAGGAGCAAGAATGATGTTCACAAGAGACAGCACAAACCAGCTGTTGTATACTGTTTAAGTACTTGCTGTGTTAAGCTCCCTGGAAGTATATTTCTGGAACGAGGAAGATTTATTAACATATTTCCTTTTCTTAAAAAGAAAAAAAAAAGAAAAAAAAAAGAAAAAAGAGAAGAGTAATGAGTACCCCAAACTCCCCATCAATGTAGCATAATGAAGCATGAAATGGTGTTCAGAGATGAAATCCATCTCATGAAAAGCTTTTGATGGACATGAATTAACTGTTTAAGCTAAAAAGGATAAAACTTCAGAAGTTATTTGTACAATAAGATTGCTCAATAGGTTTGCCGTTAAGTGTTGGGTTTTTTTTTAATTCCCCAAGGATTCGTGTCACCACAGAACAAGAATAAAACGCTTCATTATTAAGTTGTTCTTTGTTTCAAAGAACAGACAAAATTCATCAAATAGTTTGTTTTATTTTCTAAAAGACTACTAACAAATTGCAAACATATGTTTCCAAATCACCAGAAGCTGACCTTTCCCTGGCAAATTCCTATTTTGCATTTGGAGGTTATTTCTAAATCATATTACCAAAATAGCTTTGTTTATCAACCTTTCTGTCCTTTGCTCCTTTGCATACCAGTTCTGTTGCTGAATAGATGCAACAGAAATCATTAGCACCTAAAGTGTGAGGATTTTTACCTCACATACCACATTTACCCATATCCTTAGTTTTGCTAACAGACTTCTACACATAGCGCCTATCCTGGGGAAACTGTTTCTTTCCTTCTACTATTAATAACCTTCTGATGCTATTGATTCTATAAATATCTATACCATTACAAATAAGATGTAAAAAATACTCTCTGAACACGTCAATTTACAGCTTGTCTGTTTTACACGGTCTCCCTCATTCTGTGAAACTGTGGGTAAATCTGGTTGATGCTGTGCAGCAGTGAGAGGCAGCCACTGCAGAACTGCAGTTCTGGCTCTTCCATTTGCAGGAGCTAAATTAACTTTTTGTGGATCCATGTAACTTGACTGTGATGTCTTCTCAATCCTTATGTATAGTTTACCTGTGACTGCTGCTTAACATCAGAAGCGGAACCACGTCATTGTTGCCTTGTGTGCTCACTGCGTGGTTTGTTATCCAGGGTCTGCTAGGAGCTTGTAAATAGGCTGCACGGTCACCTAGTGCTGTGTTCCGTATTCATAGCAGTGTTTTCCACACTGAGGCACTGGTCTCTAGCTGTTACTCACTGCAAGTAAATCATTGTTTCTAGCTCTAAATTGGCCAGAATAAATAAGCACTATCATCTATGGGGGAGGTGAAGTGTGGACAGAGCTGCAATGGGGCTCAGCTGCTGCAGAGGGAAGACGCTAGGGAAGTTGTACATCCTTCCCTACAGCAAGGAAAAAGACACGCGGAGAGTGTGTTTCATGGGGAGACTTCTTTTTAGTGCCCCCACTGCCCAGTGCTGTCTCCTGTTCTGTTCAGGTCAGCAAATGAAATAATCTTTCAACCTTCAATTTATTTAAGCCAAGAAATCTCAAATGTCTGTCTTACAATACACTTTCTTATATTTTAAAAAAACTTTTGATTAATATTTTGCAATGAATTTCAAGCATGTAATAAAACCTGAATCAGGGCTACTTTCACATAATTTAGCAACAGAGAAGCTATGCCAATATTTTACACAGCTCTGCTCCCAGTCTTCAGTGATAGATTTTTATAAACGCGACATGTAGGATTTTTCCTATGGAATCTGTGAGAACAGACACAGGAGATGAATTACAAGTATTTTCCTGGGATATCAAAATGTGTTTATCTTTCTGAAACTCATTTAATAAATTATGTGAAAAACAACAGCTTAGCTTGCTAAATGCAAATAAAAGTGGGTCTCAAGTTGTCTCTCATCCAAGTCACATTTCAATGATGCACAAATGAGTAGTTCCCACTAAACAAAATTATGGATTGTCAGAAAAACTTAATAAAACAACCTACTCTATTAAGATGTCTAGGTTAAAACCTGTTGATTTGATTTCTCCTTTTTAGTAAAGATTTTATGATAATGAAATTTTAACTATGCTTAAGAAGTTTAGAACCTTACAATAAACATATCTCACACCTTGTTGGTCGGAATAAAATACATCCAGTCAGTGATCCCAAATGTAAGGCAGCTGGAGAATCAATTCTATCAATATACTTCAAAATCCTATCCCAATTTTTCCCATATATCAAAGCCTATGCCCCACCTTGAGGGGGAGGCTTTTTCAGAGATGAGAAATCTACTTTAAAGGTTAAACAATGACTTAGTTTGGAGCACAAATTCTGAGCAGGACCCTAGAACAGTCTAGGGAAGGAAGTAGCTCAGGCCATGTCAACATTTTAATCTCCTTGTTTCAGCTGCAAGTAACTTTCTTTTTTCTTACACTATCTCCAAATCAGCTTGCCACTGAAGGTCATTACATTCTGCAATGGGACCAATACTCTACCCATTCCTCAGACAGACAGACCAGGGGTTGGTGCCTTGTAAAGCTAACTATGTGCACGACAGGACGCATGTAGGCAACATAGGGCAAGCCACAATGGGAATTTTTTTCAGTAAGAAACTGGGTAAGATTGTACCACTCTGTTTTATTTTGCTTGAAAAATAAAACATTGGTACTTTATAACAGGCAAGTCTTCCACCTGCACTCCCCATCCCCCCCCGCCCCAGTCCAGTAGGAATAGAAAATCCCTGATTTCAAGCACCATAATATAATCTTGTCTACCATAAAAACTTCATTAAGGCAGTCTTGGTCCATAGCAGACAGAGAAATACACAGCTTCTTAGTCAGGATGTTTGCCACAGGATTAACCATTATATGGTGAAGGATGTTTGACAGAGAATCATCAAGAATCTTCCTCAATTTTTACGCAGCAATTTATCCAGAGGGTTGATTGTGATCTCTTTCTTTGTTTTAGAAAGAAAATCCCTCTCTGAAATATTGCTTGCTGGTGGAGTGCGTGTCATCTTGTCAATGCATTCATCACCATTATCATATTCTACTAAAAGATTGGCAAATTTGTTCAGCTGTGTAAGACAGATATTATGGCATTTGACAGATGATTTCAGTATTGAAATGAATTTTTTGGATGTGCTGTATACTTTGGCACTCCATTATGCAGCACAGGAGTGAATTTTCTCATTGTTATCAGACAAACAAGCCTTGAAAACTGGGATTCATCAGGGAAGAATTATTTCTAAAGCCTGAAAATGGATTTTCTGAACACTATGGTTTCAGCTCTAATTCCCTTATTATAATATGGCTTTGGTCACTGATTGCTCACATTCCTATTCCAATTGGCTGGAAATAGGTTTAAGATGATGCCTTCCCCTCTCCTTTAACTCTCCAGAGAAGATGCTGTTTGGGGAGGATGTCTCCTAGCTCATCAACTCATTTCCATAATGGGATTATGATGCCTAATGCAGCTAATGAGAAGCAAGGAGAAAAGCAAAACGGTAGAGAGAAAAGCTTGTAAAGGATTACTGCTCACAAAGAAATACCTTTTCACTTTCTCTTCTCTGAAACTGGAGAAAGAAATGCAGCTTCCTATTAACTAAAATAGTTTTCATGATTAAAATCTCACATGAAAGCTATATAGCCTTGTCAGAGCCTCAGAATCTGCAGATTATGGTTGATACAGTGGTTGGAGTGACAGCTTTCAGACACCAGAATTCAATCTCTGTTCCACTACAGATTCCTTGTATCTTCGTTACCTTCTCTGTAGTGGGTTTAGCACTGCTTCCCTATCTAGGGATTTATGATGGTAAATACATTAAACATTAAGTGGTGCACAGGTACCGTGATGAACTGCATGGTCAAAAGATGACATAAAGATTGAAATCTTCACAGCAATCCTGTGAGGCAAGCTGCTTTGATGGTTACTGAAGATTTGATAATCATCACTTTACTTGGGAGCATTCATAAACATTTCATGGCATCACAATAACCACTAGAGTGGGGAGAGACAACTCACCTCACTATGCTTTGGCTTTTCTTGAGACAAACAAAGGTTCCAAGTAGTCTCATGCGAGACTGGAAGATGGAGGCTGGACTCAGTGTTAAGGCACCAGCTTTGGGATAAATTTGAATTATGTAGAAGAAAGGTCCGTATATCTGATGCCTCTCTCCAAGCCATCTCATCATGGAAACTACATCTTTTACTGATAAAGTTGAGATTACAAATCTCATGAATTTTTACTGAGTAGCCTTTCTCAGAAGCAGGATGTACCTGGAGGTAGGCAGCACCTCTAATATCTTCATTTTGACATGTTCTGTTATAGAAGAAGGAAGTACAATAGATAGCAGATGTTCAACCTGCTTTTTAGTACCTTATATTTTCAAAATGTAGGGTGCTCTAGCTTAAGTGATTCTTCAATTATTTTCAAGATGGAGTGCTTTGTTTTGTTTGGTGATTTCATTGTTCCAGTAATTAACGAATGTGGCAGAACATTTGTCTTAATTGCACAATGAAAGCCCCTCACAACAGTAATTGCTCTATAAAAGTCTCATAAAACAAATCTACTTGGCTTGTGAAAAAGCACTCTCCAATGAAAAAATTAAACAAAATTTTAAAAAAGCCAATGTTCTTATCAGAAAGCTTCTATGTGTACACAACTAACCTTTTCAAAAAAGGGAAAGAAAAAGTGATCATGAGAAAAAGCGGGTAGTAGGTTAGAATGTGAATTATAACTGGGATTTGTTTAAAAATGCTTTATGGGATGTCTGTCCCCAAATCACAGTTTTATAGTCATGAAATAAAACTGTTTCAAAATATTCCCTGTTCTAGAGTAGAAGTAAAGACAACAATGAAAAAAATAAAAGCCCCTACAATATGCAGATGTAGAAAATAAGAAAACCGATCACAAAATATATTCCAAAAATGCAACATTACCTCAAAAGTATCTCGAACTCAGAAATCACCCCAATAATTTTTAGCTGCTTTAAGGAATGATGCATATCACAGAATCACAGACTCACCAAGGCTGCAAGGAACATCTGGAGATTGCCTAGTCCAATCTCGCTGATCAAAGAAAGATTACATTGAGCAAGTTGCTTAGGATTGTGTCTGGTGGTTGGGTTTCAAATATATCCCAGCACAGAGACTTTACACTATCTGGGAAACCAAGTCCAGTGTTTGACCACCTGCACTTTAAAAAACAAACAAACAAAAAAACCCAAAAAACTATTTTTTTTTTGCTGTCAAATGAAATTTTACATATTTCAGGTTTCGTCCATCGTGTTTTGTTCTTTGGGCGCTACTAAGAGTCTGGCTTCATCTCCTTTTCTACCTGCCTCCTTGCTTGGCCAGCCAGTCCTTCCTAAAGAGCCTATATACATCCATTGCAGCATTCTGGTTATGTGAGCTATCCCACCACATAAAAAAAAATTGATCCTGCTTTGAACACAGCACCGCTTTCCTGGGCTAATGTTGAAAACACAGCTTCCTTTATTTTTCACTTTAAAATTACAACTTATATTTAAACATCCTCCTGAGTTGGTTGCTTCTAATTTTTCATGAAAAATCTATTGGCTGAGCTTCTTCTAACCTTTTCTTACACTCAAAGATAGGAACATTAAGAGAGACAGGTGGAATTATAGATAAATCTTTTTGGAAAATTTCTTTTAAGAAAGAAGAACCATACTTTGTGTGATTCAAAAAAAATGTATTGAGTGGAAAAAAAAAGGTGATAATCTTTACTTAGAAATGACCTCCTTTTATCCTGTGATGCTAGGCTGCCAGGATGAATCAGCAGAACTGCTCTGCATTTGTGTGCAATACTCCTGAGCAAGACGTTCTTTTAGAGTTTTCAGAAATTAAATGACTGAACATTTCCCACCTTACAAATAATTCCCACAACTTCCATCTGTAAATGAAGGACTGAGAGCTGGTACCTCTAAAACGTTTTTCAGGGAAGAAAAGAGAACAACAATATTGAAAATGTAAGGAGATCCATTTGTCATTCTTCATAGCAACTGGAACTTAAGAAATTGCCTCTAAGAAATACACAGTCTTAGATTTCACCTCAGTTTTGATGTTATCCTCTTAATTGGTTCAGTGAATTAATTGTAGTGGCAATAGCAACAATATGAGATGATTGTTATTTTGTTAGTAATATTGACTTTTTAAATAAAATATAAAATGCCAAAAATGGATTTTAAATGTTTTCTTGATAACATGTGATAAAACTTCTCACCTCATCAGCACTGAGAAGAAAAGCCCCTATAACCAGACATTAACCAAACTTTGATGTTCTTTCCTCTTAATGTGCATTCCTTGCATGACTAAATCTCTCATTTAAGCCAGTGGAAATGTCACATGAAAACTAGACTACATGCAGCCAAGACCTGTTTCTGAGGGATAGTCAGTGCCAAACACTTCAGAAAAGGTAGAAAATACCTGAAGTGTATAATTATGAAAAAACCTGGCTCTGTAAAATGTTTCTATTCAAACCTTCATTGAGATTTTCTTTACACTGTGAAATAAATGGGAATTCAGGTCCAGACGTTACACATTCTCCTCTTGATTTTCATAGGACATATGGAACTGAAACTTAAAATTATATTTACAAAAAGCAAGAGATTCCATCTTTTGGTTTAATTCAAGGTTTTCCAATGGAATTTCACAGCTGGTAATTAAAGGGCCTCTTCTATGTGTTGGGTTTTGTTTATTAGTTTTTTGGCTTTGGTGGGAGTTTTTTTTAATAATCTGAGAATGAAAAAGGCTTGCTGTACTCCTCCCTTCCTATTCTTGCCTTTCAGGGTAAATTACTTAATGGATATGAAAGTTAAAAAAGCTATCTTTGAATAACAGCTTGATAACCTGAGAAAGGATATGAAAATATATGTATACATTTTCACACTCAACAAAAGAAAAAGGAAAAGTGTTAATCTCATAACTTTTTTTGTTTTGCCATTTCAGTTTCTTTTCTCCACATTCCCCTGCTGCCCATCTTCCCAAACTGGTTAAAAGTATTTTCTTCTGTATTTAAAATAACTGCTCACACAACCATGGAATTTTGCACTGGAAACTCAACATCAGGTATTAATGTGGTAGTAACAAAATACAAAGACTTTGTCTCACAAACAAGGCAATTCAGATTCACCAGTCCAGTGTGTCAGCATGAGTTGCCCTGTATAATAATAGAATAAAGATAATTACCGAAAGCTTAAATATTTAAATTATCCAAGCCTAAAATAAATAAACAAACAAACATTGATTACAAAATTTTAGGAAGGAATTAACATTGTGTTTCTCATTCTAAGGAAGCTGAACTCAGTAACATACAACCAATAACTAAATAGAGATTGTGGCAATATTTTTCTTCTAAAACCTCAGCTTTTCTTACATTGGATTTAATGGAAAATTCACATAAAAACAGTGGGAGAAGTAATCAGATCTTGCTGACAAAGATGTTCCCAACTAAAAAGCAAGAAACATTTGAATGTTTCATTTTATTGGTTTTGTAGTCTATAAGGCTAAAGTGAGAATGTTGTTGTCTGCTTTCTCATATCTGGTTGTTTTGGAGTCTATGTAATAAATATTTTTGTGGTTCATTGTTGTACCCAAATTGTACATGGAATTTTCATCTACTCTTACATTTTGTTTACCTTTACACACTAATATATCTTTTCCTGAGCTGTTTGAAGACAAACGAGTTATACACTTGGATTAGAAAGCAACAAAGTCTGTTCATCTCATAGGTATTCTAAGAGCAAACCTTAACGGTCTGTTACCGTACTCACAATCCCTTTGGCTTAGTAGAAACAAGAACTAAAGATCTATAGGATCTATAGGACTACAGCAGGAACTATTGAACTACAGATACCAGAGAACTTTTATCAGAGATCTAACTTAGCCTTCAAACATGCTGGTTTTCTCCCTAAAACATTTAATTTCTGTATGCACTATAGCCCCTTTTGTAAACTATATGAAATGGCTACCTAATACACTCAAGTTGGAGTATCTTATTTGTTAACATAGCAGCATTTACATTATTCCCATAAAGTTTCCAGACATATAGTGTTATTGAATATTAAGTGTCTCATAAGTAACTTTGAAAATATAGCTAAGTGATATATAAGTACACAATGCTATTAAAAAAATTAAAAAGTTAAGATGAACATGTTAATGCTGCATATTAACTTTGGCTTGCTGTTCTAATTAATTTCTAAGTAGCTTATTACTTTATTAAGCCAGTGTCCAAGTGACCTCTAATCTATTATGCTAACTAATGATCTTTTAGTTACATCTCTCAAAAGATCAGCTTTATTTTTGGAGTCATTTCACTATAAATAGTAAATTTGGAAATACAGTCAAAGTTGTAATGTTTGAACTACTAGAATTGGGTGAGACTGAGGATTTGCAAAAGCTAGCCACAGTGTAAAGTTTCAAAGTTGCAGAATTAAAGTGGTATATTGTACTATGGAATGGTATGTAATTTTATAACACACTGATTTGAGAAGGAAAATCAAAAGAGGAAGGATACCTGAAGAGCCCATGTAGAAGAGATGGACATGGTTCTTTAAGAGAAATGCTATATCTGAATACACACAGCAGGACTTCTTGAGCACTCATCCAAAACAATACAAACATAATACCACTCAATGGCAAAATTACAGCAAACATTTCAAAGAACAAACAGTGATCAATCTCAGGGGAGCATTTACTTATGAATAATAGATAAATGTGAACAAAATAGGGCTCCTTTTGATACTATTTGGAATGCAGGAAAAAGAGGTTAAATTTATTTTCTGAATTATTCATTCAGAAATACTGACTCATTAAAAACATAGAGGTATTTGCACCATAGGACCTTTTATTCATTTCTGCTGCCTTTTGCTGAGCTTATGTATTGTCATTTTTAAACACAGCTCCCAGCCCGGCAGTCTGATCTGTACTGGGGAGTCACTATGCGTTCCCTGATCTTGGTGACTTCTTCACCAAAAAAAAAAATGCTACAGCTGAAAAGATAAAATAATCTCTCTTGTTTACAGATGAATTAAAATATTTGTTTTTGTATGGATAAGCTGCAAGTCCACCAGGCCTTCATGTTTTCAAGTGAAAGTATTTCTTTAAACGCAGGAAAAAGTAGTTATCGCTTAGGTAGCTGCAAGGACGGTAACCTGAACTGTGTTTGAAGTATTATCCAGGATGCTGTTTCTTATGATTAGATGTGATTTCAAAACAATTATTTAACATAATTTGTACATAGATCTATGATAAAATCGTACCTGATTATGATAATACCTAACTATAGGTTATCAAGTGTCATGAATCATGATTAAAACATTTAACACACAAAATTGAAAGCAGATAACAGGCTTCATCTGTGGTACACCTGTTTATCAAGTCAATTTTCCACTTTTAAAAGGCATTATATATTATATATTGAGATTGTATACAGAGGGTGGAGATGGAATGAACAAGCTGTATTTTCAGCATGAATTAAATATGCGGGTAATTTATTCAGTCTTTCACTCCTATAATTTTACCTGAAAGCCTCAGAAAGCTTCTGCCAAAGTTTTTTCTATTGGATTGAAGAGTTACCTAAGAATATTCACTGGGTGGGAGAGAGGTGCATTTGCAGTTGTTACGCACTCATGCATACAGCTTTCAGCATACTGTGAAAAATGTAGCTCAAAATTGTTGATTACTCGACTGTACGATAAACAGGTAGAACTCAATTTGAGGTGCCATCAGAATTCATGGAACCACTCTATTAAATTCAGTGCAGTTAAGATCAGACTTACATTCTATTTAAAACCCAGCTGAAATTCTTAGGGCAAACAGCTACAATTTTGCATTTTCCAATACTTTTTAAAAATGAAAATGTTGACCTGCTTCCCATGATTTTATCTCAATGGCTGGTCATAGCAATATGCTAGGAATTACATTTTCTCTTTCTTGTAGATACTGAATTATTTCTATTAAATAGTCCAAATTAACAGATTATTCTGCATACTCTGCCTTAACTAGCCAAGCTTCAGTTCTTTTAAATGTCATGAAAACAACATAGTTAACAAATCCAATATCCAGTCCCTGTGCAATACTAAAACTGTGTTTAACCTTTATTTACTTTATGGTATAGAATCATCATAGAGTCATAGAAGGGTTTGGGTTGGAAGAGACCTCACAGACCATCTAGTTCCAACCCCCTGCCATGGGCAGGGACACCCTCCACTAGCCCAGGTTGCCCAAAGCCCCATCCAACCTGGCCTTGAACACTGCCAGGGAGCCAGGGGCAGCCACAGGTTCTCTGGGCACCCTGGGCCAGGGCCTCAGCACCCTCCTCACAGGGAAGGATTTCTTCCTAATACCTAACCTAAATCTCCCCTCCTTCAGCTTCAGGCCATTCCCCCTTGTCCTGTCACTCCCTGCCCTTGTCAACAGTCCCTCTCCAGCCTTCCTGTAGTCCCTCTAGGGACTGGAAGGTGCTCTAAGGTCTCCCTGGAACCTTCTCTTCTTTAGGCTGAACAACCCCAACTCTCTCAGCCTGTCCTCATAGGAGAGGTGCTCCAGCTCTCTGAGCATCTTTGTGACCCTTCTCTGAACTCGCTCCAACAGGTAGGCTAAGTGCATGTTCTTCTAGCCCCTAAGTATGCACTTACAAAATACACAAAGTTTAATTTGTATACCTGGAGATTAACTGGTTAAAGAGAATTACTATAGTTATAAAGGAAGCATTTTGCCTGGATCACACTGGTACTTTGGTTTATGTGAGCTTTCTAGTCTAGTGTTAGGTATGACACAGAACACTAAGTGAAAGTGAGGGAGCCTGGAGGACTAAGATGGAAGAAATATCACAAAATAACTCCCATGCTGACTAGACAACAAGTGTATAACCTGTATTAGGAAAAGCCTAGAAAACAGCAGCAGCAGAGATGCTGGGAAGCCAGTAACAAAGGTGAAAATGGCCAAGAAATTGAAGGGATGCTGGATACTGGGAATCTACATAACAACCTCTCTCCAACAGAGCGTTAGAATCACAAATTTCAGAGCAAATCCCACTTCCCTTCCTTACAGCAGGATGCATCCCACAGTGCCATAGTCTATAAATCACAAGAAGATGAAGTTTGAGGTCATGTTGATTTATTCAGTTTGTGACTTGCAGTGAAATCGGATGTTGCATCAGATACTGTCATGTCAATGTTTTTTTCCCTCTTCATAATGAACTATTATAATTTGTCTCTGAAATAAACCTGTTCTTATAAAATGAATACATATGTGTTGGCTTGCAGTCAATTCCTGGCCATTTAATAGTTCTTTCATTGTATAGTTCTGTTCTTTACAAACTAATCCCCAGTATGATAATATTCCAGGAGTAATGTCTATTCAGTGAATGTGAAAGTCGACTTGTACTCTCCTCATTAGCTCTACTTTAAGCATTTATAGGCCTTAATGATCCATATGGTGCTGTAAAGTCGTAAGCAGTGGGATAAAATACCCTATTTTTTTACCAATAACTTTACTTGAAAAGAAAACTTATTTCCAAGGGAGACAGGTGAAGAAAATGGGTAAATGATTTAAAAAGTGTTTGTCACATTGTCTAGAAACAATAGCTATTACAAAATCAGCTTTGGGCCACATAGCTGTAGTTAAAATTTGTTTATGTACCTAACAGACCTCAAAGCTAGCTGCAAGAGACAACAACCCATTTCTCTGTTCAGAAATCAGAAGAATAGCACAATTCAGCAATAAAAATGGCTCTTATGCCTTTCTGTTTCAAACCTCACACATATTCACAGTCTTAGCCAAACTCCAAAGCAAGAACTATTCACACATTAAGTCTTGCATTATTTTAAAGGCGTAAGTCACAGTTCTGCAGGACAGAGAAGTAAAGTATCAGCAAATTAAGTCACAGAATCAAAGCATTTCAAGTAATAGAGAAAAGTATCCCCACAACATCCGTCTGTTCCAAATCAAAACACATGCTGTAAATTAATATTATGTAGTAGAAGCTAACACCTGCCCACAATATATACCCAGACATTTGTTCTGCTTTGTGACACAATCATCTAAACACCAATAGTGGCTGTTTTTCTCCTACTTCGTAACTCTTGCATGCTTGCTATCATAGATCCTATCTCCTTGCAAGAAAATTCTGCAAAATTCCTATCATTGCTTCTTCACTGCTATATTTACAACATGACTGTAAATACTACTATATGGTATAAGCCTAAAAGGATCAAAGTCTGCTCCTACCAATGATAATACTTGCATCAAATTCAGTGGGTCAGGTCTTCACAGAGGAAAACTGAAATATCCAGTGATACACTCGAATCAGACCATACTCCTCTATAAACAGTGGAGAAACAGAGGCACATGCAGAGCAGTAGTCTGATCTCCAACAAATTCAGTACTTCAGCTGAAATGAAGCATTGAATAACAATCCAGAAGTGTACAAACCTTCCAATGTGAAGTCAGAAACCAAATACAGTCTGACTGATTTCTGAAGATTAAAATTAAAGTAGGTTAGATTGATTTAAATATCTTGGCATGATGGTTCTTCTGAAACATCAATTTCTTGAAAGTTGACAGAAGATAGGAATAAAACACAATTCTATAGCTATTTTAGCTGTTGTAAGCATGTCCTGAAGTATAGTTTTGTTAAAAAAAAAGTCTGTTTTAATATTTATAGAGATATGTATTCACCACTGTAATCCCTTCCTAGACTATCAGCAAATTATTCATACTTAAAAGCCTTGCAGCTTTTTCATGGCTTATTTTCATTTTTTTCCTGTGACAGAAGGAATTAATCATAGCTCTAATGGTTCTTTGGCAAGTGCTACTCAAAAACAACAAATGCATTTGAAAAATCATTAAATTTGCCTGCCCAGTTTAGAGTTTAAAAAAAAAAAAGTAAAAAAATCTATTGTCTCCTAAAGCGCTTGGGAGCTAAAAAACATGAAAAATAAAGGAAGGAACAAAATTGTCCCTTACAAAAAATGCCCAATAAGTAGCAGAGTCTCTTTAGAAGTAACTTGTGTTACTACAGTGACAGCAAAGTTGACTAATTAGGGAGCAGACTGGCGCTGAGATCTCAAAGCAGTTGCAATTGCTTTTGTCTAAATACAAGCAAATATCTTGCCTTTCTAGTGCTTCAGCTTCCTGGTCTGTAAAATGGGACTGATAATATTTTCTGTCAAAAACACCCCCGAGATAGGCTGATGAAAGGGGCAAACATTGATTTTTCTTGTAATTTTTAGTCTTTATTTGCTTGTATTGCACAAAAAAGAACCAAAACAAAAAAAACCAAACCAAAAAAACCTGTCCGTGTTTATGTGCTCCAACTTGCTCTTCTTGCCAAATCACAGCAACTCTGTGTCTAAACTCCTTCAATATTCAACAACACTAATACTGGCAACAGTCTTCAGATAAAGTGCTTTTTCTTAAAGTCTGTTTCTGATGTTCCTAAATAATTCTATTCAAATAAGAGAAGAGTGAGCTACCAGATTGCATTTGATTAAACGGGTTACTAGAAGCCTTTACACTAACATACCACATGAGGGAAGTGTAGATACTCTAGACTTCTCCCTCTGAAAATAAGCACCCAATTTTATCTAGTTAATGGATTATGAATGACATGTAATTATTTTCCCTCTGAAAATCATGTTAATTTTCAAGAGAAAAGGCACAGCAATAGAATTAGCTATTGAAATGTGATAATGTAACACTGTTTATTGGTAAAACAGAACAAGATTTCCTAATCCTCTGTAAATCATTTCCATCAATCCAATCATAGGTGACACTGCTATATTAATGAGAATGTGCTCTGTCCTCCAGGCACAACGCACACAGAAGAGCATTTAGATTTTTGTGTTAGCAACTTGCATCTAAACAGTTCTCAAATGAATCTTTGACTTTAATTTGAGGTGGACTTAAGAACTGTAACAGCCATCTTCCAATACAGTTTGCCTTTCTACCTCTTATGGTCAGAACCTACTGCTGAAAGACTGATGGACTTTCTATCAAACCCTCTGGCTAAACAGAACAGTGAAGTGAAAATGCTCAGCATCGTGATTCAATCTTGGAGCAGATGGCATCAGTTCACCCACTGAAAACACACCTATAACAAATTAAATCCTCTCTCTGAGTTTTCATAACCCAATTGTTAATTCCTCTGGTACAGCAGAGGGCTGATGACTAATGTTAAATGTTCTAAAGATAGATTTCTACTGATCTTTCTTCTAAACGTCCCAAAATCAACAGGTAATTCTTTACTGAGCTGTATACAGTCCTGTATATAACCAAATTGTTATCTGTTCAGTGATAAAGAGCCCTCTTCTGCAAACTATATTTACATGGTAGTTTAAAGACAGCCCTGGTCATTTCTGTTACATTCCTGTAATTATCTTCTAACATTAGTATATAGTAGACTGGAAACAAAATCAGTCTTGATATCATGCTGCATTTTATTGACATGACAAATACCTCAGGTTGTTCTACGGGAAAAGGTCAATTATTTCATAGATAATTGTTACAGTTTAACAGTATAGGTAATCAATCAAATGAAATAATAAAAATCCAGTATCTAGTTGAGTTTTGCTGCAAGCAATGACTGGGAATACATTGATTAGCATCATGTAATGCACGTTTTCTAATTTTTTTCTTTCCAATATTTGTTGATTTAAAACTCTATATTTATTTCTACCTATACGCATTATTTGATTTAAACTTTTCAGTAACATTATTTTGTAGGAATTGGTTATATTCTTATGTTAAAACTCAGGTTTGTGGATCCACCTTTCCATCCAAGGAGTAGGCCTCTTGACTGAAGCAAACTTATGAATGAACCCAAACTGTGTGGACTTCACAGATTTATGGGCTGTCAGATATTTCAGTGGTCTCCAAAAAACCCTAAACTTCAGTTACTATAAAAAGCATGTTTTATAGCCTACCTCATTGCAAATCTAGATGTAAATGGGTACAGTACTGTCTTACTGAGTGCTCAGCCAGGAAGACTGAAACTATACATGACCTCAGCTGTGAACTTTCACATTCATTTCCTTTTGGAATCAACGTTATAATACTACCTGTTAGTCTATATCAATTACAAAACAGACTAGCAGGCTTCATAAATATTGTGAACTGGGTGTACAGGTGTACAGCTCAACTCTGTGATGATGTTAAAACTAAGACATCTAGAAGAGTGACTAACCAAATCTGGAAAACACCCTCCAGAAACAGCAAACAGCTGCTTCTGCCCCTGAATGGAAGAAAAGTCTCCTTACATTCTTTATCATCAAAGATTTAGAGAAGAGGAGAATTGGAGGAAATATCAACAATCCCTCTTGCTTCACAGATGACTAGGCTGCTGGGATAAAGCAGCCCTGCATTGTTGCCTCAGCCATAGCCCTATTTCTCTCTGCTAGAAACTTTCTTTTCTTCTGTTTTCCTTCTTCCTGCTCAGCTCATTCTACTTTTAACAGTCTTTTTTCATTTCTGAGCTAGGACCTAATTTTTCACTCAGGAAAAAAATCTACCTAATACTTCAAGGAAATAATCAGCGTGACCACCTGAAGTTCCATTGCAATTGACATTATGTTGCAGGAAATTTGCATTTTTTAAAGCCAGAGAGATACAGATGACAAATTCTAGACTTTAATCTGGAAAGGTGGCACAGAAAAATAGGGTATAAGGAAGGGAAGGTACAAAGAAAAAAGTACAATAAGTAGAAAAGAGGACGGGAGAGTAAGATAGGTACAGTGAGAATGCAGAGATTCTCTACCCTGCTTGCCACGAGGCACCACTTCCCTGTCTACAAAAACTTCCATGCCATCAGCTGATCCTACATGTTATCATAGCCTTTCATCTCTCTCCTTCCTTCTTCTAACACTGCAAATCTGCACGCTATAGGTAATATCTACAGAAACCACAATATATTTCTTCAAATTTGTTGTTCTATATGAGCACAATGAACTGTCCAGCCCCTTCCTCACCAGAAGATGATTATGATAGAAAGGTTTTAATGTTCCATCTTCAGTTTCCCTTGTTCACTGCCATCACGGAAATCTCCACTGATCTTCATTTAATGTTTTGGATGATGCACGGAAGATAAATTTTGGAAAATACTCCTTACAAATGATTACATGCATTAACATTTCACAATACCACAAATAGCTAGAAAACTAATTTCCTGTGAAGTATAGTGTATTTTCTCTATTAATAATGGTGGTCCAAGTGGTATATATTACAATTCCTTCTTAAGTCATAATTCAGAATACTATTTTGTTTCTTTATTTTTAGATTTCAATAAACTTGACATTATTGAAGAGCATTCATAAATTTTGCTGAAATTCAATTACTATAACAATTGGTTCTTGCACAGTGTCCTGACTGAGTCAGTGGTAGAAGTATGAGGATTATATATTCTCACCTCATTTCACAAGCAATAATGAAAGAGGATGAGATTAAATCCCCTCTATCTAGGTCTTTATTTAAAGAAATAACTAGGGATTGTGAAGATTTTCTTTCCACTCATAGTTGTTTCTCTGCTTTCAGAATAATGAAAACAATTAAAAGTATTGAATGTCTACTCAGGAAAAAAAAAAATCTCCAAGGCAATTTCTTCCTCCATGAATTTTAGGTGTGTTTGTTTTTTTTTTTTTTTAAAGAAACAACAAAAACCCACACCAAGTGAAATTAGAAATAGATGGTTCCACATGTGATCATTCACCTTTCTTAAAAAAAAAAAAAATTGCTCTATACCAAAACCTTAAAGCTAACATCATCCAACCACTCCTTCCTTGTTACAATAAGGTCCAACCTGCAAGTGCAGAGCAGGATTGAGCATCAGCTCTGTGCAAGGGGATTCATATCACTGTTCCTTTGAAGAGGAGCAGTTTATGCCCCTGGCTAGCATACCACGAGGCTGCTCTGTGGCTGGGGGCAACTTCAGTAGCTCCTTTGTGCTCCCAGAGCTTATTTGGCTCACCTGAGAATTTGAACTAACGTTCTTCTGGGTTTGGGAATATTTTTGCCTACTAGATTGTCAGAAAGTACTTTTACTTTTTAAATTTACTTCTTTAGTAAGCATAATAAAAATGCCTATTATTGTCCTGCATTTTAAAATAACTTGCAGAACATGTATTTGATGTATTGTTTTCTTCAAATGCCTCATTAGTTATAGTATCAGTTGAAGATCAGAGTTGCAGAACTAAACTTTCTTTCCTATTAAATTACCGATTGTCTGCACATTTTGGAAACAATCATTTAGATACTCTCAGGTTAGAATACTCAGTTAACTAACATGTGCTAAATTAGGGTGAACTTTGGACCTTGGAAATGGGAATAGCAGTGCCCTATGTAACACCTAATCTGTGAGTAATAAGAGGGCTGCAGACAGCAGTGTTAGGAGAACAGGGCACTGTCTTCTAAACCATTTACAGCTTTTATTACTTTTCCTCTTGATAAGCATCCTGGCTTTGGCAGGGATAGAGTTAATTTTCTTCCTAGCAACTGGTATAATGCTGTGTTTTGGATTTAGGGTAAGAATGTTGTTTTAGTTGTTGCCAAGCAGTCAAGGACTTTTCAACTTATACTGCCCTGCCAAGGAGAAGGCAGGGGACACACAAGCAGCTGGGAGGGACAGCTGACCCAAACTGGCCGAAGGAATATTCTATACCATATGACATCATGCTCTGGTATATAACTGGGGAAAGCTGACTGAGGGCACGACCATGGCTTGGGAACTAACTAGGCATCGGTCAGCAGGGGGTGAGCAATTTTGCTGGGCATCACTTGCATATATTCTTTTTCATTAACTTCCTTTGCTGTCCTATTAAACTATCTTTATCTCAGTCCATGAGTTTTATCTTTTTTTCCCCCCAATTCTCTCCCCCATCCTACCAGGGGTGGGGGAGAATGAGCAAATGGCTGTGTGGTTGTTTTAGCTGCCTGCTGGGTTAAACCAGAAAAATAACTTTTTTTTTTTTTTTTTTTTTTTCCCTTTAAGACCAGATATTTATAATCACGAACACATTAGTTCATTCTAAAAGCATTATTTCAAAGAAAATTGTTACTCAGTATACAGAAAAATATGCCCTAAGCTCTTTAGGAACAAGGTGACAACAACAACAACAAAAAATCTCATTACTGTTCATAGCTAGGTATAGAAAATTCAGGTCATTATAAGGTAATCCTATAAAGAACACGAGCTAAATTTGCTGAATATTATGAGCCATTTTGGCAAGTAAGAGTGTCAGTCTCAGCTTTTTATCAGAAATAACTCTGGACACCCTCAAGAAAATCCTAAACCAAAATCTTTTGGGGAAATCTTACACTGAAGCTCATGTTTGCTTATTATTACCGTACATTCTAAATAAAATCAAACAAATGTCTAACATTACAAAGTGAGAGAATATTGCCTATTCTCAGCTATTAGAATTAAATATTAATTTACTGTTCTTATTTTTGACACTGGATTTAGTTTTCCAGTACATGTATGTCATGGGACGACTGTATTAATCTCACTCCCTCTGAATGATAACTTTACCATTACAGTCACAGGGCACAATGAAGCCAATTTTTTTTTTTTTTTTTTTAATAATCTTAGTTATTATTAGGACACTCAGTGTAATATTTTGTCAGAAGAACTTAAAAGCTATGAGACGCTATATGATACCAAAACTAAGGGAAGTTCATCTTTAACAACACATGTACATGAAACATCATTTTGTTTTATTAATAGATATTATTTAACTTAGCTTTATTTTATTTTAAATTGTAAAGAATGTCTGACCTTTCAAAGCCTTTCATTTGCTGCAGTTTAAAAGAAACATTATAAATGCCATAAGATACTGCTGAATGGGAAACACAAAGGATTCAAAGAAATTAAACTTTGATATGAATACAAAAGACAACTCAAGCTGGCATATGTACACACTCCTTGCTATTGTATTAGTTTTCTATCAAAAAGCTGACATTCAGAACATTCAAGAAATATGACTGCCCTTTCAGTTTTCAAATTTGGATTTATTTCCTTCCCATGTGATGTTTATTTGACCTTGTATTAATGTCAGACAGCAAAATCATGTTGTGATGAAAATGAAATATGTTATTTGACTTTTTGATTCACATATACAGCACAAATGTCATTAGAAGAAGAGAATGGTATTCTAGATTTGCTGATATTCTATAGATATTCCAAATATTCTCATAGCCATTTGGAATCTAAAGTTTAGTACCCATATCAGTTTGAAGTAGATACTTAGGCTGTAAATGTTAACAAACTATAATCAAATGAATAATAAATTTATTTGCTTCAAAGATCTCAAAATTCTTTAGAAAGGCAGAATGTGCTATTAAAACCATTCTATAAAGGACACTGGGGAAGATCACACAAGAGATACATAGGGGCTACAGTGTGGCCCATTCTGTAGTCTTTGCTTGAAATTGCTAGAGATTTTTGATCCATCTATTTTTAGAATTCCAACTTCAGATATTCAATGCTCTAAGTACTTTGCTATTCTGCAGCCAGACTTTTGACATCCTACTAGCCAGGGAGAAGTATTTAAGTGAAAATATTTTATTACAATCATCACCTTGACTCAGAAGATTCAGTTATTCATTATGTTTTTCATTTATTACCACTTAGAGTCATTTCTGGTGACGGCCAATACAATATTCCAGTTGCATTTTTCACTATATTAACATAGTCATCCCAAACACATGCACTACAGTTTTTAAGGCTACCATGTTGTCACATAATTGATATCCACCAGCATGAAATTCTGATAGAATACATAAAAATTTGCCATAGAAAAAAAAATCTGTAGGTGAAGTATTCAGTTTGCCAATTTCACCAGTTAGGGAAATGAAAGGCTGTATTGCTGCTGGTATAAGGACTTTGGATTTTGATGGCTGGAGCAAAATAATCAAACTTGTTTGGAATTCATAATTTCTCTATGAATGCAAACATATCCGCTTTTTTTGTATTTAACCTAAATTTTGTATAGTTGCAAATGCAGAATTTTTTTTTTAATTTATTGCTGCTGCATCAGCTGGCTTGTCAACTGTTTCTTCATTTCCATCCCTATTTGCCAGGTATTTAAGCTGACCAAATAACAATAACCTCAACAGAAAGTGTTTGAGATGCATAGTGCAAGAGCTAATTGGAATTTCTTCATCTGGTATTATTTAAAGGATAATATGCAAATGTAAGCTGATGTGAATCACATTTTGCACAGGAACTATCTGAAGGAAACATTTAAAACCTGTTATTTATTACACTCTACTGTGCATGCAGTGCTCAGATGGTATTCTGTGGGCCCTTCCTTCCTTACCATAATTAACAGTTCCAATAATTCATTAAATTATAATAAATGATTATGATAAGAAGAAAAGAGTATCAAAATCCCCTGTAATGTCACAGTTTGCATAAAAATTAACAGTAAATGATGTGAGAAACTACTTGCATTACTGAAAGAGCAATAGAACTTCTTTAGGCACTTGGTACTCTGCTACGAGGCATATCAGGAGTTTTATTAAAGAAATGCAGTACTTGACATTCTGTGTTCTGTTGATCATTCACAATTCCTTCCAGCAAGCATATTAGTTATTTATAAGTGAATGCATATACAATATATTAGTAAATTCCTGCATGACACCTGACAACAAAACTCAGCAGAGCCGATACCTGTCAGCTAGCTTGTGCTTAGTGCATACCTCAGAAGAAATCTGCGTGCAGCACAGATTCTCAACACTTCTTCTCAATTCATGAATTATTCCTACACATTGTTAATTGACTCTTAGCTTTAGAGGTTCAGATTTTTGAAGTTAAACAGGGTTCTTCTGGTCTTCATCTGGCTTTGCAACTGATGAAGTATTGGTTCAGACTACTGTACACTGCAGAGACAATGTTGTGCAAAAAAATAAAAGCCAGAAGAGCCACAGAACTGAGATCTGTGACCACCTATGTGTCTGAGAAAACCTGCAAATCCATTCTGCCATTTTAGCTGAGTCCTGCCTTCTCAATGCTCTTGAGAAAGGTTATAAAACTAAAAATTGCCCACCAAACTTAGGGCCAACAGCTGCTTCAAACTTCCAAAAACAGTCATGGCTGGATAGCCATAGTCTTTTACATCCATAAGGGTCCATAATAGAAGAATTCACCCTGAAGTTTTGTATGTTAGTTAAGATGGTTAGTTTGTTATAGATTGATAAGCTAATCCCATGATGTATAACCAAGGGCTAAGCAAAAACATGTTCTTGAGACTAATGGTTTGCAGAGTAAAGCTGGAAAGGAACATTGGAGTCTGTTCCTGGTCTTGTCTCATCATCTCTGTAAACCTTTGAAGCACACATATCTTGGGAGAATGCTCATTTTCTCCATGTGCACAAAAAAAAAAAATCTAAGAGAGACTGGGTTTTTAAAGGGTATAGTCTGCATTTCTTCTTGCTGAAAACTGCGGTGCACAACTGGAAGTCTTCAGAAATGTTGTGGGGAGGCAGTAAAGCCTTGCATTTACTTCAGTCCTGAGAAGTTTTAGTGCTGGTCTCTTCATCTTCAGGCATACTAATTTATAATTCATAATTATTCAGTCATTAATTTTGAATGGAGAGGATAAAGGTAATTAAAAATCTCTGTAGAAGAATAAAATGAAGAGACAGAGACCCACATTAACAGAGTGGGAGGCAGAGATACTGAGCTACTGCACACTAATATATCCTGAGCAACTACCTAGTCTCCCTTCTTGGGAGTCTACCAGTATATGGTTCATTTTTCCATAGAGCAAGTTCATTTTCCTTCTGCAATAAATGATACAGTTGTTTATAACAATTTCTCTAGCCAGCCTTTTATTCTTTCCTTTTTTACAAATGACTCCATCCTCACTGATTTTTCAGTTTTATGATCGTAATTAAAACACTACTGAAGGCTGCACCAGTGCCACCACAGTGGCAGGAGACCTTCCAAGCAGCTTTAAAATAGATCTAGATACAGAGCAGACCTACATGGAAATTTGAGCTACACATCTTTAGTGTGGCTAATATCATGCTGACAAACGTTAAAATGGGCCCAAAATGACAAATTCTTCAGGCTTTGCAAAAAATAGGGATAGAATAGAAAGTACTTTAGAAAAAACAAAGGAACTTAAGGCTGCAAATACATTTTTTCTCATTGTTAACTGCCTTTCCCCCCCCGAAAGATAAGACAAGTTCAAAAAGAAATGTATATTAGAAGAGTAACAGATAAATTATTAAAATGGATATCTTTTGAAAGAAGGGAACTTCTAACCTTAAGAGCTTCAGGATCAATTAGAATGGCTTGAGGACCTTAGAACAATGACATCAATTTAATTATAAACATGAAAAGAAAGTTCTTTACTTACAGAGTTACTTACAAAGTTACTCTTTGAATAACTAAATGCATGGTAGTGCAATATTTATTTAAGAAATAGGACAATGATCATATAGTAAGAGAAGTAGTGTGATATACTAAGAACTAACAGGATGTGATACCATAATCAACCACAGAATTCTTGGTTAGTTCTTAAAACAAATGAAATAATTCACTGGAGCCAAATTAGATACCGTCTCCCATTCAGCAGGGTGTTCTGATGGAGACAGACTAATGCCTGGAGACATCCTTCACTTCAGTGTTTGAGAGAGCAGCCTTTAGGAGAAAAAGGTACTGTACAGAGAGAGGAGCAAATGGAAAAAAGCACAATGCATGCATGACATTAAGGTTCTAGAGGGGGTAATTCTTGCATAAGACAGGGCTTTGATAGCATAAATGAGTCTGCCTATCCAAACTAATCTATACTTGGCACTTCTGCCCTATTAGAACTGGCATTTCACTTTGTGAGGAGGAACAATGCCATGGAAACAGATGTGAACAGTATAGTCCGCCAAAAGCTGATGTCTGAGCATCAACTGTGTTTGTTGAAGACAAGATCCCCAGCCAGCAATGTCAAATACCGCAATTCAGAATCTCTGTGATGGAGGAATAATAGCCTCTAGCCACAAATCACTTCAGCTAAGTTTAACTCTGGTGAATTAGATTAGTAATACCTCTGCATGACTTAATTAAGGCACTGTCTTCGTTTGGTTTACACTGTAAATCTCAGACAGAAAACTTTCTTCATGTGAGTGCACAAAACTGCATTGCATGGAGCAAAAAGAGAGAGGAATTTTCTTGTTCTTGGAAAAAGCTGTAACAATTTAAATGGGGCAGAACCTTAAAACCCCCAAACTATTCCTTCCTCAAAGAAAATTAGACAACTGCACACAGAAATGGGACAGCTTTCTAGACTGATGGAATAAGGAAATCAAGGGACAAAATATAAAAAATAAAAAACATTGAAAGGTTATTACTATAAGAGCTATATAAAGTTAAATCCAAATCCATCTTATCAGTGGACAATATATTCACCAAGGATGCATATTCTGGTACAAATTAAATATGAAAGGTAAATGCATACCCCTGCACTGTTGTGTTCCCTGTGACAGTAGCTACTGATATTACAGATGTTCTTGAACTATTTACTGATAAAAAAAATGAAAGATCTATACTTATTGCAGATGGTGCTCTCTGTGGTTTTGTGCAGGAGGTATCGAGTAGTTTAAAAGGAGAAAACTGAGGCACAGTGAGCTGAAGTCACTTACTAAGTTCAACCAACAAATACTTGGCAGGTCTAGAAAGGAAAACCGTTCCTTTGAACTCCAAGTGAGCATGCAGACTACCAAACCGTATTGTCTTCCTATCTCTTTTATTGACAAGAATATGGGTCTTAGAATAAGCAGGAGTTAAGACATACAGAGACCTTTCATGTAAGAAATTTACTACAATACCTTGCAGGAAAGCAGCTAGCAAACAGTTTATTTCCAGTATAGTCCCATGGAAGCTACTATGGTTGTTTCTGTGTATAAACTTGAGAATGTGATATCTTTACAGAATTAGGGCCTTGGTTTGCATGTGTCATCTTCCAAAATGCCAGTGGGAATCATGCAGTCCTTGACAGGGTGATGACTGAATAATTTCTACTCTACTAATTACTTAGGCAACACATTTCAAAGGATAACCTTATTGGACAACCTGACAACATGTTTTTATCATAAAATGCAAAACTAAGTTTAGGTGAAACTTTTTACTTCATTTTTAACCAAAACCTGCAGCAGCCTTCAGCTTTCTATCAAGAGTTATTTTGACAAGAAGAACTTCCTCCCTCCCAAAAAAAAGCATAATATGAAAATATTTTTACTCCATATCTTTAAATCATAATTTTAATCCACCATTTGCAAAATATGTTTCTTTAAGATTTCTATTATATTTTTAAAATCATTTAGAAAACCCATCTTTCATTTGATCAGAAAACTTTTTTGGTTTTTTTTTTGTGGTTTAGAATAAAAAATCCAATTGTTTTGCCCAGTAACTTGAAACAGACTTTCTACAAAAGTATGAACAAATAATTACAATTTTACTGGAAAGAAAAGATAAAAGGGAGTGAAAAATAACTGACCACTAGAGAAGTCATCCAAAGAACAGCTGCATGTTTGCAAAGCTTGACAAAACACCTGTGAAGGAATATCTAACAGGACAAATAGATATATTTTAAAAAACTGTAGTGGTGTTCTTAATGATATCTTTGACATTAACTCTTGAATTACAAGATTAACTATTCCTTGACTGTCCATTTTCTAGTCAAGCTTGACAGCTTAGAGGTAAAAAGTAGTTTCTGAAAAAAATTAACAAAGAGGAAGTAAAACACAAAATGTGGCTATAAAAAAAAACCCCAACCCTCACAAATAAGTGTACTTGACACCATGGGGCATTAGATGACCCACATAACAGTCCGTATTCTTCATGTAACCCACCTTACTGTCACTAAGTTGGCTTTTAGATAAGACCTGCTTCAACAAAAAAAACCAAAACAAAAACTGAATCTAAATCCAAACGGTACAAAGGCTACAGGGTGGACCAAAGAAAGGACTTTGAAAAGTTTGCAGTCACAATGAAGATTTTTCTGGTTGATGAAGCAGTTTAATTCATAGCTAAACAGAGCTCCTGGATTTCTCAATCAACCTAAGTTTTTGTTCCTTATATCCATGCATAATCAGTAACTGGTGCAGTATGCTAAGAAAGGAACAGAAATTATATCAGAGCTGCCAAGAACTGTGCATGTCTGTTTGAAAAGCTGTACCAATAGAAAACATATTTAATTTACCCTTTCCTCTGAGACCATCTCGAGAACAGTCTAAAGAAAGATAATGCATTCACAAGACAGAAGTTCTCACCATTGTTTGATAAGGAGACACCATCTTACTCTGTCTGGTATGAAATTTGTCAAGTGATAGCAGTGCAGCCTAAGTGGTAACGAAGCCATCTGTCCCTGAGAAACACAGATCTCAGGTTTACCAAATCCTGGAGGTAAAGCAAATGCAGAATTTTTCCAACTCATTCTGTTTTATTTATTTTTATTCTATTTACGGAAACATAGCAAACCCAGTGAAAACCAAACTTCCAACTACATAACTTCCATTCATGTTTATCCCCATTTTCCTTGATTTCCTTGAGTTTCAGCTCAGTACTACTCCACTTACTGGCTTAAAACTGGTGCAGCAAAGCAGTAAATCAGAGCCAAAGGTTTAATTTAAAATTCTGTGTTGAGCCAGCTTTAAGATCCCACATTTCAACAATGAGGACATAGATTAGAAACAAAGAAGCCCATTCACATATTCACCTTCCTATCCCTTAAGTTATCTTCGGTAGCCTACAATGAGTCAAAAGAGCAACTGCAACTCACAGTGACATAAAGCTAGCTGAAAGCTCATCTGGGTGATATGCCCATGTGGGATGAAGCCACACATTTGGACAGCTGATCTTTATGTCTAGGAAGGAAAGTGTTAAATCTGAAATTCTCTTGGCATAAAAGGGATATTGAGATGAAAGAATAATCAATCTTTCATAAATAATATACATGGGTGGATACATTATATATTCAAAGCTACAGTCAAATGGTTGGGGAGAATGATAATTTATTCTGTTGAATTTCTTCAGAATGAATCCTGGAACAGATCAAACAAAAAAGTTATAAAATAGGAATTACAGGTAATGAAGGGCTCCTTGTTGCACAGGAGATCTGCTAGCTCTTATACATAATTAAAATATATGAGGTCAGGGGTAAGCTTAAAGGTGATTATGTCAGGAATAATTTTGTTATTCTTTTATTAAACAATACTAGACCTATATTTATTTTACCAGTACATATATACACAATATGAAATGACTGGGATTGAAATGCACATTTTAAATTAACGTGTTTTGATTAAACACAGAAGCAGCAGAGTACTTTAATATTTGTACCTTGTATCCATAGCAGGCTTGTTCTAGATATCTAAATTATCTGCCTTATTGCAATTTTATTCCAGGAAGCAGCATTTCCAGAAGTAATCTTTTGGGGAATGTCATGACAGATACCACCATGTTTTGTTTTTTTTTTTTTTTGCAAAGTTTTTTAGCCATTGTACCTTGGTCTGCTGAGAATGTGATTAAAGCAACGGCTGCTTGGCTGAATAGCACTCGCTACACTTAAAACATCTACCTTGCATAACTTTTGCTATGGATACTCCTATTATTTGACTATCCATTTATAATACTTGATGCGTGATAACTATGATGTGGTACAGACATGTACACTACACAAACTACATAAAAACACATACATTTACATTCATGCACATAATACTATATGTAATACATAGTTCTGAGCTACAAGCATGCTCATGAGCCAGCAAATATTTGCACATTGCTCAGCCAAAATGAAAGCATGAACTTACTTTTGTTTTTACAATACCTGTTCATCTCCTTCGGCTGTAACTAGTAAACAGCCCAGAAGTTCTGACAGGGAAACCTGACAGAGACAGGTAACTGGACAGTCACTACTGACAGTAAAAGCCTAATTTCCTTGTGAAAGCAAAAGGAAAAGAAAAAAAATACAGGTAACATTGGAAGAAAATGTATCTGGGGCAATTCCACTTTTGTTATCAAAACAGTGAAACAAAAGGTCTTGAAAAAAGCTAGGATCTACAAAAGCCAGAAGTAGGAAAGAACCTAGGAAGGCTGGATGATAGGAGACGGGCAAAAGAGAAAGAGGGGATTCCTGAGGTAACGTCCTCGTACAAATAGTAACTGTCAGGGAGAAATAGAGATTATTGTCTGAAAGTTCTGCAGAGGCATAAACCCTGGCAATCCTTATGCTGTGGAGATGTTCAATTGCATTTGAGAGATCAGTACTATGATTTGTCCCATTTTAAGAGAAAACAAAAGGAAGTAAAAGGTTTCTAATATGACTCCTCTTATGCTTTCAAACCCAGGTTATAATCTCTTCAAAGACTAGTGCACGCTCAGTTCTTCAAATAGTTTTAAAGGAAATAAACTGAATTTTTAGGATTTTTATGCTGCTGTGTGACAGACTGTCAGAAAATTAAACTAGCAAATTCAAGAAGGGTTTTTTCCTTGTTTTCTGGTTCTTTTTTTTCTTGGCATTCACTCAGAAAAGCATTAACAATTCTCTTTGTACTGGCCATGTAAGTTCAGGGTTTTTTTTCCTGGAAGAGAAGAAAGCAACATCCATAGAGATAAGGAACTCTTGGATCCTTTTCCAGCATGGAAAATAAAAAAATATTTGAGAAAGGGTGAGATAGTGAATACCTTTTCCAGGTTTACCTTTGCATTGAATTCAATTTCATATACAAATATTTTACACATAGATTCCACTTAGAGGAAGGACCTATCTGCATTTCAGATCTGGGCCATGTTCTTTTGAGAGTCAACCATTTCTGTGTGAACAGAGAGAAGGAAAAGGAACACAGGTGTCTGCACTTTTGGGGGCCTTTAAATTATTCCTGAAGTTTCTGGTGTTTCTTGAGTTCTGATGGGAAAGTATTGACTTCCAGCATACTGCTGACAGTCAGCATCAGTTCAGAGAGACAAATCAGGAGCAGAGTAATGGATGTGTATAGTAATTAAGTGAGCAAAATGGTGAGGTAATGGAAGTGTAAGTAACAAACAAGAGATAAGTGTTACTGGTTATTCATAACTATAACAATGTTACAGAGAATAGATTTTACAGTATTCAACAGACATTAAAAATTACAAGGAAATTGCAAGTTTTTGATGGTGTGTTCAAACATCTGAGGAATTTCTATTTTCCTCTGTTTTTTCAATCTAGACAAAAACTTCTAGATGATCTAATTAAAATGGGAAAATTAACCTACTGTTAATGGGAAAAACAGCTTACTTTTACTTCACAGCTTAAAGTCATGAAAAAGGCTCAAAGAAAATTCTTACTTGAAGTAGAACTGGTTATATATCATGGTTTTGAATTCTGACAAACCACAGGTATATGAAAGCAAGTTCCAGTTTAATGTGCTTTCTTGTGCCCCATCTCATATCAGAGAGACTAAATTTAATATACAATAATTTGCCCTATATTAAAAATATTCCAAAATATCTTCTAATACTTCTACTTTGATTACATGTATGGGGATCTACATTCCAACCCTTTGGAATGCAAGTATTAAAAAGTGATCTCCAACTTTCTTTTTAATGCATGTATTTAAGAACTCTGAACAATACTGTATAGCTTCTTAATATTATTTTTGCAATTAATAAAATAATTCAATTAGGGAAAGAGGCAATATGAAAAGTTATTGGAAATTCAGGGTCTGATACTAGCACTTTTATGACATATCCATTAATGGGAACATTTACACTATAAAAGTATTTCATGGATCAAATTAAGAACTGAATAGAACATTGGATATTTCATGAGGTAAATGATCCCATCAATAAAGTTTCCATTCAAAGAAACAAGAATACCTTGATCTCCCATATGGGGGGGTGGTTAGTAAGACTAATTGCAATCCCAGTCTGTTTTGTTACATAGCCTGTTAAATATTAGATTTACAGGGAATTCATAACACACAAACCAAATGCCATGGTGTCAGATAAGTAGCAATATAGAATGAGGAGAAAAACTACAGACAGTACATTCTTGACATATACTTTAAGTAGAAATGTTTCAAAAGATTTTCATGAGCTGCTCTTTAAAGGTCATATTATATTGCTGATGTTTATTTCCTCATCAGTTAATCAGGTGCTTTACTTTAAGGTCTCCAAATGGTTGTAATTGAGTTGTAGGATTTTTTTTTTTATGGTATGGTATTAGCCAAACCAAAGTACGAGTGTTTCTTTTTCAGGCTACAGATTACAAAGAAGTAGTAGCTACTGTGCTAACAGAAATCTACTTATGCAGGCTGTCATCCTGAAAATTCATAAACATGTAATTCGCATATTTGAGTAAAATTGAGCTTGACGCAAGACACTCAAACCCTTACTAACACAAACAAATGCAACAAGAACTTGCATGGAAGGTGTCTGGGAGACAATTCAGAGCATCTACTGAGCGCTCCTGTGGCTCTCAAAAAAAGGATCGATCTCAGAATGAAAATAAATAGATATTGATAAAACTGAAAACTGCTGTATTTTTGTGCTTTTCAGACATGTTTTTGCAAGGATCAAGATCCTCAAATCCAGACTTGATATATTTTACATCATGTAAAATCATGCCCCTTCCAAGTCACTAATCACTCTGCACTTACTACTTCTTTCTGAACCAAAACTCACTACCCCTAAGGTTAGAAGCTAAAGAAAAAAACTAAACCACCCAAAACCTGGGCCAAGTTGGCTGCTAGCACGTAATACAGCAAACAGGTAAAACATCCCCACACAGAGTCATGCCCTGGGCACAACCTCCAAGTGATCAGAGACTATCCCCTGGGCTTTGCCAAACACACAGCAGGTTGAATGCAAAGGACAATGAAGGTATTAGATGAAGAAAAAGCACATGCAGAACTTTCAACACTCTGCCTATTACATTCTATCAAGCCAGTGATTTTCCAAGCAGGGTGCATCTGCAAGCAACATGAATGCTTTCCTTGTGAGCACTAAAAGTAAAGCACACAATTACAAAGGCAGCTCTTCTATTGCTTCCTACATAGAGCAAGAATTCTGATCACATTTTTTTTATTTTTTTTACCAGATCTCTTGAAATTGAAAGGAATACTACTCAATACAGGATCTCAGAATCCATCAGTTTAAAATAGTATTTGGAGAACTAAAAAAAGAAAACCAGCTAAAGGTAAGTTTGTCCATCATTTACCACAAATCCATTTAGGTTTGAAAAGCCCAAGAAATGCCACATGCTGCACTGATTCCTCTTGCACGATGCTCCCTTTATTTTGACACACTTTGTCTTTCAGACTAATCACTACTGGCATCAACCCCCTCTAGTTTTCCAGGATTCATTTCAGAATTACTACTGTTCTTTTACATTTTATTTCTGGCTTTTTCTCACTTTTATATGCCTCCTTGATTTTGATTAAATTCTAGCTTGCTAGAGATTTTTGTGAGAATTTTTCCATACCCTCTTTCAAAATAGTCTCCAGAGGTGGGAAAAGTTATTCTACAAAACTTTTGCTTGCCCCTGTTGGTTGGTTTAATTCTTGTGTCTTTCAGATTTTTATGAATTTTGCTGATTCAGGTCCCCATCCAGTTCTCAGTAAAACACACACATTTGACCTTTGGATTCAGAAGAAAAATACCCATGTGACCCAATGATGCAGCTATTAGCTTTCTTTATTTGTGGATACCACTGTATTTATTCCTAATTTACATCACAAGAGAATCAGATCCCATAAGCTTGAAAATTGATTAAAAAATCAGTTTATTTTGTTACTAAATAGTTAGGACCTGATATCAGAGTAGAACACTTACAAATTCTGGGACCTCCTTAGCTCTGCTGCTACTTTCCCCCATTGCCTTCTACCATGTCTCCACACATTTATCAAATTGTTGTTTCCACTCACCAACTGTCAGATAAAACTACTGCACTTAATAGGAAGCATAGCAATGAAAGACTTCCTTTATGCACATTTTTTCCCCCCTATGCTCACTTGCAAAGGCACAGAAATGGTCCCAAAATGCTACAAGATTTCAGACACCAAACTGACAACAGTCATACTTCCAATGAATACTTGGCTGTAAATACTACCCAAGAGAAACTTAAAGATGATGTTACATCAGTAACAGATATAATAACTATTTTAAAGAAATACATCTTTGAAGAAAATTGATGACATTGGAGAATAAATTAAACGCATGAACTCTTGCAAGCATGAAAGGGGACATTAAAAAGTAGGGATTAATGAGGGTATTTTTGAATTTTTAGAACATCTGTTCAATGCTAAATTTATGCATCTTTGGAAGAGCTTTTAAAAATTCTCAATTCCTCAGTGATGTCTTTACCAACTCTTAGTACATACTGTCTCAAGTCTTAGGAGCAAAGGAACCATAGTGATCATCTGTTTTGATCATTTGAACCAGGAAACGTTTCTGTTCTACAAGGCAAGTGCTCAGATATTTACAGAATGCAGGAATTCAAGAAATCCAATGCCTATGTACTCAACAGCTGAGAGAGGATTTGGTATTAAGTGAAAATATTAATTTTCTGAGTTGTGTTTTCCTGCTAACATTTAAGAATTGTTTGGAAAGTTCCTGTATCTTATGTATTTAAAGTATGTCTTTTGTCATATTTAAATATCCTATCATCAGACAACATTCATTTTATTTCAGCTGAATGAAAATTTATCTTACCAAAAAAGCCCTAGGGAGTAAAAATTATATTGAAACTATCCATTCATGAATTCAACCTATAGCAGAATTTCTAACTTTGTTGGTAGCTATTTGATAAATCATGACAAGTAACCTGTTGGCCATGAAATGTTTACTCAGTTTGCACACTACATGAAATAATGCCTGGATAGCATACTGCCGGGAATTTCCTTTGGGTCATTAGCTGGGAAAAAGTCTCTCTGATTCTTGATAATAATTCTTTCCTGAAGATAATTATTTTTCTTCAATTAAAACTGAGAAAATACAGAATAGAACATTTAGTTCAGTTAAAATTTAGTGAAATTCATTCCATGATAGTAATTATTCCCCAAAGGGAGAGTAGCTCATAGGGTATATACACAATTACTCTTTTGGTTTGGCCGCTTCACCTAAATTAAATACAGCAATATTAATCCCTCCCTCATCAAGCTAACTTTGACACAGGGCTGCTAGAGCACTCACTAACTTTCAAAGAACTTTATCTCCTTGCACAGTTGTGAACAGCACAAATTCTTATTAAGCCTTTAATACTGCTTCTGTAGGACTTTGCATTGTCTTCAGTGACCAGAATTGCCCAGCTTTTGACTCCCGTTTGACTTCAAACAATAGATGTCTACTGGACACTTGAGCAGACACCGATTATTTTCATCTCAATGAGACCTGCTGTATGATTAATAGAAGCTTCTTGCAAATCTCATCTCAAATAGCAGAAAAATGAAAGTAGTGACACAGGTAGGCTACAGACATCACACAGAAAGACTTGGGTTAAACAGAAGTTACTTGCAGAATTAAAGGCCTCCACTAAGCCCCTTCTGCATAATTTTAGAAGTGCAGAAGACCTGTAAAATACTTGAAGTGTGAATCACATCCTATGAGATGAGTTCTTTTGTTTAGTGACTTCTCATAATTTTCTGCTTTTTTGTTGTGTGGAGTTTTTTTGTGGGTGGTTTTTTGTTTGGTTGGGTTTTTTTTGTTTGTTTGTTTTTTGTTTTTACACACACACACTATAATCAATATGATTTGCCCTCTTTTGGATAGTCAAACTTCTTGGAAGATTGAAGTTCAACAATGCTCCCAGTGCAGCACCAACAAAAATATATCCACTAGCTTGGCCTGTCTCACTGCTTTGTTCTGCCACTCTGCACTTAGCTTCTCTGAATTGTACAGATTAGACTCAAGTTAGATTCAAAACTGCCTGGGCCACATTTATTTGAACTTGATCTTGCAGTCACCTAGTTTCTTCTTTCTTCAATCTATAAAACCTTCAATCTCAAAAAAATTATTTTCCATCATGAAGATAAACAAATGTCACAATTTCACCACCTTCTGCAGTAATTACAAAATACTGATTTTTCTGATAGCCAGAAATGCCAAAACATACTTGCAAGATACTAATTACATCACTCAAAGGTGCTCACATATTATTCTGAAACACAATACAGACTAGTCCAGAGTAAGTCTGATATACCTTTAATAGATCAGTCACCAGCACTACTGTAGCTAGGGAGCTTGTTGCATTGATGACAATAGAGATATTAGACTTGAGACATCTTTCCTTCTGTGGGTCCAATCTAAAGACTTTATAACGTTTTTTTCACCTCCTTAAATCCACCAAAGTATTGAACAGTTTGAAAGTTTTAAGATCCAATCCACTGCCCTTTATAAACTCCCCACTACCATTCACTTAGTTTTATGTTTTATTAAGTTTCACTCAACATAATTTGTACGTATATGTGCATACTTAGGCACATAAACCAGTGTTTAAAAGTAGCATTTACAGAATTTTATGGCAATTCATAGCATGCTAATGAATTCAGCCATCTTTGGGCAGGAAGCACTGCCAGCCACAAAGTTTTTATGTGACTATCTTTGCTGCTTCAAGATAACTAGAAGGCATTTTTTAGCTAAATGATTCGGTGGTGCTCTCATTGATGATGTATAACTCCATTTACAGTTGTAATCTGGGTAACAAAATGAATAATCCATCATTGTACTATGAATAGTAAATTAACCCAGATAAAAGTGTTGAACATCCAATCAGAATCATTAAGTAACCAGAAGACTAAGATTGGTGAGGACACATTGGAAGCAATTATAACTAATGAATACATTAACTTCAGGCATGAGAACAGCATGGCTGATATTCTAGTCCATCAAAATAAAATTAGATTGTGGGTGAGCAGACAATATGGAACAGTCTTTGAAAATAAACAATTATCCATGAATATAATTATTTTGAAGAGAAAGCTTCCTAGCAATGATATATATTAAATCACAGAAGACCTGGTGGATTCACTGAAGGTTGTGCTGTATAAATAACAAAATAAAGACAAGTACTAAAAAAATATGCTGCAACAAGCAGACACATCAGTATTGGAAGGGGTAGGGGAGAACGACAAAATAAGTTACAAATACTTTTCCATATAATTCCAAAATTATTAATGAACTGCTGTGCATATCATGGACTATGCATTATATTATTACATTAGTTAACATGCAATGTAATAATATAGTAGCATACTAATTGAAAAGTATTAGCAAACTGGTTGCCAAAATAAGCCCAAAATATTTAAATGCTTTTGTTTGTACACCTAATATATTGTGAAAAAGGATCACTGAGTTTATATTAAAAACAGAAGTTAAACCCCTCAAGCATAAACCTTTTACATGTACAGTATCACTTTGCTGTCCTGCAAAAAGTGCCTCTGGGTATACCAACATCTACCTATTCACCAAGTCTCCTAGTACAGTCTAGAGCCCACTGGTGTAACTTTTTTCCATGAGAAACAAAATAAAATCATCTCTGAGTTTGCATATGTAGCTACTTATTCCAACAAGTTGTAATTCCAACAAATTTCCGCATACCAGAGCAGGTAATGCTTTTTTGCATCCATGATACTGCAATGTGCATTGACAACCTTAAGTAAGGCCCAAATTTGACTCAACAGTTGTGTGACAGTTCCCTGCAGATCTCTCTCCTGACCACACTCTGCAGGCTGTGTAGAGTTGAAATAGTTATCCAAGCACTGCATTAAATAATTCATTCTTCCATCCAATTAAATGTCTGGTTCTTCCACACAAGTGCAGGCAACAGTTTGTTTACATAAAGATCACCAGATTAGGTTTTAAAGTCACTTTATAATAATAATATTCAGCTTTCCAGCATTTAAGAAATGAGATATTGTTTACTTGTTTGTGCTTTATACTGTCTAGAATAATATCGCAAAGATGGAACAAACTCAGGACAAGAATTAAAGGATAAGCTTCCACTGGAAGAGACACAGACTGTGCCTTCATACTTACAACTACTTAGCTATGAATTAATTTAGCTCTGTTTTTAAGTAGGTTACTGTTGTGGTAGGTGCTGAAAATTAGACAATAAAGCATGTGCATTAGGCATTCACAGAGAATTCTGGAGTTACATTATGTCCATCACAGAAGTAGATGTCCAGCACTATGAAAGCTGGAAGTGGAATCAGTGACTACAATTTTCAGCTGAAGTCACTGATGTGCTATGCATGAGTGGTAGCTTGCTTTCAATCTCTAATTCTTTCAGAATCAAAGAAATCCACCCACTCTCAACCAGCAGATTTTTTTGAAAGTTTTTGAATTTGGCAGCCCTCAGTTGTGAATGTACACATGCAGCCAGATCTTCTAAAAATCTAGCTCATATATAGTGCCTAAATAAAATGGGAAGATTTTCAGAAACAGTTGTCATCTGATGCCTTACATTTTTATTATGAATGGCCATAAGCAATTAACTATTCAGTTGCAAAATGCTGTACACTATAGCAGTATCGTTTCTTTTCCAAGGCTCATTTTTTCTAAATTCCAAATGAGCTTTATGTAAGAGCCAAGCTAGAATTACCTTAATTAAGAATAACAGTGAAAGATTGATTTTACTTAGCTGAAATAACTTGACAACGTCTTCCTTGTAACTGGTTACCTGTCAGTTTTTAATGGGCTAGTAATTACTCATTTTATCTTAAGGCAAACAGTACTAATAAAGTTTTAAAAACACTGTTACTGCAAAGCTATTATTTTTGTTGTGGGCCTAATACACAAGTAATTAAGTCATAAAACTGGAAAAAACTCTCAACTTGATACATTAGCTTATTCTGGTTTTGACAATATGATTAAAATTGCTATGACTCTTTCTCCCCCAACAATTTACTCCAAAGTAAAAGTGCTGAGTATTGCTATTTATAATCTAAGGTTTCTGTAAACAAAAAGTTAATAGTTTATAATATGCAAGGTGGTAATAAAAATATCTAGAACAAAACAGGTGGAAAAAGCGTTATGATTTGAAACAATGATAATGTAGCTGGAGACTTCCAGGCTTCAGATCTCCTGAAGCAGCAGGCATCAAAATCCTTCAGAGTTGAGCCTCCAAATCTCCTAACACTTGAATCTTCTGACTTTAAGAGTTTTATAGATGATCTCCCAAAACAAAAAAAACCACAGAGCCTTAGCAGATTTAATCAGACACAGATGCAAATAGTACTAGTCATATCAACTGGAGATTTGATTAGTGTTTTGCTCCTCTGAGAATTAAAATACATGTTCTGGTCTCTTCTACCTGGTTGTTAGACTCTATATTCTGACTTCCAGTTTTATAGACTTTTATAACCTCCTGGTTTTAAAATAAACCATCAAAACAGCCTTTTCTACCACAACAAACTGGAAAACTGACACAAAGCACTTCTCACTTTGTCCCATCAATACAAATATGAAGCAGGAAGAACATACCTTAATTTTAAGATGCATATTTCAGTTTGTACAACTGTCACAAAAATCTGACTTGCAAATGCTATAGATGTGAAATGGAGACCACTGACAGGGATGAATACAAGACACTAAGCTGTCATTTTTATAGTTACTTTTCTGTTCATTATTATGCTTTAAAATTGATAATCCTTTTTTTTTGTTTTCCAAGCTATCGCAAATCCTTTTTTGTATGCCTAGCTTACACACATTTCCATTGTTTTTGGATAATAAGCCTTTTCTTCCTCTCATTATTGATTATGATCAAACATGAAATTTCATAGCTTTACCAGGCTATTCTTAGTATTTTTAAGCTTTCCTAAAATGTGATGAACTCAGTATGGCAAACCTACTACTCAAGTACAGCTACTTGGGTCTTGTCTTTTCAAAAGACTCTCATCCAAAGTGAGGAAATAAATTATATTTTATAGCAGAGATCACATCAAATTAAGAAACCTACTGTATCCCAGTGTGATGGGTTGACCCTGTCTGGGGTCCAGGTGACCACCAGAGCCGCTCTATCACTGCCCTCGTTCACTAGACAGGGGAGAAAAAGTATAACTAAAAGCTTTGTGAGTTGAGATAAGGACAGGGAGAGATCACTCACTCACTGTCATCGTGAGCAAAACAGACTGAACATAGAGAGGAAATTCATCTAATTTATTACCAAACAGAACAGAGTAGAGGAATGAGAAATAAAATCAAATCTTAAAANATCTCTGCTCCAGCACCTGGAGCACCTCCTCCCCCTCCTTCTGCACTGACCTGGGTGTCTGCAGAGTTTCTTACATCTTCTCACTCTTCTCTGGCTGCAAAAGCTCTCCGTAACTGCCTTTTTTTTTCTCCTTCTTAAATATGTTATCACAGAGGCACTGATTGGCTTGGCCTTGGCCAGTGGCAGGCCCATCTTGGAGCCAGCTGGCATTGGCTCTATCAGATACAGTGGAAGCTTCTAGCAGCTTCTCACAGAAGCCACCCCTGTAGCCCCCCACTACCAAAACCTTACCATGCAAACCTAGCACACCCAGAAAAGGTTAAGAAAGCTCAACAGCTGAGCCCATGTATCCCTCATGAACAACTGCTACTAAGCAATACATTTTCTTTTGGCAATCAAAATTAGTTCTGATGAGTTACATAGCTTGATGTGTAAGAAGGAAGCCTTGCATCGTGAAGCAAACAGAATAATGTGAATCTCCTAACATTTCCATTTCTCTGAGCTATCTTTCTTATACTAAGATGTCATTTAACCAGAGCACTCTCTTTCCATTGTCTGCCTTCACAGCAGCTAATATTCTAGCCTTTAAATACCATTATTTCAAGTATACCATATATTCACTGCATACTGTAGAAAAGAGTCATTCAGGCAAAGGTCTTTGCACACCAAGACGTGTTTACATTTTTCAACTAGTGTGAGTACAGCAGATTTCCATAGGGAGAGAAAATATATCCACTTCAGTTCAACACTTGTATAAGCTTTACTGATGGGTAACTAACTGTTCAAGGCTGAGTTTGACTGTTAAAGCGAAGGACATAATAGACTGGAGCTATCCAAAGAGACATTATTACGGCATCAAACTTGTGAAAAGAAACTCAAAAACCTTTCTTTTCTGAAGTGGAAATTAGGAGGAGCAAGCAATGGATTTCTATCTTATTTAAAAGACAGGTGTGGGATACCCTTATTTTCAGCAGTGGTTGAGCCATAGATACCAGACTTATACATGGAAAGTAAATACAATGAAGGAAACAAATGCTCATCTAAATTCTCATTAAGGAGACATTATCTTTCCTGTTTAAAATAATGAACTATTTTTTATTTTTACCCAAGCAAATTACATAAATGCTAAAATCCCTTTGGATTAGGGCTACTGAGACTAACTGTTAATTTTCTTATATATTTACTCATTTTGAAGATACAGATGAAACATCTATATGGTTAATATATAGCACCTAGCAGAACAGAGCCATATTAAAAGATCAGGTGTGTCCAGGTGATACTACTTACTATTTATTGATGTAACTCCTAGGTTCAGGCAACAAGATTGGCCCCACTGTGGTTGGTATAAATATATATATATATAATTTCTTTACCACCTGCCTGTCCAGCTGAAGTGGACACTTTCTCCAAACAGAAGCCTGACTGCTACACTGAAATACATGAGAAACACTTCATATACCCTTGCTTGCCTTCCATAGGTCCCTATGGAAAGAGTTGGTTACTAGTAGGTCCTTTATATCATTTCACCTTAAGGACAAACACAGCTTATTTTTTATTCCTTTCAGTGCTAGAGTGGTGGGGATATTTTCAGACCTGGCATTTTGATATAGCACAAAATCAGTTATCTAATACACCACGCAAACATGCCCTGGGGAATTATGGGATGGACCATCATTATCCTTTGCATAAGTAATAGACTAAAGCTTCTCACTATGTAGAGGAGACAGTAGCAGCAGTTAACATTTATCTTTAAACCTTTGCAGGAAAACTTACCATTTATCATTTGATATTTCTTGTAACCTCAGGATAACATATACAGGGTAAGTTTTGCAGCTGGAATTTACTTATCTTTTCCTATTGTAAAGAAAAATATTTGATGGCAATCTTATGTGGAGCTTAAGAAAACCTGAGATAACTTGTTTTAAAAGTTTCCAGTCTTATGAGTTTTAACTACTTTAAACTCACACCTATCCCTTTTAAATATGTAATTGTGCTGAGGTTTTGCCACACTTTTTTTTTTTTTAGTAGAAAACATTTTAACTCAAGTTTATTTCTTCAAAAGCAAATGCAACTTTACAGTTTTGGTTCCCATGTAGTTCTATAAATCAAATGATAGGGCTTCTCAAAGACTCCTCTCATATGAACTAGGCACTGAAAACGCCACCGCAGGCTGCTTACACAAAGATCTGCGTAAAATCATGTCTTTGGCATGTTTGAGATATATGATTACATGCTTCACTACAGGACAACTGTTTCAAATTCTTTTGATGTCATTTACAAGACTTTCATAGGTTTTAGTGAAATTCAGTTAATCTAACCCTAAATATCACCTCCACACTGGTTTGGACTGTACTGAATCAGGAAACTTAGATTGAAGTTGCACTGATGTCAATGACAATTCTTAATTTTTCGCTATTTAAATTGACCCATTTTCATTTGAGAGGCATTCACTTAGACAAATCACAGCACAAACTGCATAGCCCTATTCATGTATCATTTTGAAAGATTTCCATGACCTACCACAATTAAAGTGTTGCCACTTGCCAAACATCATGTAGATGTTCTACTTGGAAGGGTGATTTAAAATACACTTCACTCTTGCTGTAGAAAATAAAACAAAAATGTCTAAATAGAAATAGCTCTGTGTCTACATTTTATTGCAATCAGCCTGAAACAAACAAGAGAAACATATTTGTCTTTTCTATACTCCTAATCATAAGAACAGCCTTCATTTGAAGCCTATACTTAACCTTTTTGTATTATTGCAATTTGCTGAAAATCAGAAACATTGAAACATGAAATTGAGCTTAAAAATGTTCTTGCTTATCTAAAAGGAAATGCATCATGCAGCATCAGACATTTCATTATAGTAATATTTTTCTTCTCTCTCTCTCTTTGGATCTTTGCCCTTCTGTAATTATACAACATTAATTTCTCCTCAAACAAAGCACCAGATGTTTGCAGGCTCTGATCTCAAACTGATTTTCTGCTAAAAGCATCAAGTTCAGCATTAGCTACTAATGTGTGTCTTCCATTAACCTGGATACAGGTAGCACTCCCAGGAGAAAGAGCTGTCAGCATACAGTTTTGAATTATATTTTCTAGGAAGACTTGAACCATTAGACTATGGTCAAGGTCTAGACATGCTCAAAGAAACACCAAATACATTCAGATTATATTTTGGTGGGGTTTTTTTTGTTACAAACCAATTCTGGAACAGCTAAAAGGCTACTCCTGTGGTTAGTTTAATTATCTTATTTCCATGAAAGCTAATTTGTAAAAGTTGTTTTTTCATTACTGCAGTGGTGTGGATGGCTCAGTCAGAACCATTCAGATTTGGAATAATTCTCTCACAATGTTTTGTGGTCTACACCTATGCATGAGTCTCACCACTAGGATTTAAAGTGCATATCTTTCAGTCTCTCCTGCTGAGGTTTTGCTTTGTAACAAGTTGAGTATTTAGGCTGAGACAGAGAAACTTATCAGATGCTTACACAAGATAAACATTCAAATCCCTATCTGAACCTATGTCTTGAACCCAGATTTCTTATATACATCTCATAACAGTTCTTTCTCCATGTAGCCATAAAATTGTCAAAGACCATTCAAAGACCCATTTCACACAATGAGGGAAAAGATGTTTTCTGCTGAAACATACAAATGCTCTTCTCAGCAATTCTACTTCCCATAACAATGGTCCAAGTATTACTATTTCGGCTGCTACTAACATTATTCCAGGCATGTTGAGATATCTTGTACCAATATACTGTCAAGATGTCACCATACAATTCTGCAGGTAAACTATATAGTTGCCATTCTCAGAAAGAATTCCCCTGACAGTCTGAGTTAGTGGATAGTACTCAAAATCTACACAATGGAAGGGAATTCAAGAGTGATTTACATATGTACAGAAAGTCTGCTGTCATTGGCACTAAACTGGCCAGCAGCAAAACAGCACAGCCAACTCTAATTTTAGTGATCTTGAAATTCCTAACTGAATTGTTATAAAAACCTGAAAATCTGAAGAGAAAGAATTTGTCTACATTGATTTAGGAAATTACTTCAGCAATCTGCCTTAACTACATTAATCTGAAATTACTGTAAAAATCTGAATATAAAACATTGATCAAGACTTACTGCCTAAAAGTACTGATCTTGTTCAGGCCAGTCTCATGCTGATATAACAACACTTATGTTAATTAGGATTGTATTGTTCTGCATCCTGTTCTATTGTCTTGTTTTACACTTAAGCTTCTGGTTTACATTTTACGCTTGGCAAGTACACCATTTCTTCCAATGTTCCCTGAAGGAAGTTATCTGTAGCTTCTCCTGCGCACCTTACCCAGGAAATTTATTAAATCAACCAGGAAAGTCCTTACTAAGTCCAAAGGCATGAAATCAGTGTCCTGATGAAGACACTGGAGTGAGATTAGATCTAGCTGTTGTACACTATGAAGAGATGTCCTCCAAGGCTGCCTCAAAGACAAAGTACCACTTGTTTACATTACCTGTGTGTAGGAGCACTGGAGAATGGTTCTGGGGCTACGCTGTTAATTTCCTCTACAGGATACCTGAGATACATCTGACATTTGGTCCATTTTTTCAGACGTACTTATCTATTCTGCGGAGAGTCTGAGCTGCCAGCTACTCCATCTTGCCTGTCCAGGAAGGGTCAATGGGAACAACCCTTGCAGATGCCCCAGAATCCTCAAAAGGAGTCTGACACAAGCTCACTTGTGGGCAAGAGGGCACTCGTAGACTGTCAGAGGATAAAATGGATGCCTGGGTCCAAGCCTGAATACCATATTCAAATATTAACTGACCAGGTAGGCATGGCATGAATGTAGCCAATAAGTCTCCAGTAGGAGCTAGACTTCTCTACCAAACCTGAACAAAAGAACTTCATTTTATTTCTGTATTTTTTTCCATATCTATTAAAAACAGACTTTCATTTTAAAGGGGGAAAATGACATTTCTGTTATCCATTTTCTAGAGCTTTCCAATTTAGCTACTGTTTGTAGGAATTAAAAAATAATAATTGAAAAAAATCACATTTAATCTTATCTACTGATCTATTTCTGGAAGTTGTGATGTACAAAGCACCATGTTAGTAAGACAGACTTTAATAGCAGCTTTTTAATGATATTCCAAGAGGCTGTTTCTGCTGTTGTAGCATGTATAAATACAAAGGAATGCATCAGCAATAATAGAAACATAAGGAAACACTTAAAATTAAATTGTGGTGGATCAAGAGTAGACTAGTGTTTCTATTCCCTTTGGATACATTTGTAACATTTAATCTAATCATCATTCAGCAGTAGATACAATTCCAGTCTACATCAAAGCAACTAAAACACTGCTTTGATGGTTTAATAGTGGCTGGCAGTGTAACGACAGGTGGCCACAACCACAACCTAATTTGAAACAAGCTGCAATGTTGGTTGGCGACACAACTCTGAGTACTGTGAAGCATATTTCTTTGAATGAAGTGAGAAATTCAGTTGAGACCAGACTACAGTAAATTTTGAGTACTGTGCTTGATATACCTTCCCCATTGACACTGCCTTTAGCAGCTGCTTCAGTGAGTGTATTATTCAACAGCAGCAATAATATCACTGCTTGTTTTGCACTCATTTTGTGTTAATTCAAGAGGATGAATGAAAACTGTCACTGTAAGAATTATACAAGACATCACACAATTGCATTAGCAGCTGTGCATGGGCTCTTCAGAAACTGAATTAAGATAAACACAGTACCATCAACTGCAATAGTGTGGCTTTCATTGCCATGCCCTCATCACTGGACACACTAGATTTTCATTGCTGGATAGGAAAAATCACAAGCACCCACTTTAATGAGAAACAATGAAAATACTTATTCTGCAGTTAGTTTTTATAAGTCTACTTTGGAAATTCTTCTTTATCAAAGTCTGTTACCATAACTAAGATTGCCAAAACAGAAAAAGATTAATTACATGAGCTAGAAGTTAAAATTACAAGGTGCAGCAAATATTGCTCATTTACTACAAAGTCTCACAGCAGATGAGGCTTTCAAAACATAATGGGTTTGTTATGTAAGGAAATACCTGTTTTTTCTGCATGCAATTATACACTTTGGAAATAGCATACACTGTTTCTAAGCTTAATTGCAACGAGAACAAAAAGAATCATTCTGTAGTAAGGCCATTGCTCATATATTCAGAGAGCCAGAATTTAACACTCTGCTATGCAAAAGAGGCTCTGAGGTCATGAGAGGTCTCTCATGTTTCTCTGCCAGCTTTGTAATATGGACACAATCCCTCTCTGTATCTCAGATTCCACAACAGCAGCAGCCACAGAAACACTAGCACATTCAAGGGGTTAGAAGCAATGAAGAAAGGTGTAATTTTACAGGGCTATTTAAGCTAGCTGCCTTTATTGTGCAATCCAACAAGCTATGCAAAATCTCTCTCAAATGTGGCTACGATGGAAAGGTGGATGAAGGTGTATTCCCCTGCAATCCAGCCCTTCTGATTATGCTTGCACAGACCAGAGTTTCACGTAACTTTCCACAACCTGTCTGTAAAACCTTAGTGCAACACTAAGAGTGTCATTTTTATTGGGAAGAGATATTCCCCCATCACTAGTGGTAGCAAAATATATTTACCCTTCAAAATATTATCTATATGGCATTAAAACATAACTGCTTTGAAATTCAGTAGGTTTCTTCAGGGAAACAGTGTAAAACATAACAGATTAAAAGGTCCTTTGATGAAGCAATGAATTAGAGCTACTCGTTATCAAAATTCTGTGAGCATTCATGTAGCAGAGAAAAATTTGCAAAGATTAATTGGTAGACACAAAATTTGCTCTTAAAAAATCCTGTAAACTGAAGTGAATCAGAGAATCAATTTCCCACATATGTTTCACCCAAACAACAGGAGCATATTTGTATAAGCTATAAAGAATATATTATCTTGGAGGGTTATGTTACTTAGCTGGACAATTTTCATGAGCATAATAATCAACTTTGAAAGATATTTAAGAAATTTAACTGCCCAGCAACACATTGATAATTACTATAGCAATCACTGGAATAAAGATTAAACTTCAGTTAAATGAGTTGTCTCTAAAGTTGTTATAAAAATTAATGGGTGAACATTCTCTGCCCTTCTGACATTCCTATCTTCCTGCAATTTTATGCAAATTGGGACAAAATAGACAACTTATGAGATCAAAGATCTTCAGATTTTTACTATATACCATACCTCATAAGGCTATCCTCTTAAGCAGGCATTTTTGCATTGTAACAGTTAAGAGTTTTGCCACAGAGGCCAAAACAATGCACTATATTCTTCCTTTAGTTTGATTTTGAAGTTGTGTGGTTTGACATTTCAGAGAAAAAAAAAGCATGGACTGGTCAATGCAATTACATACACTAGAAACAGTTCAATGTGTTTTATTTTAAAACATACTCTGTTTTGAAACCTATATTGTCCTTTGCATTGCTGCAAAACACAGACCACTTTGTAACATATTTTAAATGAGTTTATTGCACTGTGCTATATAATACTATAAAGGGGTAATAATGGATTTGAATTTACTTAAAACCCCAATAAATGACAAAGTGCACACATCGAAGGCTGTAAATTACATTGCTTTCAAGCTCAGGAGTTTGTGACTAATTAAGAAAGCTTTAGAAATGTAAAAAGCCAATAACATTGCACAGGATGTTAAGGGATTGATTTTGCTTTTTTTGTGTAGGTTCAGGTTGTGGGCAATTCATGACCTCATTCTTCCAAGAAGCCTTCTCTATCACCTGGGACTGCTGTTATGCAACTGCTATTTTGGAGAAAACAGTCTGCACCTTTCTAACCCACAGCTGGAGGACTGCACAATACTTTGGCTGATCCTCACCTAGAATTCCTTCTCATTGGCTTGCAATGGCTAGTTTTCATTTTGATGAATTAGAGGACAGTAATAAACTGACTTATCCAGACAAAGAAGAACCTCAACTTCAAATGAAAAACCCCAACTATTAGAATCTAATTATGTAGATACCACATTTTGGAAAGTTTAGAATTTGGTAAGAAGTTAGAATTTATGGAGTCTTCAGGAAGCTAACATACTATAAATCTATATAATGTTTTACAAGAAGTTTCAGGGTTTCTCTCTCAACCTTTATGAGCATCTATGTCTGTTCATCAGCAATGAAACACTGAAGTAGTTGCTAGAATTTCTAGTAGCCCTGCTTTCTGCCAGATGACAGAAGCCCATATGTGTATAACTTAAGGGAGCTAAGCTATGCCACCACACAAATGAGTGTGTGGGTAACAAAGTTCTGGCATTTTTGTTGCACTTCATTTAAAGACAAAAGAAAACAAATGCTTTGATAATCATTTATAATCTGGTCCCACTAACACACAAGTAGTACTGTTCTCCCATAGCTGGTACCATAACAGTCATCCCAGCATATAAACAGTTTCCATACAATTAGAATGAAAGCTCTGTAAACCAACAACTTTGCAATCCCAGCCATCAAAAGGAGTTCATCACATGCAACAGAGATCTTTAAACACACAGTAATCTTTCATTCTGTTTTATGTTGCTTTATGCTAAACTTAAAAGACTGCCATCACAGACCTTTGGAAACCTCTGGCTTCACTTAAACTCTGGAATACAGGATGAATGTTCAAGCCACATTTTTGTGCCTCTTATACTGCTTTACTGAAGAACACACTCAACTGAAGGTGAACCACAGGGGTTCTAAAAAGAATTGGAAAAGTTTAATTGTTACGTAAAATGACCAATTAAAATAAAGCAGTTTCCTAAAGCCTTTTTCTTCTACTATACAGACATAATTAACTGTAATAATGTCGTGTGCCCTCATTTTCAACCTGAGAACCATAACCCAGATCCCAACCCATTACCTTCTTAGAGAGCTTATAACAGAGAACATGTGCTTAAGTGAAGATATATATTCAATTCTTTATGTACCTGTCAGGAAATTATGATGCAAAATTTACATCCTCATATTACAGCAGGTACTTAAGACAAATCTTACACTCCACAGAAAAGCACCCCAAAACAAAACTCAAGAACCTTGAACACTAGTTATATATTCTTCACCTAATTTTTATGAGCACTTAGTACATTACCCTTTGTTTTGATTTCTTTCTTGAAGTCTAATTATTCCATATGTCCTTTCATAGTTTGTCTGATTTGCAATTGTATTTCTCATTATAATTTTGTGAGGATATGCTGCTATTTCCTCTGGTTTCACTCTCTCTTATGTTCCGCTTGTACAAAATTAATTACATTGTACCTTCAAGCATAATTTTAACAGTGTCTCCATTGCACTGTGTCTGCCTTTAATTAATGCTCTTCTAATGTAGGTTTTAGAGCCAAATGGTGCAATATTCTGAGCATCAAAGAAACAAAAGATCTAACAAAGCTGAAATGAAAGAACCAGACAAAGCAGCAGACAACGTATTCTCATTTGAAAAATGTCACTTCAATTTTATTTTAGATAGTAGAACCAAATAAGATTGTTTCTACTTTTTCCTCATTCATCACCAAACTTTGTGGTAAGGCTCACTCCAATCTGGAAGTAAATCTCTAATTTATGAAATGAGATTAATTTCTCAATTGTCTGCCAATCTATTNTTTTTTTTTTTTTAAAGTCCCAGTAAGTCATTGAGCTCCCCATCAAGCAATATTCATGCGCTCTCACAAAAATCATTGAGGCAAATAATACTTGAACTCTCTCCATTATCTACTCAAGAGGGCAATGGGAAAGGAATATTTCACGGATGGGCCCATTTGCACATTTTTTGAAATGCATAGTGTTCTCTAACCATTGATCTAATACATATTCAACCAGGAACTTAAGCCTACCACAGACACTGAGGTATATAATTGTAGTTATATAGGACTCTGGATATTTTAGAGTCATTCAGATCTTTGGGTTTCAGGGACTTCAAAGTGAAGCCTTTGGTGTTTCCTGTTTCTATGAGGCAGAAAATGTTTTTTTACTGAGGTCAGGAGTTTTCTTATCACATTAAGTTTCCAAGATTCATTTTCAACATACAGAAAGCACGAACAAGAGAGCTTTTATAATTTTCTGAGCAGTAAAAACCAATTTGTCAGCTGTATACAGCTATTTACTTAAGTGAACTGAGTTAACCACTGAGATCTAAACTGCACATTCAGTTAGATATTCAGATAAAGGTGACAATGGAATTGGATAAAAATAAGCATCTTTCACAGTTGCAGAACTTATTGAGCAACAGTGTTTGTATATATCATACTGACTTTATTATGCACAAAGGTGGCACATGGTTTTCAAGACGACTATTTTCTGGGCCATAGGAAACAGAATATTTGTGGAGGAGATCATTATAGGTAATTAAAACATTAGGGATTTAGTTTTGTTGGATAGAGGCACTCAGTTTTAAAACAGAATTGTGTGTTTCAATTTTGGTGGGTTTTTTATTTGCATTTGTGATTTAAAGGGGTCAAATTAAAATTATTTTCACTTAAGAAGGAGGGAGGTTGTCTAACAATTGTTGTAATGGAATATATTTTTAATGGGGACAAAGCCTGTCCTGGGATTCACATGAACTGCTATCACTGACTTTGATCAGCACTATATCCACACATCAAAAGACTTAACTCATTCTAAATCACTTTTGCTCATTGTTTGATAAGCACGAGTCAGTGGAAATGAAGTTTGCACACTGCAATCACCTGCCTACATTGATCTGAATTATGCAGAAGTCACTTGAAACATAAGTTTCTGGATTTTTATTTGTTTAATTTAATGAAGAAAAGCAAGCTTTGAAGCACTGTATGTAGAAAAGAATCAAATAAGCTTTGTAATAGAATAAGAGGCAAAGGAAACAAAACTAGGTGGGTCATATTTAGAGCCTAGCAAACTTGACAATGTCTCTTTAAGGTGAAGGAATAATACTACAGTTAGTCAAAGTTCTACCTTTCATGGTCTTATAATGTCAAGAGAACAGTATTTCAAAGCATGACATTACACAGGCTCAGTCTTTTCAAGAACACAAAAACTTTGATTTCAGAAACAAATGAAAGGAAAAATGTGACTCTGTGAAACAAAGCACTCCACACATGTATATTTTTAGTGCCATGTGTTCAGACTAAAGGGCCATATGCCCTCACATTAGTTAATGCAGGAAAAAAGGCATTTCCAAATCACCTTTGAAATTTCAGTTCTTAGACAGTAAATTTGAAACTGGCCAGTAGGCAGGGGCCAGAACCACATTTTGAAACATTAAATGTCTTAAAACACCTTTTGTATCTCAATTTTGCTTTCATCCCTGAATCTTTTTCTTTGAAGATTTAACAATGGACCATCTTTTTTTCTCCTGCAGCTTCCTTCTAAACCCTAAAGGAGAACTTTCCATACAGTCAAAAATATGGTACTTTTTATATGGCAAAAGATCTAAATGTTCAGAGAAAATATTAAATTTAAATACCTCGCATACATTGTAGATGTGGTTGAATTACACTCTTTTCCCTTTAACCTCTGCTAATATTTGTTCTTCTGACAAAGGCAACAGTCATAAGCCTATTATATCACTCTGAATCCAGAATATATTCCTTTTGCCACAGCATTGTAGCTATGAGCACTTTCACAAACGTATTCCACGCCAATACAACTTATTGTTTATGGTACAAACATTAGTAAGTATAACATTCTACACAAAAAATAATGTTCTTTGGGTAGTATTACACTCCAGCTTCAGAAAGTTCACAGAACTTCCTGTCAAAAATGAAGGCCAAATTCTCACATGATACGTTATCAATACTCTGCTACAGTCTGATCAAATGAGCAGGTCCTTTTGTCATAAACAGTGTCATAAGCACTATAATGCTACAGAACAGATCAACAACAGCAGAACATCTGGTTCCAGAGTCTTTTCACTGATTGAGATCATCGATTCATGTGTCATTATTGGAAGAAAAGGTATCATTTCAGAGGCATTCACATGGCAGAAGATCTTCATGAAGGAGAAACACATAAGCAGATATGTATTTAAATACATCTCATCAGGATTATATAGCTTTTAGAAAGAATATGAAATTCATAAAAGTTTTTATATTGGAAGGCATACAAAGTTATGGAATTTCTATAACATGAAACACGAATACAGAGCATGGGAGATATTGCAAGCAACAAAGAGGACAAGGGGAATGCAGGAGAGATTTTGTTTCTTGTTTGGGAATTATTCAGGATGGAGCAGGCGTTGGTCAGTTATACTATAAGTTAAAATAAACTGAAACTAAAAGTCTTTGACCAGTTGTACCTTTCCTTTTGGCAAGTGCTCAGAACTGAGTATACACACCCTGTCATTTGCATTGATACATTAGGTGCAACTTTTGCATGGATATGCCTGGTCTAAGAAACATCCCATATCTGACTGTTCAGACATATGTACAGACTTAAAATTTAGGACCATTTATTTAACTGGCAAGATGTGGCCTTAATATTTAATGTATTTTATACAATCAAACACTGACCCACATCCTCCAAGGCGTTTTTTTTTTCCCACAAGAGCTTCAGTTATATATTTAATCTGAGGTAAATTTGCTCTAACTCAAACTATTAAATGACCTAGATTAACTGGCCTCCAGGCTCTTTGAAGTTTTCATTAGAATCATCCTGAAGTTGAGTTGGTAGCTGCTTTTTCTGGTTAGGTCAACAAATAGAGCTTCCACTTCAAACAGAATTTCATCTTCCATAACAAAACACATCTTACAGCTTTGTCATCTCCATGGTACCAACCTTTATGACTTGAAGTAGTACCTGTTTCCCTATGTCTAAGAGATTATTTTGTTTGCTCAGTCAGGCTTATTGCACAGGTCAGCTCAACTTTCTAGGTCTTGCATTACATCAAGTAGTGCAATACCATTAACTGTTTTTCAAGATTAACTACTTTTCAAGTATCACTGGTATTTAACTTTCAACTATTTTTTCAAGTATTGTTGATATTCAAGCTTCAAAGTTCTTCCTGTGCTACAAAGAAATCCAGCTCACACAAATTTCACTGTGCCCATAAGAGACCAATTATCTTCAAATTAGGCTTGATGAAATGTGTAACATACCATTGGACTGAACACTACTTCTGTAAGTACTTTCTCTTCAAGTGTTCAAGATAATGTTGAAAAGTGATTCTATGAGAAAAGAATCCCATGCTGTTGCTATAGATTTACAAATAGCTAGGAAACAAAGTTCCAACAATGAACACAGCATGGTGAGTAAACAGGGAAAGGGTTTTTTGAAATGTTACTGGCAAGTTAACCCAAATTAATACAGTTTTCCAAAAAAATCAAGCCTTCAAATAGAAATTTAAATTTTCAGCATTTGATTTCCAACCACCAAAAATCAAGGGGATGCTTCTTATTGACTTGAAGTCAAGATGAAGCCATGCATGAGGTGATTTTGACAGGAAGTTCTGTGAACTTTCTGAAGTTGGAGTGCAATACTACCCAGAGAACATTATTTTTTGTTTAGAATGTTATACTTACTAATGTTTGTCCCATAAACAATAAGTTGTATAGGCATGGAATACGTTTGTGAAAGTGCTCATTGCTACAATGCCGTGGCAAAAGGATTTGGCTTAGTAAAGAAATGGAGAGATTGTCCTTACTGAAAGAGGCCTATTCGCTCTCCTCAGACGACAGAGCATCCTGCTTTAGACAGCTTCTTACGCAGAGTGTATTTTCATAAGACTGGATTGCAAAACAACCCAACAGGAGACTGTGGAACAACTGTTACTTAGTGAGGAACTCTGAAAAAATTCTGACAGATGTGAAACATCATGATACATTTGAGAGAATATGCAAAAAAATAAATCAATGAAAGCATCAACATAATCAAGCAACTTGAAGGACAAAGTCTGCATCATAGTAATGTGAATGCTAATTCTAGGAACTGCAAATCCTACTTTCACAAGAACAGGCAGAGCTTCAGTTTTTTTTTTTTCTGTGAATGCAATTCAAGTAGAGATGTATATTGCAGCTGTCAAAAGAAAATTGTCTATTCAAATTTGAGTCTAATTAAATGATGACCAGTTTACAAAGCAAAAAAGCAGAGTGGTTTTACCTGAACTCAAGCATTTGGCTTCAGGAAGACTATTATGAAACTACTTCATATATATTCAGCTTTTACATTCTCCCAGTGAGAAAGTGCTCATATTTCTAGTCCTACAGCCCTTAAGAACACACCCTAGTATTAGGGCCTTCCATCCCCCAGCCATAAGAGACAAAACAAGGGTCAGGGGATTCTATAGCTATTTTTACTGTTTGATGATCACTTAGGCAGAAACTGGTAATGAATTTTGGATTAGGCCTCTGGTAACTATTTACTTCAAAACCCACCTAGTTTAACTCCACAATCCCACCATATTCCATTAGAATACTGTCTTGGTTTCAGCTAGGATAGAGTTAATTTTCTTCCTAGCAGCTGGTATCGTGCTACATATAGTGCTATTTAGGATGAGAATAATGTTAACACACTGATATTTTAGCTGTTGCCAAGAGGTCAAAGACTTCTCAGCTTCTAATACTGGCCTGCCAATAAGAAGGCAGGGGCACCTAAGAGGATGGGAGGGGACACAGCCAGGACAGCTGACCCAAACTGGCAAAAGGGTTATACCATACCACATGACATGCTCTGTATGTAACTGTGGGGTTGGCCAGGAGGAACTAGCTGGGCATCAGCTCCAGGTGGTGAGCAATTGTGCTGTGCACCACTTGTTTTGTATATTTTTATCATCATCTTCCTTTGCTGTCCTATTAAACTGTCTTTATCTCAGTCCATGAGTTTTATCTTTTTATTTTTGATTCTTTCCTCCATCCCACTGGGGGTGGGGAACAAGCAAATGGCTGTGTGGTTGTTTTAGATGCCTGTCAGGCTAAACCACAACAAATGCGCTTCCATACTTATTCCACCACTGCAATTTGCTTTTCTATTTTATTATACGTACAAGAAAGAAAATGTAAGGATATTTTAAAGATACAGCGGTGTCTGAGAGCAGCACCACCTCTGTAACCTTACTGACTTTGGTAAGTGACCTGGTATGCACTCTGACCAATTACTGTGATAAGATCTTTTAGAGCACCAGAAGACGGGTAGATGACATTCTCAAGTACTTGCTGGAATTTTTAGGAATAAAGAGAGTATTCTATTAGCTCCCTACTCCATGTTATTTCTTGAGTCACTGAGTCTCATCAACAGTGCAACAAGACAATTGCCATGCAGCAAGAAAAGATGGATTTAGGGTTCCAAAGCACAGTAGTTCTGGCAAGAATCCTGATTCACAGTCTTTATTATAAAAAATGTCACATACATTTCACAACAAAATAACTAGCAATACAGTGATCTAATGATTACTAGTTGTATCGAATCTGACTCATTTGTCACCCTCAGAGCTACTATCTAATTTGAACTACCTAAACACCCCAAAATCTCTTTTGTCTAGCTTAGATTACATATTCAAAGCTTAATCCTTTGGCAAATTATTTAAATTTGGTGAATGTTCACTTGCTCCTAAGCAGAGATAGAATTTTGGGGTCTGAGCTGTGTTAAGCAATCATTTATGAATATATGTTATCTATATTTGTCAAAATACTATTGATTCAGTGATGCAAGACATTAATCACATGTTTACCTATAGAATAGGCTGATTTGACATTGCACTGGTTCTCCGTTTTTCAAACGGAAGCATGAATTTTGTGCCACCACTAATAATGTAGCACTATAGGCAAGCTATACCCTCTTCACTGAACCCAGTTTCTTCATATAGGTGTCTAATGCTAAATTATTATTTTCAGCATTGAAAAACTTTAAGGCACTGAAAACCCCATAGATTTGAATCAAAATTGCCTATCTAAAGCATCTCCAAAGAGACACTACTTCAACACCAAAATCTGTAGTTAACTAATCACAGGCTTCTGTGAGCATTCAATTGGCAGATGTCTATATCCCAGACACATGCTAGGACAGATCCAGCCTCAGAAAAATCAGGTACTGGTCTTATCATATAATCAATTGATTATTTTTTATTTAATAAGCATTTTACATGTATTATAGCCTTACAGATACGCCTTTCAGCTACTATGCTGTTAAAGGAAAATATTTTAATTAGGGTCCAGTTCTGAAGTTTTTTTTTTTCTACTGCAGAAACACTTCAATTTTACTGCTTGTTTCTTTTAATCAGGCATACCATGAAAAGATCTTTTTAGCCACACCCGTAGTGGCATGAACTCTCCCCTGCACCATCCAACTCTTCAAACAACTCCAGGCTATGCCAGATTGTCTCAGACTTAGCTGGCCATTGTAGCTATGCTAAAATACAATCAGGGAAAGCAGCTGTGTTGTTTTTTTTTTTTTATGCTGCAGCCACAATGCAGTACAACTGACTTTGTTGCTATTGACTAAGTAGAGACATTAGGTCACCTAAGTGAAAAGCCTGAGGATATAGGCAGCTCAGGTCACATTCAAACATGGAAAGAAAGAAAAGCCAGAAAAGTCCTTGCTTAAGCATACCCATATGCATATCTGTCCACACTATCTACTCTTGTTGATCTACTCTTACAAGACACATCAGTTTCTGTAGAATAAGCTACTAGACAAGTAGTTGAACTTCATAAATACACAACTGCAAAATGCCAAAGCTTCAAAATGAGTAAACTAGCAAACTGAATCTAATAACTGAACAATTTCACCACAACCAGAAAATGCTGTGGAAGGTATATCCAGTCTTTTCTGCTGCAGTTAATTGAACAATTACTATGACTGTGCTCTGCATCCAACTAAAAGAGGGCATCTTAAAACAACCCCTAAGCATGAATTACTTTCAGACAGTTCAGAAGAGTTACAGCACTTGGGAGTTAATTCCTAACTTTGTCACATTTAGCACAAGCACATAAGTTCTGGTATGCTTTGATCTTTTCCTTCGCCAGATAGGGGCTGATATTGTACTGCACAATTTCTAAAAGAAAAAGTAAAGGAAATTAAAGGCACCACTAAAACATGGATTTTTTTTTTTTTGTTCCACTAAAAGAACTCAAATAGGGATAAAACTTCTCTTTGGCTCAAAATGGAACTGATCAATTGTTCAACAGTTGGAAATCATGCAGTCTTATTTAATGATGTGCTCTAATGGAAGCCTTTTTATGCTTCATTTCTCAATGGCAATATACGATGACACAGAGGAAAAGCCATGTAATGTACTGTAACAATATCATGGATTGATGCTAAGATTTAAGGGAAAGAAAGTAGCACCAAACTGTTAGCATTTCTAAGGAAGCAGACTGATGGATGGGTGATCTGTGCAAACTAACCCCTAGTGGATACAATACACATTCTTCTGCAGCTACACAAATACGTACGCCTGCACTTGAAAAGAAATTAATTCCAGTCATGGGAGGCTTACTTTTCAAGAGTGATACTGAGAAGTTTACAGGCATGATTATTCACACATGATCATCTACAATTGTTCACAAGTGCACACATCAATAAAATTATTTTTCCACATTTGGATGTTCATCTAAAATTATCCAACTTGCTAACTACTACCAACATTTCAATGTGAGTATAATATCAAAGACCAGTTTATTACAAAAAGACAAGCTTCTGATACTTGCAAGGCATTTCCAGAAGAAAGCTGAATTAACCAACATCACATACAATAAAGATATTTCTGTTAAACTCAAGACACAAACTCTTAAAATAAGAGGGGTATATAGAAAGATTCAGGCACTTTTAAATAACAATGAGTGTTTACTTTCCAAACCTATATATAAAATCAAAACTCATACTCTTGATGCTAAGATCTTAACAAGCTAAAAAACTTGACCAACAAAAGGAAAGGTCTAAGTTATAATTTTTAAATTATTAAATGTATACTTAGGAATACTAGTTAACTTAGTACAGAGATACAATAAAATACTTACACTGCAGTGGGTTGACACTCAAAGGTTTGTAAGTTCACATAGTAAGAACTACCAGGGAACCTGAAGCTGTAGTACAATGGCCAATGACAGTATTACACAGATTATCTTAATTTCTTTCTTAAATCTGATGCTATCCTTCAAATGCCTTTCCCCTTTGAAACAGCATGCATCAACCACTCCTGCGTCTTGGCTGACATTTTGATCCCTTGATAGAAGCCAAGCATTTACTGCTCTCTGCTCATTAGGGCATGCTTATTTTGACTGTGTAAAAAAAATTAGCTTTCTGTCATTAGTCAAGTACACTCCCTTTCCTTTGCAGAAGTATATAAGGTCTTACAGTCCTTGTAGCATCTACTTTTCCTTCAGGCCCCCTCTTTTTTTTTGTCCCTGCCAGCTGAAGAAAGTAGTATGCATTTTCATATCCTTGAACAAAGTAAAAATTCAATTTCTTAACTACATGTGTGTGTCTACAGTAATGAAAGGTGAACACCTTCCTGAGCCCATGATCTGTTCATGTAAGTGAATAGCCCACACAAGCAATGAGTTTTCACTATGAAACTGCAAAATTAATTATCCCTTTGACAAATCAGTTGTACCACATAACCTGAAGTCTCACGCTTTGTACAGAAAAGGGCTTTTTTTATTTGAGTCCTAATTGGCCATTAAGAGGAAGATGCATACTCCTTTGTCAGTCCTAGATTTATATAACACAGTCCCATTTTAAATCTCTCTAAAGGTATCTTCACTCAAAGTCACAGTACATTTAACTAACAGTTTCATTTCAGCCCAAGATCTAAAGGAACTAACATATTTATTAAAGCATTTTGATCCTTCAGAGACAGATTAATAAGAAGCTTGTGACAGTTCAGCATGATAAAATGAGTCAATAAACAGAAATGTGTGCTGACGTTAGATATACTGATCCACAAATAATACAATACATATTTGGTTTGTCACAAAGAAAAATCACTTGAAAAAGCCATCGCCATGATTAAATACTTTCTGCTATCTCACAATTTCTATATTCTATAGAAGTTTTCCTTAAAATTCCCTTGACAAATAAACCCAGCAAGTCTTTTTTATACACAAGGAAATCACAGCTTTGTATAATATGAATATGGAATAATGAGTCATCAAAATGCAACATGAAAAGGGTTTAAATATTGTATGGATTTTTGGGGTAAAAATAGAGCACTAGATGCCAGAAGTGTTCAATGTTCATTCACTATAAAACAGATGTTCAGGCTTGCCTGACTAGCTGTCATTTACCTATGAATTATTATTTGTATTATGCATTTGTTTTATAGTAACACCTCAAAAATTCAAACGATTTAATGTGGTTGCCAGTAACAATAGGGGGTCTAGATTTAGACTTGGGATACCTTTCCTATCCAACAGGATTCCTATTCAAATTCCTATTCCTATTAGAATCAGAGCCTAAAAATCTAAATATCATTTTACTTCTGAAATAAGCCACATGAGTAGTAGTTATCACACTCTACAGAGCTGATGTCATGACCTGGCAGCCAGAAGTGGCCTTGTAACACAGTTCACTAATTTCTTTATCATTATAGCTATTACCTGAACTATCAGTACACGTTATAGACAAAACAAAAATATACACATGCATAGGTGATTAGTGTCATTATGCCTGATATTTATTTGCATAGGACAAATGCAAGAACCAGAAAGAACAGCAGGACTTTAGACTGAAGAATCAGACAGTGGTGAATGCTGTCCTATTCTAGTGAAGAAAATCACTCTTCCTCTGTCCCTATTCTTGTCCATTCATCAATTCATGTCATGTAGAGGTGAAGCTTGGGAAATACATATACACATACATGCTTCATGCACATTTCTGCTACTAAACGTTGAATAAAGAGTCAACAGTTTTCTCACTTTCACTGTCAGTATTCTCATTTTCAGTGCTGCCAAATGACTTTCCTAATGTCCATTATGATTTATGATGTGAGAGAATACTAAAACTAATTTATACTAATAAACATGAATGGCTCCATTAACATCAATACATATTCTAGTTTACACTACCAAAGAATCCATACTGGTATACTTAGAGTCATTTCAGAGTATTGCCTAATGAAGATTAAAGGTCATTGTGAAAACTAGCAGTGATGGAAAGTTTACAGTAGTCATTCTGAGGTTCCAAGTGCTATACATAAAACTTAATGTAGTGTACTGCATTATGCACTAATGCTTAAAATAATGGCTCCTGAGATTCTGGTTATAATGATCCTGATCTAGATATGAAAATAACTTATCTTAACACATTTTTTTCTTCTAGTCAGTACTTCCTAATCTACTTTATTTCTCCATCCAACCTATGAGACTGGTGGGACTTTATACATAGGAGGAACTGGAATGCACCCTACAAGTTACTCATTGCTTCACACAGTGAGATTTGTGCTTGCTTTCTCTAGTGTGGATGTAACAGTTCATCATACTTCATTGAAATACTTACAATGTAACAAAACAATACACAATAAACCAAAAGAAGCAACAGCAAAATAAGTAGTAAGAGAATAAATACTCAATTAAAATCCCATAAAATAATTCAGTTTTGTCCACTAATGAATGCTTTTTAACTCAGCCTGAAACAAATGCCAATTCATGGTCTAAAACTTTATCTTACCAGATTTTTTTCATCAGTGTTTAGGAAAGATCAGATAGCCTAGAAGGTGCTGACCTGATGTTGGTATACATATCAAACTGCCTTCTTAAGTAACCTCAGGTGTGTCACTAGGGCCAAACTTTGGCCCAAAACAGAGCCATTAATTTAGAAGGCTCACTCTTTCTCAAGGTGATGGTAAGAAAAGCCAGAGCACTATTCAGACCTTACAAAGCATGCTTGCTCCATGTCCATGTATTTCCTATCATTATAAGCACCTTTGCTACCTGACTAAATTTCAGCTCAGATGCATCTCACCAGTCTAACTAGCAACACATACAGCTTGAAAAAAGAAATACATTTCCCACACTTTCAACAGAAATATTGTAGCATCAAAATTTTTTCTTCAGGTACAACAGTAGTTTACAAAATTTCAGTTTAAGATTATTTATCATCCAATGACCAATTTAAGGTTATTTTTCAGCCAATCACTTTATCCCAGGAAACAGAGCTATTACATGCACTTAACCATATCAAAAGCTTGTCAATAACAATTAAGTGAATTTTACCTTTTAGGAGGTGGTTAGAACTTAACTTCTGGAATTTCTTGAAGCCTTCACCACCTGGGAAAAGGTATAGGCTGCTGTCCACATTCTCTTCTCTTGCAGTAGTCATGCAGTAAGTTTCTTCATATATAAAGGTCCTAAGTTTGGAAAGGAAAAGCTATAAACATTGAAACTCTAAACTGTCTTTTTGTATAGCAACAACCAGATCTTGTCCTAAACAATAGGAAGATGCACTCTAGAATTATTTTCCTATTTGTTTGGTTGGTTTTTTAAGTTTACTTTTTTTTCTTGCAAAATACTTAAGCTCTCTCCAAATCCTTCACTTTAATGACTGGAAATATTTGGATATATTTTATTGTCTTCTCACAATTGTATATGAAGTTAGAGATTTTAAAAGTAAGAGATAGTGCCTCACACTTTAGAGACAACTTTGGAAAGTTGCAAAATTGTTACCCTAACAAATTGAATTAAGAAAACAGGACAGTAGTATTAATATTATGCTAATTTATTGTAATGAATGTATTTCTCTACATAGCTACTTACACAATTCCCTTCTCAATATCTCGGCAGTACACAATGCTAATTAAGACACCCTTCCAGTATCCCAGTTACATAGAGAGCCTGGCTCTCCATACATACACATTCAGGAAACACAGATAAAAGGGTCTGATCCAAAGTCAACTGCAGCTAATACAAAAAGTCCTGCTGGTCCCATTGGCAATTTCTCAACTGCACTGTATTCATAATTAAAAGCAGATGGGTGCTGAAAAGCTAGCCCTGGTAACTAACACATAACCCAGGGTCACATAATGAGTCTGGCTCAGATCTGAGAATGGAACTCAAGTCTACTGAATTTCTACCCAGGGATTTAATCACAAAACTACTATTCTTAATTAAAATCAAGAGGTTTTGAAAGAAATATTAGTAAGGCGCTAATTTTTCACTTCAGGGGAATATATCATTACTCAGCTAATCAGCTTTTTTTCATTTCAGACCAAATAAGAAAATAAAGTTCTCTGCTATTGTGTTAATTAAGGATTTTTATTCATACCTCTAAGCAATATACTAACCTCTAAATGATATTCCAACTGTAGCACGAACAGGAATAAAACTAAAGTACAATTAAGGTTTGCAGATCTGCCTATATTGTAGCTTTCTAACCTTTCAACCCTGTTCTGTAATTAGTGAACTAGTTCATACGTTCTCCAGACACAAGCATTTGCTTAGAGCTCAAAGCTTCTTTGCAAACTCTGGAACAACTATCCCAAGAACATAAAGTAATTCCAAACCAGAGAAAAAGCAATACTACGTTCAGCATCCACCTACCTATCTCCTACTTCTGGCAACTGGGATTTTTCCTCTCCTTCTTGCTTATCAGGCCACAGATTTTAAGTAGATAAAATGCAGGCCTTTTTACCTTCCATATTTCTCACATAGCCCATAAAAATAAAAACATAAATTTCTTTTTATTTCATGTTCCACACTCAGCAGCATAAACCAGATATGGTTTATACCTTTTGACCATAGGTACAGACAAAAGCTGCTCTGCTCACACCTCAGTTTCTGCAAGGAGGGTGTGAGTCAGACTTACCTGAAAGCATTACCAGCCACACGTGAGACTGGACATGCAGCCATCATCCATATTATTTCTCTGACAGCCTTTGAAACCAGGGCTTTTGGGTCAAAATCCAAGCTCCTTTGTTTCCTCCAGGCTCTGGAGCCAATAGCCAGGGATCCACAAACTAGGTCCCACAGGGTAGAGCCTTACCAGCAGCCAGCCAAATCCCTGATACAACACTTGAGGGCACCTCCCCACCCACAGCAGCATGTACCTCTGGTCACCAACACCCTGGGGGAGCAGACCCTCCCCCAGACATGCTATAGCCATGTGCCAGTCACAAACAGGGCACTTACAGTCTGCCAGGACCATCATCTGGACTCAGGGAACCACTGCTCACAGGTATGGCTGAAGGCTGAACAACCAAACCACAGGGGGACATGGCTCAGCAAGTCCTGGCCTAGTGGAGCTAGCCTAGAAATAAAGTCACCCTCAGAGACTATTTCAGATTTATTACCTTCTCACAGCCTGTGAGATAATGGGGTAAACAGCAACAACTGCTCTGAAAAAATAATCATGCCCTCAAATTAGAGTCAGCTGGTGCTCAGCCAAGCTGGGGCTGCACCTGAGAGAGTAGTCAGCGTTTCCTCACAGATCCTAGCCAGCCCTCCTTCCTGCCCCACAGAGCAAGGGCCACTAGCACAAGCAACCCCTGTCCTGTCCCTAAAGCTCTTTGGGGTTTGATTTCCCGCCCTTTTGATGTCCTGTTTCCCCCATCTCTGCAGCTATAAATCCTGGAGGGAGCAACCAGGCTAATTCCTGCCCAGAAACTGAGAGCAGCTGGCTGAGGTAAGTCTGAAAGGGGCTTCCCTCAGGGGAGGAGAAGTAGAAGCTACTGGCCAGCTGTAATTTCAGTCAGTGTTCTGCTCACAGTATCTTCATCAAGTAAAAATTCAGGTAATATTTTAGATGTTATTCTAAAAAAAAGTTCAAAGTAGTATGTTGTTTAGCAGGACTATGTAAAAACAGTACTGTCAAGTAGGTTTGTTGCAGCTAGGGCGGAGCAGTTATTACCTGGTGGTTTTTCTCCTGTGATGGGAAGCTTGCAAGAGAGCTTTGTCTAGAATATTCTTTCTTGTGGGCTGTTTGCTGGTCTCCTGAGGGACAGAGATGTCTTAAGTCACCACAAGGACAAAATGAAAATTCAAGGGTGATTTGGTGGGGGATGCTGTTCGTGAATAGCTTCGCCATGTTGCAAAATTTGTGTGAGCAACTAGGCTATGTCACTGGAGCAAAGCCTACCTTAGTTTGTCACCCTTTATATGCTGCTGTTGTGTGAAAGTGTTACAAGTGTGAGGATTTTATTGGCTGTTTAATATCAACTTTCTGTTCATCCTGACAGTGCTCCTCAGAAGTACTTGGCCTGTTATACACTGCACCCAGGCTTTGTGATGTTTGTATAAAATATACGTTTATGATCAGAATGCAGCACTTACACATAATTGCTTCATGAAACCTAGCAATTAAAAAAAATCTTCAACAAGCAATTCTGAGAATACATTAAGAATGTGTTCTGTTTTTTGTTTTATTCAGAGTAAACCTTTTCTTTGCCTTTCACATAGAGCTTTTAGAGTACACTTGAGTCATACTTTCATACTGTTCTCCAGAATGTGAGAGCTAGCAATATAAGGATTTTTAAATTGAAGTTAGGATTCTCAAATAATCTTAAGAGCCTGAGAACTGGGACTGTAGGAGAAATAAACATCACCAATCTAAATATCATGAGTGTGATAACACTGAACAGGGATAAACTGGAGATTTATTGGTGAATGGGATAAAAGAAGAAAGTATAAGATGAAAATAAAAATGTCACTTTCTAGTCTATTTATTTTTTTTAACTTACTGATTAGCTAGAAAGTCAAAGTACGAAGCTACTGCTGGGAATGTAAAGGGAGAACTGGGGCAAGCGTTTTATTTGGGGAGGTTTATGCTTATCTACTGAAAGTGAAACAGCTTATTATCAGAGTGGGTGAGAAGTGGGTCATTCTTATAATCAAAAGATAGCTGCTGTGCCAGACTATTTGGCTGTTTCTTGCCACTGTAGTTTGATCACTTAAACTGTTTTTGTCGCCATGTTGGATATCTGCTTGTATCTCTGAAATAACAAGTTCCTTAAATAGCCCTTTCTTTGCTGTCTCTAATTGCAAACAAAATATAATAGAAATCAGATCAAAGCATATCATGTTGATGATATGCCTGCAACACAAAGGAATACAAATTCTACCCAGATCTAGAAGAAAGGTGTTAAAAACACATATGTTGCTACTTTTTTTTTTTGTTTTGTTAGTTGTTTGTAAATAAAGATATGTTTACTGAATGGGTGGCTTTATGCAAGCTGTTCTTTCAAACCTGTCAGTATGTCATTTGATTTTATGGTAACAACTGGAAAAGCAGGAGCACGTATTCCCCAAGTACAGGCAAAGCAGATCTCTAGCAGGCTCTTGTATTCTGTGTGGCATCTACAACCAAGTTTTTATCATCAATCAGAGCTAGCGAAATAAGCTCTAGATAAATGAGAAACCTTTAAAATATTAATACAGCCATCATTGCATGAGGCTTTGATTTTACAAAACTGGCTCTTGATAATACTTTTTTCTGAGGAAACCACCACATATCCAGGCCAGTTATCTTAGCTTAACATAATAATTTTTATATTACTGAAAGTACTGCTCAAACAGCACTTAGACAAAACAATTGTATTGATCTTTGGATAAAAATTACCCGCTCTTGTCCATTCGTGAACTAACGGCAGTGGTGCAAAATGTAAGGGGTGTTCCCAACAACAAAGGTTCTATAGTCTTATTGTGGATTGTTTTAAATCATTAAAAAAATGAAATGTTTCATTCTATGCACTTTTAGATCAGCTATTGGAAAGTAACTTGAATCATGGTAGGGTGTCTTGAGGCAAAGACTCCTGTCAAAGTGGAGGACAGTAGATGCGAACTGTCTGAGACAGGTCTTCCAAAACTCTGTTTGCAGCTTTTTGATTGCTTTGCTATAATTGCCTAGACAAATGATCTGGTTGTCAGTTCACTTGACTATAAAATTAGAATAGTAAGGGTCTTCAGCTATCGTTTGTGTGAATTTAATAATTTAATGCTTTTAAAGTACTCTAAGAGCCTTTAATATTTTTATTGCAGTATTTTAAAAACATAATTATTTTATTTGTACTAATTATATAACTGTTTACAGGGGTGGTATGTTGTCTGAGACAAACACTGAGGCATAAAATGATTTAAACTTTACACAGTAGATCTCTTTTTTCATACTCAGCTCTTCTGGTATTCATTTGATAGTTTTTCATACTTGAACAATGTGATTCACTATATGTCAAAATAAGACTAAATTTGCTTTGTAGGGGAATAAAAAGGAAATGATACTTCAGGCAGTGGCCCTGGTGTTACGCTAATTGCATGAGTTTATTTCACTGTTAAAGTGGTTTGAAGAAGCAAAATTTTGATCTTTTGTCCAGGCAACTTCATTTCCCATTGTGTTTACACCTTTTCAGAGTGATCTCTGAGAAAAGAGGACTACACTACCCAAGATGCTTCACAGGAATCAGTATACGTATTGATTATAATATGGTTGACCTCTGTAAACTTGCATCTGATAAATACAAATAACCCCTCCTTTCAAATACTAACATGAGCTAAAATTCAACTTAGTGATCTGATGAGGCACTGACAAATTCACATCCTAACCTAAATGACATTTGTCACACTGAAGTAGAAACAATTATTAATAATTTTCATTTCATTAGGAGCACTACAATGAAATGTCAACAACTTTAAAAGTGTAGCAGAAGTGTACAAATTAATTTTGATTTTCTGAAGTGTAATTATTTTTGTAAGTACCACACTGTGTAATCACTTTTGGTGCTATTACTCGTGCAATCAATAATACTTAAATGTACTTAGCTGTTTTCAAACATGGTTTCTAAGGTCACCCCTTACGGAGGAAGTTTCAGTGGAAGAATGTAAGGAATCATTTTACAACTGGTCAAAGATGTGGGGAACTTTTAAAAATCCATTTATGTATGTTCCTATTTTTTTTATATTGATTACAATAAAAGGATGTGTTTGATATGCACATGCTTTTTATGAAAAAAAAAAAAAAAAAAAAACACCAAAACAAAAACAAACCTTTCATGATCTTCATTGCGAGTCCATTTTTGTCCACCGGGTGGCAGCATTAGCTCTCTCTCATATGCATGCACCTCCTGGGGCTCATCCTACTTTGCAAATGCAACCTGATTGCAGAGTTAATTATATTCCCGTGAGCCAGGCAGTCAGGCCAGATTTGGCCTCACATTAGCCAGATGAATGGTTGGTAATCATCCAGAGAAGTACATCGTTCCCACAAGCTTAGCAGGTCCTCAAGTGCCAGCATTTGTAATAACTCACAAGCTTGTAATGCTTGAATATGGAAAGACTGCAAGAAGACATGTCTTGATGGAAAGTTACTTTTCTACCTCATGGCTTAAGGCCTGTGCAATTTTAGCTGATATTCTGATAGGTATTTGTCCATGTTTGGACAGTAGTGTTAAGAGCATTTTGCTCATGTATTTGTTTCTTATTCTATCTGTTTTCTGGAGGTCTCCAAAATCAATAGCTTGGGGAAGCTCTGCCAACGCTGTTGCTGCAGGGTAGGTGCAGAGATGGTTACCAGTTCAGTTGATTAGCAGCAGCTTCCCATGCAGACAGTATTTAAGTTGGTTTCTGGAATCAACAGCAGGCCCTTAAAGTATACATTTTATAATGTCACTTGAATAGGTCTTGGAGTCTCTTGCTATAACTCAGTTTTCAATCCTTGTTTAACTTCTTCATCTGGAGAATTGTATCAATGTCTTCTTTGTATTCGAAGATACCACTTAGAAGCAAAGCTGATGTAACCAGAGCTAGGAATGGAAGAATGTACTTAAGCTATTAAAATTGAAGATATAACCATTAAAATTGAAAACCCAATAAGAATAGATTGGAATTTCCTCTCTGATTACTAAATTATGCATTGATATTAAAGAGTAAAAACAGGGAAACTGATTGTATGCTGTGAGGAAACAAAAACTGAAAATGTATGAAAAAAAAAAAGTGGCATAGTCAGCAGTAACATGTCTTACCATCTATTGCTAAATGCCATTAAAAATAGTAATTGTTTAGCTATTTGTACTAACATATTAATTTAAGAATGCAGCAGAAAGTATTTCAGGCACTAACTTATTTAGAGGCTGAATATGCTAAAATCCAGAACAATATTAACATAAAAGAAAAAGTACACACTTTTTCTCAATGTTTCTAGTTTTCTTTCAGAAGTTATCTGCTTTTGTAATCTTATATGGAAGAATAACTTTCATAGATGAAGAAACTTGCCCACACTGTACTATTTAGAAGTGCACTTTTCACATACAGTATAAGGAAATGTAGTTACAAATTGAGGAACTGCATGTGTGAATGTACCTATGTAGTAACTGTGCTTGAAAATTCCTGTTTGGATAATTCACTTTGGCTAACTTTGTATACAATATATATCTGTCTTAGGTTTCAGTATTCTGAAACTTTGTTTGATTCTGAGACAACTAAAACATGAAATTCTTTGCAAATACTCTAGAGTCCACAGTTTCTAGGCAATTCTACTGGAACTGTGTAACTTGGCTCATGGCCAGGAAGCCAGGTGGATTTTGTTCTGCTTGAAACTGAGCTACTCTGCAAAAAAATGTTTGAGTTTTGATGACACAGCAGATGCTGTTGAAAAGTATTTTGTTGGAATTTTCAGCTAAATACAAAGTCCGTATATTAGTCTGTTTGCACCTGAATTTGACATCATTACCAAAGCAAGCTGCTGATACTAATGGACAAGTATGCTTTAAGCTCTCAATACCAGTGTATTACTTAGCATTATTCAAGTGATCCACAGCACTATATATCAATGACTCCAGTGTAAAAGAGATAGCAATTGAAAAATCCCTATCAGACTTAATCAACTGTGCTCCAGTCTTAGTTCCTCATCAGTCTGATTGGAGCCTCTTTGATGTGCTCTCCATGCCTGTTCTGGCTTTTTGGGAAGAAAATCTTCTGTGAGATAGGCCATAACAAGTTCAACTGTTCTGAAATATCCATGCAGATATTTGTTTTTTTTTCCAGCGTGAGGTAAACACAGAATTTTCTGTAGACAATTTTTATTAAATAAAACAAAAATCAAATCCCAAAACTAAACATTTTGCTTTTTTGAAATTTCTGGGTAATAATTGCGTTCAATTGTGTGCATCTTTAGTTGAGTTACTGTAAATATGTTCAAAATACTGTAGCAGATAACAATCTTGTGTTATTTCCATTTTGATAGAAATACTGTTCTAATGAATTACAGCTTAATTTTCATAGCTCATCAGGTTTGGTTAGATACTATGAATGTCCAAAATTGTGAGTAATTCTCAGATTAATTAGGTTGTATTTGGAAGTTATGTTATAATTTGGATTGGACTTCTAATTTTATTTGGATTTTGTTTTTTTATTACATGAGCCAAAGCACTCAAGATTAAAGAAAAAGGATATGATAGATAACATAATTGTTCTTCTAGGAAGCAGCAAAGATGATTCTGTCTGCTCTTACATGAATTGCATCTGTTTGTATGTTTACTTTACTTGCCAGCAGGTGACTGTGCTAACCAATGAACATTTCACACACTGAAATGTAGTTTCAGGATAACAGGTCTTATTAGTGAGTAAAACACTGACACAGGCAGCCCAGAGAGGTGGTAGATGTATCCCTGGAGACATTTAGGGTCAAGTAGGATGGGGCTCTGAGCAACCTGATGTAGTTGAAGATGTCTCTGCTCATGGCGTGGAGGGAAGGTTGGACTAGATGACCTTTAAAGATACTTTCCAACTTAAACTATGATTCTAAAACCAGGAACAGTTAACACTGTTTTGTTTGCAGTCCACCAGATTGTGCTGGAGAAGATGTCTGAACCATATTCAGTAGATGAAACAGAAGCATTGTTTGTGTGACCTGCTGGGATACATCTGAAATCCTACAAAATAATTATGGGATTTTTTTTGCCACAGATTAACGTATTTAAAAGGCAGGATCAGTCAAAATTGGAAAAGAAGAAAAAATTTAAGCAGACCTTGTCAGCTGCAATTACATCTTCTAGTCACTGAAATGTAATATAATTCAATGTCTGTGTTAACATTCAGCATTGTTAATTCATGGGCGAGTAATTTAGTTGACTTCTCAATGAGAAATTGAATTTGAGGTGACTCAGCAGGAAAATCAGTGTGTTCTATAATTGAATGGAAAATAGTTGAGTTATTGCTGACAGTGAGCTTGATGTAACGAGCCTTTGTATTACATGTGCCATGAAGAGACTTAACGGTTCGACAAGTATTACATTTATTTCAGATAATGAAGCACAATAAAATGTGGAGTAATTAAGCACTGAAGAAAACTTCATGACCCAAATCCAATGCAAAAGGTCCCAATTTAGGCAGAAGCTAGGAAGTATTGTTACAAACTCTTTCAGGTATAGAGTTTCAATTTAGACATAGTTGATTCTGCCTTGGGATATGAGATGGGTAGACGATGTTTCTATGTCCTTATCAATTTCCTTCTTGCACTTCTGTGGCTGTTAGATTACAACCTTCACATCAACATCCAGTATGAATTTGAGTGGAAGAAGTAGAGTGAGAAATGTCCTCTGAAAGATAGTTCCCCTGATAAAATGGCTAGTAAAGGTACTTCTCTGCTTTAGGAGCTGCATCACAGCACCTTGCTTGTCTTACTCTGGCCTAGCAGGCAGTTTGACAGCAAACAGCAGAAAATTACCTTCTGCATTACATGACTGCAACACTTTAACAATAGGCAGTTCATTTCTGGTTCAAGTGTTCTGCTGAGGAAAGGTGAGGTTCAGCTTTCTCATCTGAGTACAAGACAAAAGAACTTCCCTTCCAAGGGAACAGGCTTTTGGGCCACTTAATGAATAAATAAGGTTCTGCAGTCAGTCTCAAAGTTTACATATGAAGACTTTTGAAAAGAACCTCATTCTAGACCTGATTTTTTTTGTTTTGTTTTTTTGTTGTTGTTCAGGCCACAGTTACCTCCCCTAAAATAAATGGTACCAGGGAATACTTACGGTCCTTGATATGACTTTATCTGGGATCCGTTTAGAAAAAGTCCACAGATGCTCTCTGAGCCTCCAGTGGTTCGGCAGCTATGTGACTGCAAGAGTATTTTACATATATGTGTCTCTTCATGAACAGATGCTAAATCATACCTAGGGTCTTTACTCTAAACCAGCTTCCAGTTCAGGGCAGCCTAGATCAGAAGATAGCTGCTGGCCTTTGCAGAAGCAATTCTAAGGCTGGAGCAGCCATTGGTTTTGGATTACAGTAATTAGAAATGCATGTAAACTTGAGCAAACTGAGGAAGACAATGGCTAAGAGAAATTAACAGAATGGTTTGCATGAGTTGGAAGTCTGGATGTATGTGTGTTTTTAAGTTAACAGTTTTTTTTCTCTTGAACTAGGTTTGTAGGACAGTGGACATAAGTATTTTTAGGAAGGTCTTGACTGTTCATCCAAGTAGACTTGTCCATGTAAATACATTTGCCGTGTCAGGGTTTTTTACTCCAAATACAACTTTCTAGGCTCACTGGTTAGGTGATACAATAAACATAATGATTAAACTTGAAGCATGTTCCCATAGATTTAGTTTTTCCCTAATATCCAAGTTTTTAGCCTAATATCCAAGATCTGTGTTAGTGCTTGGAATGCCACTCTCTTTGCTGTGAAATGTGGGATTGTAAACCTTAGTGAAAAATATACTTAACTCCAAGGCAAATATCATAGAAAACAGGTAATGTGTGACAGCTCATCACAGCTTTTGCAAAGGCGTGCTAAGTAGCAGATGATTATCAATAGCATTACAATAATTCCTTTGAATATACAGGTATCTGCATTTTTAATTTGTCAAATGCTTTAAAAAGGATGCTAAAACCTGATTTAAACATAAAAGCATATGCATTCTTTTGAACAGGGATTAGAAAACAAATAATTAATCATACATTCCTGAGGATTTATGTAGGCAGCTACTTACATAAGGACGATAAACCTAGAAATGCAGTCTCTCCGCCTTAATTCTCTTGAATTAAAAAAAAGTGTGGATTTGTTTGGTACATAGCACTTGACATCAAAAGAAAAATGCTAAAATATTCTCCTGGTACCTTATAGAAATAAAAATATTCTTAACAAATGTACTATACTGGTTTTAACTAGGTGGTAAATGCTTTACAAGTACTGGAGCTTGTAAGGTGTAGTGTTGATTAGGTAAATTAGACTTGGAGTAACTGGAGGCTGTTCAGGACTCCTACCTCACTGAGGTTTGCCTTCCATTCAGTAACAAGTTGGAAATTTGCATGAGGGTCACGAAGGAAAGATTGGCTGGCCTGAACAGGCTTCTAAGTGTTATGGGAAGTGTATAAAACTGACTGGTTTTGACTTCAAGCCAGGTGAAACCAAGTTGATTTCACAGTTATGTTTTCAAATCTGCACATCAAACCAAAATCAAAAGGTCTGGATCTGAGGGAAGTGAAAGAGAAAAACAATTTTTTGCATGAACAACTACAGGATGAGATCACCAAGAGTCACATATCTTTAGTGTTTAGTGCCAGTCTCTACCACATACTGTAAGAAAGGTCTATACTCTTTGTTCAGCCGAGTGAGTTTCTAGAAGTTCAGAGCTTGAAGTGAGTTCCATGAGATAACAGAGTTTTTATGAATATGGATATGTAATTCTGGCAAGACTTCTGGGATTCGAGGGACCAATACTTTACATATCAGTTATTGAATTCAGACTGAGGTCCCAGAGCTGTAATAATAAGTTTAAGTTTATGGCAATAAAGCTACCTGCAAGAATATATTTAAGCATGAAGGCCCAAACTCCTGCAAAGAAAAACCAAGTGACTCACTCTTCAAAACTTAGTTCTCATTGCGTTTGTGTCCCTGTTACTTCTGCCACACAGAAGCTTTTAGTTTCTTTGCACTTCTCTGTCAGTTAAACACTCAAGATATAGAATTGAATTTTGATAAAAAGATGGAGGAATAAACAGAAGCAGGAGAAAGATGGGGTGCCTTGCCAGTTACTCTGAGGGTTCCTACACATGCATGCTTTCTTGTGGTCTCATTTTGGGAAATTAAAATTATTATTTTCCTTTTCTGAGCAACGTTTTAATTTTGTTGCTACCTTCTCACTGTGTTCATATATTGCAGCCTTGGTTTTATTGTGCTGGGCTTGTTTTCAGGGGTTCCTTTTTCAACATCTCTGCTGATGAAATTGAACGCTTGGAGTTTCAAATTCAACAGCTAGAAGAAGAGAGGTGTCTGTGATCCCAGCCTCCACAGAATTCCCACAGTGCCCCCTACACTGAAAGGCTTTAAATGTATCTCTCCTTTGAACATCTCATGCTGCTGACAGTAATGCTTTTGTAGTGTCTACAACTCACTTCATCTTGTTCTAAGAACTGACAGTGTCTCTAGAATACTTTTAAAAGGAGAACTTCTTGGATAAATTCTTCCACTTTTTTTTTTTCCTCCAACCTGCATCTTATGAATATTTTCCTTGAACAGCTTGCTTCAACAAATGTTACCTTATAAACTTTTAACCCTGTACCTTGATAAAATAGCCTCTTTCATATACACAGGACTGTATAGGATAGACACTCTGCACTAATTAAAGATAAAAATGATGGAGTATGACAGGTCTGGTGTGTTAAGGTATGGCTGTGAATCTCTGCTTACAAAATTAGCAGAATTAAAATAGCACAGGATCCCTGTCTGGTGGATCCACATAGATTTTTAGGTGACTTGTAATCTTCTGTATCTCCTCCAAAGTTGTGAATTTCCATGTCTTCTCATCAGATGCTAAGCAAGTCAAGGGTTCATCCTACCATCAGAGATGAAAGATTCAGTGGAAAAAGATTTGCATTGAAACCATTATAGTGGTTGCTTGTGACTCACTGCAGTCTATTGAGCCACTTTTTAAACTTCACAGTTGTAAAACCATTTTTAAGCTTGTCATTTGGTGACAACTCTAAAAGAGAAGGCAAAAGAATAATCTTCCACAGCAGTCTGGTATATAACAGCTATTGAGAGGAGCAGAATGCTACAACTGCTGTGAAAGGCTTTGGTAAGTAGCTGTTTTCTAGCAGTCATTAAGTCTTGCATCTCAAGAGCTGCCATATAAAGTACTAACTACCACTACTGCTCTGAACTTCATTGATGAACAGTAGTTTGCCTTGCAGCCATTTAAGCCTTTACACACATTGGTACATTTGTCGGAGCTACACTGATCTCTATTGCTTCCCCTACCTAGGAAACACATTTGGAATTGTAGCATTTCACTACCAGGCAGGGAAGAGCAAATAAATGGGGCACATGTTGACCCTCTCAGTACTGGAGGGTATTCATAAACCAACTGCATACTGAAAGGATGAAACTGAGTATGTACGGACTAAATACTTCACTGAAACAGAAATTATGGCACTCTTTAAGAGCAAACAGGTGGTGCTTTTAATCCAACCAAAATTAATCCATGTTCTATAACTTACACACTCAAATTGACTCTAAACAAATGCTGCTTAATTACGTGTTCTTGGAAAGATGTTTTACGTTGGTTTTCAAATTGGAATTTGGATCCAACTATCATTATCTTCCTATAGCTGTTCTAGTGTATAATGAAGTAAGGAATTCAGGATATAAAGAATATTCAAAGTAACTTTGCTCTGAATCCAGCTGTAGTTGTCTGCATAGTGTAATTGTCACATTTTCCAAGTGGAAATTAAAAAAAATCCCCACCCTATCTTTTTAAATAGCTGTCATGTCAAAGAACGTTCTCAAAAAAAGGAAAACAGAGCGGTTCATTAGATCTGTAGCTTGTCTCAGGAAAACATGAATGCAGGAGTCAGCCTGGGTTTGAAGTAGAAAAAAGGAGGACAAATACACAGGTCATCAGTAATCTGTAATGCCTTTCCACTATCTCACTGAAGTAAAAAGAGAAACTGTTGAAAGATAGGTTTACCAAGTTCATGCTAAGCGACTATCTCTTTCCTCCCCCTGATTAGTACTTGGAATAATTTTTTTCTTCTTGATTTGTTACACGCTTTTTTGTGTGTGTATTTTGCTAGTTTGTTGTGAAGAAAAAAGTGCTCCAGCAAGATGAGAAAATACAATTTTGCCATGCAATTTGGAGAAAACTTGGGAATCTGATTTTCTTCTGCTCTTAAAGTTTTGTCATAAAGAACTATTGCTGTACTTCATAATTGGGAAAAATGCAAGGTAATGTATTTTTCTTACAACAAAAACTGGAATAATACTGGAAAAAAATTAATCTTTTTTAGCTTTCTGCATGTGAGATATTGAGATTGTTCACATGAATAAAGCCAAGCTTTTAATGTTTAAAAGACTGAGCAGTAGCACAGAGCAAAGGTCCTACTCCCTCACTAGATCTATCTAGGTGGTTCTGTATAAGAAAATTATATTAGTCGTTTATAGAAACTTTTTTGAAAAAGGTTTCTTGGTGATTTCAGTGGGTCCACATCTTCCAGAAAGTATCAAATTTTTCTACAGCAATAATGAGAAACATTTTCAATTTTTTTAACCATCATACTTCACTTTAGTGGCAATTTATGAATACTACACTCTAAACATCTTACCAGAAAAGGACAGTGGTATATTTTCAGTCTGGATAAGATAGTAGTGTTTGTTTCTTTTTTAGGGTTCAGTTGATCAATTTTCAGTGAAAAGTGAAGCTTTCTCTTTAAATAAGTCTGTCTTATAAGATGTATGCTGCTGCTACATGGGATGCCACTAACTTTGCATTTACATTGCTAAAAGTAGATGTATTTATTTTTACTTCTAGAGTTGAGCTAAAAACACAGCAAAGGAAAAACTAAACCCTTTGCTGAAAATGCTAGTCTCTGAGTCAGGAGTGGCCAGCTTGAATACAGTTTTTGAGCAGTTTGAGTACCACTCTTGTGAAAGTTGTATCTCTCATATTACAGTGGGCTTGCTGGTAAAAGTGGAAATTTCAGCTTGAGGAACAAGAAAGATTCCTTTTGATGCTAGCTTGAGGGAGTTAACTGAGTCATCCTTGGAACCAGATGCATGTTCATCCCACTCCCACAACAGTGTTGGGACTTAGGAAAGGCATTACTTTCTCTTGAACAGCAACTATCATCTCCTGCAGTGTGCAACTTGAGGCTTTTGAGTATACAGCATTTTGGGGTTTCAGTTCTTAAAATAGGGAAGGCTGCCTGCCATTTAAAACAGATTGTCAGTCAGATCTTGCTTTATAGGAAAGATCTTGAGTAGTGCAGAAACCTGAAGGATATTTGGGAAACTGAGGAAAAGACGGAACTGAAAACTAGAAGTTCCAACTTCCTCCTGATCCTCAGCATATTTAAAATTTTTATTCCAGTTCAAATACCCAAACATAGTGAAACATTACTGTTTTAGAAGCACTGACTGAAGACCTTTCATGAAAGGTCACAAGTTCTTAGCATGAAGAACAGCATCTAACCAGAAGTCTGGATTTGCTTGTCATATCTTGTTACATTTTTCTTAGCGTGTTTCTACACAGAAAGGTAGGCAAGATCTCCCTTCTGTCAAGGCATGTTGGTAGGCAATGGAAAAAATAAGATCCTGGGTGCCATCTAGGGGATGCGGTAGGTAGGTAGCTATGGCTATTGTGGAAAAGTAGGGAATGCATTATATTAATAATTACTAAATAAAATTAGAAGTTATATTGAACCTTCAAAGTATGATACTTAGCTACTGGCTGTCACTCACTAGACGTTCTTGTAGTAACTGGGTAAAAAGGAGTAATTGGGGAAAACAGATGTTTCTTGGAAATGAGACTGACAACAGCTTTCTTGTGGTGTTCCTGTGAACAGCTAATAGTAAATACTATCCAAACCATCTTGTCTTTGTAGTGTACTATAGTTTACAGTGCAGAAGTTCAATTTTTAGAGCTCATAAATTGCTCAGTATATGCTGTTAATTATCAGCCAGTAAGAATCACTGAAGTCATAACCTGACTTCTAAATGAGTTTCCCATAAATCTGTTCTATTCATTAGAGGTCAAATTGATAACTGCTAAGAAGGAATATCAATGCTGCATATCCTTCCATAAGGATATAATTATAACAACAAAAAAAACCCCAAACCCAACCCTCCTCTCTCCCTCTGCTTTAGATATTTTAAATGTGGAATTCAAAACTCTCAAGTAACTGCTGTTTCTTAACAAGATGTCATGAAAGCAGGAGAACAAATGAAAAAACTTTGCAAAATAATTATGGCTGAAAGGATGTTTTCTCACTATCTTATGCGTCTATGGAGTAGAGATCCAATGGTCTAAGCATTTGTTTTGAAAAGCTTAAAGATATATGACCAAACCTTTTTCTAAGCACATTCTCTGTTATAGGACATAGTGTTATGGACAAAGTTCATCCTTGAAAGGGAACAATAGGAGGAATCAATATCAACATCCAGATACTCTATGAAGATCTACTCTTGGATCTTCATAATTCAAAGAAAACCAACTTTTCTAATTTTTAATGGTTGAATGGCTAGAAAAAACAGTTATTCCCCTGTCTCTTTTGCTCCGGGGTAGCTGGCAAAAATGGCACGTTCTTTGTGACTAATAGTCTAGAAAAAAGATTATAGCAAAATGGTCTCTGTTATCTGTGCAAAACAAACAAAAACCCCAAAACCTATCAGGAGTTAAGGCATGCTTATATCCAATATGGCCATGAGTGTGAAGTTAAAACTTATTTAGAACATTTTAAATTAGAACATTCCTTCTGCGTAAACCATAAGGTCACATAAATTTGAAGAAAGCTGCTGGAAAAATCAAATTATGAGCTAGAAATGTAATATAAACATAGTCTGAAATGAAATCATATACTTCATATACCATATTTTGGGGAAGTTATATTTATGAGCTTTCAATAAGAAATAAAATACTGTGGACCTTTTTGGAGCAATTTTAATTTATTATCACTTGCAATATGCATTTAACATAAACAGTTGTTGTCTTTGGAAGAGCATTGATTCAGACAGATTTAAATTTTTACTTCAGAGCCTTTCTTCCAAGGTTGTTTCCTTTAATATTAATATATACTTATTGCTTCTCAGATACAATATCCACGCTGTATCCATTTTTCAAGCTCTGAAATAACATGGTCCTTGGTAAAAGAACACAAGTATATCGTGTCACATCGGGGGAAAAAATAAAAAGCAAGCATGCACAAATTGTACTTCTCTCATTTAGACTTCCACTGAATGGTCTCATTAAGGTTAGAGCATTTAAGAAATTTTCTTAATGGTGGGGGCATCAAAGATAACATGCAAATAATAAAAGCTAACTTTTTTGATATAAGGCATGTTGTTTTCAGGTACTTAATTTCCATGTGATATAATGCCCCATAATTCTGCTGAACTTAAATATCCTGACAAAAATTGTGTTAGAAGAATTTTTTTCTTTTGATGGAACAAAACACTTTGATTCCGAATTGAGTTATAAACAGGGGCAATTTTGTACCAAAGGGAGTGTTTTGAACAATTCATGGACAACTGCTGGCTAGATTCTATGTGGCCAAGCACCATTACAAGGTGCTCTTACTGCTGCTATGAAAAGAAAGCCAAAATGTAAGTATGTAGAAATTTCATAACATTTGAAAGTTGTAAGAGGTTGCTCCTACATAACAGGGCAACTAGAAGGGAAGAGATGTACAATATCAAAACTAACTTCTTGCTATCGTAATTCACTGCTCTTTACTAATGTTAAACTTCCATGCATCTTGAGTCCCAATAGCTTAGCTATATTTTTGTAGAACTGTAATTTGATCTAAGACTTTCTCAGTCTAGTACTTAAGTTCTCTTTCACGTTAGAATGTTTACACATTACTTAGGAGTTCAGGACTGCAAACGTTCTCCTTTAAAAAAATAAAGAGAAAATATTGTCCAAAAGAAAAGTTGTACTAATTTTAGGCTAACTGAAGAGAGATGTACTTTCCTTTGATGTTTTTAATCTTCCTTTAAAGTGTGAACAGGTATAACAGCTAAAATCATGGGAACTGTGTTTATGTATAGCTGTTTTTATGATTCAGGTGCCTCTGGAGACTTTTGATTTTTTTCAAAAGGAAAAGATGTGCATGGTACAGGTGTTTCTTTAGCATCCATGATTCTCTTGATGTTTTTTGATAGCATGTTGTTTTCATGCAAAAGTCTTTTAAGGCCTTCTAGGTTAAATTTCATGTAAGGTAATGAGAAAATTCAAGATCAAGAATATTCAAATTTTGATGAAAGTAAGCAAAAACCAGTTGAAAGGCAAGAGGAAAGATTTTTCTAAAGTGATTTGACTGGCTGTGGAAGGAGACTAAGGTCGACAATTGTTGTCAGTCACAGTGATCGCATATTAAATGTCAAGACTCAGAATTCTGGTATATTACCAAGACTGAAGTAGGATGTTCAGGCTGAGTAATGAAAGAAACATACAATTTTAGTTAAGCTAACTACAGTCTTTCTTTGCTCACGTATATTCATATGTTTTATGTCAAGTGATCCCCACGTTGTGTTGCTTTCACTTCACTGCAGAAGCAGTGCGTACTGGATGAAACTTTGAAAGAGGTATTGACAGAGGAGCTTCTATCTTTGACTAAGATTGCAGGATAGGAGGTGAGGCAGTGGAACAGAATCAAGGAACTTAAAGATGAAGACAGAGCTGATAACTGAAGTCGAAAAATTATTGACTTGTTTATAGTTGGTTTAATGGACACAATTAAATATCGTTGACCTGATTTTATCAGCAAAAGTTGTTCTGTTCAATTAGCATAAAATCAGGATAACACCTACATCAGAAGCTTAATATTACCATTTTTCTAAGGTACAGGATCTTAGAGGCTGACAGTCTTCCTTTGTACAAAATTATCTGTACTTGGATTCTTTTAAGATTTCTTCCTATAACTGGGCTGATTTTGTTCGAGCCACATGAACAAATTGTTAGAAAGTCTCATTCTACTAACAGGTGTGACAGTAACTGTATAAAATGTTTATTGTATCATGTGTCTTTGTGTCCTACTCCAAAATTCATCAGGTTAACTGGAAAGTCATCAGTTGACTTAAAACAGACTTTTAAATAATGCCCCCAGATAAATGTGTACACTTTGTATCCTAGGTCTTCTCAAGTTTGAATTTTAAGCTTTAGTGATGTCAGGGACTGAATGTGCAGTTCTGGGATTTCAGAGCTTCTTCACCAGACACTTCCCTTGAAGATTTTAGATTAGTTTAATCCTCCAACAGCAAAGGATCAGAAGCTTTCTCTCAAATTTGAACTGTGCTCTTTGGGGAAAAGAGGAATAACTGATAATTTTTGGTTCTTGAATACAGTGGGAGAAGAAGTCTTGAAATTCTGCCTCTTATTAAAGAAAAAAAATAAGGGGTGTGTGTGTGAGAGGAGTATAAAACTTGATTATTAACCTTAATGAGGTAACTGAGTACTGTTAAGGAGACAATCAAATTATATATTTTCTTAACCAGTGTACAATACTTGACTGGTGTTTTCTCAGTCTTATTTACAAGTTCTTACTCTTGCTGTTGTATTTACTAATCATTTGTCCATATAGAAAGTTATGGCAAGTTTAACAAAATACTAGGTCAAGGAAATTTATTTACACGACCAGATTTTGCTCACCTAGAGTTCATGGTCCTTTGTGCTTTTCACTTTTTGATTTGACTAAGGCACTTAATTAACCTATCTCCTACCCCCAAAATGTTATAACACTTCTTTATTAAATTCATATGCTTCTCTTTACAAAGATGAGTTCATTGAAAAAACCATTGCGATATTGCATTTTTAAATAATCATCCTATAACCACAGTGCTGCTGATAATCTAAACTTTATTTGTTGAGAATAAGCTGAAGAAATCTTGAGTGCTTTTTTGGAGGTGTGGTTAGTGGCACTGGTACTGAACTGCTGTCATAGATTTGCCAGAACTGTACAGAGTCCTGCAAATAAACTGAATAGAGTGCTTGGTTCAATTAACAAACTTTTGTAGTCAGTAATGGCTGCCTTTAACAGATACAGATGTTTCAAGAGTCAAAAATTATCTCTGTGAAACTGCACTATTGTAATACCAAGGTCTCACAGAAATGTCTGGTTTCTCCAATTTGCTTTTAAATACTTTATTGCTTTGAAAGGGCTGCAGGAAAAAAATCAGTCAGTAAATGGACAGTGTTAGACCTGCTGTTAATTTCCTTTCTTCCAAGTTTTCAAACAGAAAATGCAACCTTAAGCAATATACCAACATACGCAAAATTACAAGTATTAGTATGCTTTGTATTATGTCTGTTTTAACACTGATGAGATTTGCCTGTATCCAAAATCCTTTTTCCCTAGGTTGATTGTATGACAACATTTTACTCGTCTACCCCAATTCACTTCAAATTTATCCTGAGTTTCTGTTGAAGATTATAAGGGCCCAGCTCCAATCTCAGAAAACCCTTTTCAGCTGAATTCTTACACCCTGAGGAAAATATCTTTGTATTTTGCTTTAGGCTTTTTTAGCCATCAATTGTAGGTCTCTTACAAAAGATGCTCCAAGGCCATCTTTAACCTCTTTCTCCTTTCACTCTCCAGCTGCTGCACAGCAGGAAAGGGATTTTTAAATACATGCTAGTATCTGTGGAAAAGTAATTCCTGTCAAGTAACTGTCTTTACGCATTCCACTTCTGCTCACAAAAATGGTTTGCACTATTTCTTGCTCATTTCAGTATTAACAATTATTGGTTTATAATGCATTTTTGAAAGTGAGATGGGAATATTTGACTAGATTGGTCACTTATGTTGCATGTTATATTTTTATTCCAATTAAAAATAGATTAACAATGTGAAATTTTCACAGAAAAGCGACTCCATATTTACAGATTGCACACTTTCTAGCAGATCCAAAAATATTCCTTCTGTATCTGTCCACTAGAGTTTTTCTAGGAAATGAATACTGGAGTCAGGAACACAAATGAAGTCAATGTTTAACATGTAACAAGTATTTTACATTATCTGTTCTGATCTACCTGTATAGCAACTCCTGTACCACAAAGCAAACAGCATTCCTCAAACAGAGGAAAAGAAAACTAAGGTATTTGGCATAACAGATCTGTTGTATGAGCTACTAGGTGTAGAAATACAACTTTACTACTATAGCCTCCTAGCTCTTGTCTTGCAATAATTGGTGATATTCCTAAAGGTTTACCTTCAGGAGTCATTAAATGACTGTGAGTTTTAGCTTCCTTTCTAGGTAAGTATCTGGCTGTCATGGCTGCAGGAAAAAAACATGAAGCATGAACCCAAGCATACCCTGCAGTTAAAAACCCAACCAAACAATCCCTTAAAACCAGGTGAAGAAGATAAGAGCTAAAAAATTGAGTTTCCATAGTTTTAAAAACATATCTTTTTTCAGGTTCTACTTGTTTTCTGAGCGTGGAGTTTATTAATACTTCTTGTATTTGTATGCTGATGACCATACCAATTTTTAATTCTGAAAATGAGTCATCCAACTTCTATGGAGTGCTGCTGGATCCCACTACTAGCAAGGGATCTTGTATTGGAGGTATTATAGACTGGGCATGGAAAAGGATTAAAGGGCTTGGAACTCCTGGTGTTCACATAATCTAAACTTGACAAAGCAGTTGCTCTGTATCTATTGCACATCTTAAAATTAATTTTAAAATATGTATTTCTTTCAGCAGTAAATAACTCTTGCTGTCCTTCAGCGGCATTATTCTCTCCTTTGTCAGCATCTTGTTCCTTACCTTCTTGAAAAAATCTTTAAACTTCAATTCTGTATTTAAATTCTGTATTTTTGCCTTATTGTGTTTAAAATTCCTGTGAACATCAGCCTGTGACTTACCTGTTCCTCAAGGACTCTGTTATTTTCATACTTCCACATCTTCCTGTTTTTCCTTCACTCTTCCATCATCACTTCCCTAAAGTACTTGCTGTGGGCAAACATAGTCTGGGAACACACGTAATCCTTGAGAGTATGTTGTATAGAGATACTTCTCTGGGACTAACACGATACAAAACAGCACAATAAACATCGAAGGAGCACTGTTTTCACATAACACCTAACAAAGAAAAAGGTTAAGGTGAAGGCTAAAATGAACAGTACCCCCAAGCCCTCTCTTTTCACCCAGATAGAGAGATTGGAGATTAAGTACTGGCATACTATGATGAACTGAAATATTCCAGTGGTATTTTGCTTTAGATGTTATGATCTAAAGGTCATTGACAGGATAGGAGGAAATATCTTTTATTGGAACATCTGATATAGTTAGAAAAATCCAATGTACTTTTTGGAGCAGAGACCCTTGTTTAGGTCATCTTAAAGGGTTTTTATATTTTTAAATGCCTCCTTTGCTTTGTAAATAATCAGTGCCTAATTTGGGGGATCCAGGAAGGATATGGAGAGAGGCACTGCCCTCTGAAGGCTTTTCTTCAGTATCAGGATCCCAAACTGTTAGTGTTTTCTTTGATTGTCTGTTCTCTGGGATTTTTTTAAAACTGTATTATATAAATGTACCTAGGCTGTAAATTTGACTCTCATTTTGCTCCCAGGCCCTCGTCCAGTACCAATTTATTTCTAGACTTCCCAATCAACTAATTCACTCTCAATTGAACCTAGGCATGGCATGGTCAATAAGAAATCTCTCAAACTGGTAAGCTGCAAGCATTCTGAATTGAAACCATCACAAACAAATTGTGTCTCAGGGCCCCAGGAGCAGCATCTGGGATTGAGAGAGAACCTGGCCAAATCCTGTGTGATGTGGATGTGGCCAGACTGTCCAGAATGTGTTATCTCTGGGAAGTGTGGACATTAGCCAGGTTATATATGCAGATTCATGGGTCGGGTTGTCTCCCTAGAGAAACCAAAGGACTAAAGTTATTGCTGAGAATATAAAGTATAATGCTTAGCTGCACTCTAATAATAATAATAATAATAAAGCCTCAGAAGTGCCATGTGCTGCATAAATATCCACAATATGTATTGTATTAAGTGTTTAAATGGAAAGATTAATTTAGATTTACATTAAGTTGCTTGATCTTATTGTGAAAATAAAAAAGTCTTTATAGCTGTTTCATATGCAACAACACTATTTTAAGAGTTCTTTATAGCTAGATCAGTACAGCATATAGAGGTGAAAAAAAAATATCTAGTCTTTAGATCTATACATACAGAAATGAGGGCTGGACTCTGTGATTCACTGCATAGAAACCAGCTATTTTCAGATCTCTGTTCAAAGCAATCGAATGTGGGGAAACATTAAGTACAGGAGAAAGAAGCTGATTAATGGCAGAACTGTTGTGGAGCTAATGTAGCCCTAAATAATAACCATTTAGGTAGTATTGCTCATACAGTAGGGTGACCAATGCATTGCAAAGAGCTGAATTAAATTGCATATTGTGTTATGAAGAGGGTAAGGTATAACCAGTGTATGTTGTTGGTGCAGGTGAAGTTAATGTTTCTGTATTCCAGAAGTAAATAAAAGCAGAAACCCAAATTAAAACAAACAAAATGGTAAGTGTATGGCAAATAAATGAGGGGGGAGAAAGCAGTATTGTAGGTAGGTTAGAATTTGTTGGTAGAATGCTTTCAATTTGTGGAGGGACATGTGTAAATGTAAAACTCATACCTATTTGTTTTCTGGGAAAAAAATCATGCTGGTTTGCAGTAACATGAGCATCTTAAAGTGCAGAATTGTTTAACAATTAGGAAATTCCCAAAATGTAGGTAACAAAAGTAATAGTAGTAATACGTGAAATGAGTTGCATGTTTGTGTATTTGTTCACTTTTTTTTAAACCCACAATTTAAATAAGTGAATTTGGTAGTTGAAATAAACTATGAAACTTATTTATGTTCATTAATTGTACAATTAAACAATACTAACTGACTGTAGAATTATAGCTAAATGGAATGGTGCTCTAAGGTAATTAGTTTTACTTCTAGGGTTTTTGGTTGGTTTGTTTTGTGTCTTTTTTTTTTTTTTCCATTGTGAACATAAGTTTTTGGTAGTATTGCTCCCTAAAATCAGTTCTTGCTAGGTTTTATGGATTCATGAATCATTCCAGAGTGGAGATTTAATCCTGCAAAATATGGCTGTATCACAGTGCTCTTGTTAAAAAAGGACTTCTGATTGTTTTAGTTGAATATTTTGAATGCTTTGTGATTGTACAGATTTCAATAAACAGGCTGGATTAGTACCCACCTTTGGTTAAAGCACAACTGTTACCAGTCATTCAAGTGCCAGCAGGACTCTGTATTGTTGTTCCTCATGTTAGATCTGCTATATTGACAGAAAAGGTGATTGCCTAGAGCAGAGGATCATGTAATATCTGTCTCCTTGTCTAGGAGAGTGGCTCATAAAGAAGATATTCCTTGGCTTGCTTGTGGTAGCTCTGTCTTTCCTCATGGACCTCTGGCAAACCGTTACTGGTGTATTCCTGTCACTGAAAGTTTCAAAACTCCAAAGTAGAGGTTACATTATCTTATTCTGAAAATATGTTGCATTCACATGAATGAATCTGATGAATTCAGTGTAGGTATTAACAATGACCAAAAATAAACTCTGCTATTTTAAAATTTGTCAAAGAAATCCATTAGCAGGTTTGGAAAGAGGACTGAACAAACAGTGTCTATGGTATATTTTTTGCACCTGAAAACTGCTAATGATAATTTGCATTATGATTTCATTAAAATTAATTTTAACAAACCTCCATATAGTCATGTCAGACTGTTCTAACACTCTAATTTGCAAATGAGTGTGAAATCATCTTTTGAAATTTTTAAAATAGGCAATGTAGTGTACTGTAGATCTGGTTTGCCATGATACCTTGGATCACAAGACAATCGGAGTTTTCAGAACCTTCCAGTTACCAAATGTTTTCTCATAGACACCTTCCTATGCAGTGATGCAACAAGGAAGTACATCTGATAGCATCCTCTATATTCTTTGACATACAAGACTTCACTCTGCCCATACGAACATTCAGGCATATATACAAATGTTACTTGTAATGCTCAGATCAGCCAGACTTTTACCAGTATGTTCATGCTTTGAGTCATCTGGCAGGTAGATGTGGGTAGAGACGGTTTATACTACAAACATTTGAAGTGTCTGAAGAACAGCTCTCAAGTTGATGAGATTGTAGCTAGCACAGCAGTATTTGTACAATGAAGACTCTTTAAAAACAACTCAATAAAATAGCTCCTTTCTGTAGCTTATAGAGGAAAATAAAAAAGATGAGTGTGATTCTGGGATGCTGGCTTAAGGAATGTCACCTTCTACTGTTAACTGCATTTTATTAGTAAGTGTTCAGATTTAAAAACACAAAAATAGTTTTAAATCTAAGATTTACATATGTAATTTTTAATTTGTATAATAGCTTAAATACTAAGGTTTGAAATATTTTAGCTTAGAAATGTTACTATACTGCCTGGTGAGTTTGAAAATTATGGTAAAAAAAACAACCCACTGAATTCTGTGAAAGGGCAGTAAAGCTGATAAAACCATGAAAAACCCCACCCCTCTTCAGTGTTTCTTCTGTCAGACTTAACAAAACTTTGGATTCAAGAACCAAATTCAGAGGCAGGTTTGAAAGGATGCAGCTCTGCTAATACTCCCTAACCATGTGGAAAGGTGCCCAAGTTTGTATGTCTTATTGTTACCAAGGAGCCAGAAGGTTTAGGCTGTAGTCTGCCTTATACATTTACATCTGTAGTTTCATTAGACCATATCAGTGATTAGCTTTTTCCACCTCTGTTAATTCTCTTTCAAAATCTTCCCAGTAGCTACTTGTTCCTCTTACTTCTGTGTTACTAAAAATAGAAAATTCCAGCAGAGTTCTTTTGGGGGGAACAGTGTTCACAGTATTTCAAAAGTACTCTACATACGTTTCAAGCCTGTATCTTGAAATGTGACTCAAAAAATGTGGGAATGCCTTCAAATCCTAAAAGTTGAATATTTTATATGAAAACTCTCTGTACATATCTGTTTAATAATATGGTACAGTGCTAATATAAAGATGGCAGTCCTTCATGCATTGCAATCTTTGAGGATGACAAGTGGCTTTTAGTACATGTGTGCATTCTACCCTGCTGCCTTAAAGGATTGTTGCATCATGGAGGATATTAATTTTTCACTGAAACAATAGTGGATGACTTTCAGCACCGAAATGAAAAGTTACTTCTAAGGTACAGAGATAGTCAAAGGCATAAAACCCCAAGGCTATTTCCCTGCTGATAGAGAGTTCTGTTAGCGTTTTGCCTTATTTAGAACATACAAAAACTAAATTGTTATCAAAGATAATGATGTCATAACAGGAGTGTTGAAGGCCAAAAGATGGTTGAAACAATTGACAGGCTTCTTGTTAGTACCTTTAAGGTTACGGTGTCTGAAAAGGAAGCAGACATTATGTCATCCTGCACGAGGAACATGTTTTTCATTTGATTGTGATATCACTTTTATAACCAGCAGTGTGTGTGTGTATATATATATATGTTTATGTGTCTTAAAGGCTTGATAATTAGGGATGTAACTACAAAGTGTCAATGAATTTAACTATTCTGAAATGTATTACATTTTAAAGAGACTGGAAAAAAGTTAAATATAGTCATTTCTCCAACTGATATGGTAAGAAAAAATTGCATAGAGCTTAGTGCAGCAATTCAAAAGAGAAACCTAAACCTTGACCTTTATTTTTTGCCTGTTTGAAGCACTGTTGCAGGCACAAGCCACACAACCGAATTATTATCGGTTTACTGCCTTCATATATGATAGTTTTTTGGATCAATATGATCCAGGCTTTAGGAATGCAGTCATCTGCCCAATAAAAATAGGATAAGAAACCCCAAGTCTTTCACTAGATAATTTCATTGTGTGTTTTAAATACTCTGTAGGAGAAAAGCCTTCAGATGTACAAAGCCTTTGTACACAGAACCTATCTGAAACATTTCTAAAGAATTGGTAGAAGCACAGAATATGAGTATGAAAATATCTGACAAGTTATGCCAAAAGGCATACTTTGTGATGGAGTTTAACAGAATACTGTCAAATTATGGACTTCATATTTCTGTCATGTGTTTTCTATGCATCAGGTTTGTTCTATACAGAAATGTAGTGAAATGGTTATTTCTGTCATCGTTCTAAAACACCCTGCTTGGACAATTATTAGTTTAGCCAATTTTAGCTCAGGAACAGCCTATTGCTTTCATAAAACTGGAACGTTTTTACTTGGGGGGAGGGGAAGTATGCCATTAAGCAGTGTAAAATCAAGATGAACCAAATTCTCAAGTTGCAGAAGTGAGTGCTTCTCAGATTTTACAGTGACTAAAGTGAATTCCAAATTTTATGTGAAGTTGCTACTCAGTGTAATCTCTTGATTATTGAATGTTATATTTTTGCTTGTTCAGCAAACATTTTTTGCTCCTAAGCTGTACTGTTGTGCATAACATCTGAAGTATTTCAGTATAGCATATGAAGGCTTTCAGAACAGTGGTATTCTAAATGTTCTCATGCTACAGTGCATCATGCTGAGTGCTCTCTTCAGAAAAAGGTTGGAGACCTAACATTTCTATACACAGCTATTCAGCAGAAACTTTTCAGGACATGAAAAAGTTTTTGTTAACTTCTTTTACTCCCATGGAGATGCAGAGAACTGACACACCCTTGAAATACAGAATTTTCTGTTTGCTTTCTAGAATGGTAGCTCTGTTTACAAGCATTGGAACACCTTCAATTGTATTTAGTTTGGTGAAATGAACATACATTACTCTAAAGTCCCAATTGTAAAGAAAGATGTGTGATTCAATTAGCTGACTTTACAGAAAAATTGTTTGCTTTTCTCTTGATGGTTAGGATCCCTATTAGTTTTGCCTAGAGAACAGGAAGTACATGCCAAAGTGATCATAAAGTTATGAAAATTGGGGGCTCCATGTGAATATTCTGCACAATCTGAAAAATGTTTACTATTAAAATGCAGTTTTCAGAAAGACATAATTTCCAAGCTGAAGATTGAGGTTCATAAGTGATTATTACAGTCATCCAGCCTAAGATCTTACATGACAGGTCAAAAGGAAAACCCTGCAAATTCTTCACTAGACCACTAAGTGGTCTAGTGGTTGGTAATACAATCTTGATTTAAGTACTGTTTAGTAAAAAACTGAAACCAGTGGACTGAATACTAGCCAATATTAAAGCCCAGTTAAGCCTGTTCTTTGCCTGTTTTAAAATTTTGGTTGTTATGTTCATTCCCATCTCTAAACGCAGGGACATGCTGTACAGTTAAGTATGTGTTTTATCTGTATCGTGCCACAGTGAGTTGGGTGGTTCTGTCTATGTTGGAAAACAAAGGGAATGAAGATGATGGGTGTAAATTTTATTTCAGATGACTCCCTGTAAATACTTCCATCTGTCTGTTAGAGCTGTTAGCCTGGGTTTTTTTCTGACAGTTGACTACATGGGTTTCCTTTGTTTCAGGCAGATCCGGAATCTCTTACTAGCTCACAAAGTACCAACAAACTATAAAAATATCTAGGAGATTTATACAGTTTTGTTGTGTTAGAATGTTGCCCAGAGCTGAACAGAGGTGCCTTGTCCTGCAAGAGAAGTGATAGTCTGCTCACATCAAGAATGAACAAGTAGTGAAAGTAATGATATAGTATATTGGCAAAAAATTAATAGCTGCAAGGATCCAATTAGCTTAATGAAACATTAATTTGTGTCATGAAGTAGTCACAGAAAGGAATGTAAAGTTCTGTTTAGAAAGGCTGAATGAGTGAAGTCTTGCTGAGTCAGTTTGAAAGTATCTAAATGGTGTTGATCTGATTAAACATCATCAACTTAAAACCATTCATGATCATGAATAAAACTGATATGAATGTCACACCAACAGGAGATCCTACTCTTTTTCCTAAATGGAGCAAAGAAGGGATGTTTTTTGTACTATGTAAGGCAGATTTCCTATGCATTGAGCGCTGCTGTAAACAAGTGTTATATAGCAGGAAACTTTTATCCAACACTTGTGAAATTTCCCTGGTGGAATGGCTGATAAAGTGAAAGTCACTGCATTTGCTCACTATTTCCAGTGTGCTGAGAGTCTTAACTGCACATTTGCATTGACTTTTTTTTTTGAGAGATAAATCAATAATTTTCAGCAGCTGAAAAGTTCAGATATTTGTTGAAGAACTGGATAGTCATGTTTGTGTTGGTGGAGACTGCTCAGAGCTCAAAATTACCTGGCTAAATAACAGCTAGTATAGCAGTTACTGATAGCTGACAGGTCAGCATGAACAGTTGCTTCCTATGATTAACCTAAGCAAGAGTAACCCATAATGACTTGCTCTTTTTGTCACACACTTAAAAGACAAATTATTTTCACTCACAATTTGAGGAATATTTCCTTATCCCTGCTGAACTCTACAGACTTAACTTAAGGAATGTTTTGCAGTGCTCATCCTTTCCTCCTATTGCCCAAGCCCAAATATCGTCTATCATATATTATCAACATTGAGAATACAGCAATTGTTATCTCAGCTGTGTTCTGCATATTTCTGAAAGGAAAGGCAAATAACATAGTGTAGGAAAATACTAAAACCTACCTGCACTAACAGAATATCTGAAATACTAAAGGGTATGATTTTAAAACAAATTAGTCATGATGACATAGGCAAAATGCAACAGAGAAGAAAATCAAGAAATTGATAGGTCAGCCACAAGGGTTGTCATTTTGGTTTTGGATGGATTGAAGGAATAGTTAAAATTAAAAAATAAAAAAAAACAAAAACCATAACCCACCATTTATTGCTGGTTGAGGAGCTGCCTCTTCCCCTACGATACAGTAGCAGCTGCATTCAGGAGAGGAACTCAAAACACCCCTTTTTAAAAGGAAGATCTGAGTAGTATTTTCCACGTTAATGGCTGCTAGCAGCATTCTCCATAGCCTGAAAATCGATTCAGTCATATAAGTTGAAAGATGCCTTATCAGCAGTCATTTTGGAGAGAAGAGTTTTTTTGGTTTTAACTTTATTCCTGTAGCTTAAAGATGACATTGTGCAGTATTGTAAGCCTTATGTTTTCAGAAATAAAATACTGGATTTCTCAAATTTAATCTTGTAAAAAAAAAAAGTTTCTGTTTTCCTCCTGGTTTCTGAAACCTTACGTATATCACTTCCAAGATTTTCTTAACAACTAGGAATTCACCAATTAGTTACTTTTTTTTTTTTTTTTTTCCCATAGTAGCCTAATTCCTTTATCTGTTACTTTAGGAAGGATAACAAATACCTTTGTGTGTGTGAAATAAAAAATTCTGGCAGCAGTAGGTGGGCAGAGTTGCAAACTTCTGGATTTTTTTTTTTTTTTCATATTTTACACATTACAGCTTGTCAATACCAGTAAAACCTGCAGTATATGCTGTAGGAGATGAAAGAACATTATGGCAGCAATACATTTAAGATATTGAATTTTCAGTTACCCAATTTGTGTGCATGTGTCATCATGCAAACTGTGCAAACAACCTGGAGTGAGAAGCTAGATGAAAATTTTGCTCATGCAATTGCATGTCAAGTAATATTTAAAAATGAAGCATCTTTTTCAGAATGTTCAATGCATGTTACTATATGAGAAAACAAGTTTCAAGTCAAAGGAAACAAACGACCAGAGAGGCAGAGGGAAAGGATTCTAAAGAAATGAGGCAACAGAATCAAGACATCTGTCTCTATTCTGAAAAGCTGTGTATGTTTATCAGTACTGAATTAAGAAGGTAAAGTTAGTAGGACCTCTTTACATCTGAATGGGTAACACTGTCATTGAGGCTGGAAGCAATGCATAAAAGTGGTCTCACATGACCTACCTTTGACTCTGATACCTAGATAACAGTGATTTGGGAAGAACAGAAAAAGAGGGAATTATGGGTTTTTAAGACAAAAAGTAATTAAGAGAGGAAAACAAAAAAACTCTGTGAACCAAAGGAAGAGTAAAAGATAAATTGTAGCAATTTTCCAGAAGTGATAGGCAGATTTATAAATAAGAAAAGTGTGGGAGTGGGGGGAGACAGATTAAACAAAAGATTGTTCTTCAACACAAGACATATGTTTTTGCTGTGGGGGGGAAAAAAAGACTATAAATTGAAAAGTGTCTGTTTGTGTTATGGAATTTTATTCCTCAAGAAAGAAAAAAGATCCACTTCCTTGAGAATTCAAAGGGAAAGTAAAAGTACCTAGACTTTACTTATCACAAAACAAGACCACTTCTGTAAATTTGGTTTTCAGGAGATCTTTTTTCAACAATTCTAGTTGATGTAAATCTTCAATCTCTTATGTTTTCACTGTTAGACCATTCAAACTGCACTATAACAAGAAAATGTATGACTAGCATTGTCAGTGCACTTGGAAAACATGACCAGGTTTTGTTTTATGGAAGTCAGATGTGGTTCAGATCTCAATGCTTTTTTCCTCAAGTCTAAATGAAAGAGACATTTGAATAAATTATGAACCTCTTCCTACATCTAATCCTTCTTTGATAAGATATTGTCAGCTGGTATTTGGAAAAACCGCTTGATCATTTATTTAAAGGAAAATGTTAGAAAATGAAATAATAACATCAAAACACGTGTACTAAATGTCTCAAAAAATGAATAAACTAGGAAGAGGATGAGGAACTGAATCTTAATCACTTGGCTATTAGATAAAGAACTAATCATCAATTATGTACTGTATTAATCACAATATCTCTTCAGGCATGCTCTAATCCACTAGTTTACCTTTGATTGTATGATACAGGAGAACTTGGGACAGATTAGTCTGTATTTGTCCTGAGATGAATATGTTACATTTGCTTTAGAGACCACTCTGATTGAGGTACTCATTGAGTGCCTGAAGTTTGCATCTCTCTTCTGATTTGGGAAGTGTTGTTTGAACATGGTCATTCTACGTCTGAATTAATTTTAAAAATACTGGTCTTTAAAAGTATTTTAGGTGTTCTATTTTTAATATCTTTTTATTAAGAATGGCTAAGGAAAATGATATATTTTAGAGAAATAAAATTATCTTTGGATTTCAAATAAATTCTGTTCATTAACCAGATATTTTGAAGGAAAAAATGTTTGGCTTTCTCC